>OX235270.1:17169885-17656488 GCA_944472135.2 Trichobilharzia regenti
TCTCTCACATCGCTGACGACCTACGCCTCCAGATAGAGACCTCCTCTTGACATCTTGCAACACAATCGCCACTTGCTAGAATGACTCTTGCAGAATGCAACGTGACCATAGCACCAACTCATGATACTCTACGCACATCCTCTTATCTACTCACTACCAATTACCATTGCAATCGCTTGTCACTCATTCTGCCTCAGTTCTAGTAGCGGTGACGCATGCGAGCCTCAGTCGTTTACACTCTTTCTCCCCAGCGTGTCGGACCGCAGCTAACAATTATCTCCGTATGCATTTCATTCTCAGCAATAGCCTAGCCTCCCCGGCGTATACGACCCATCTGCTGTCCTTAACATCAATCAATTCATTCACGGATGTAGAAGACTCGAAACAACTTCAGAAGTAATCACGACGAAAATTTTAACAAAATTGTGCAATAACAACAAGGTACGAAAATAACGAGTAAACACAATGAATCCAAAAAACACCAATTGATAAGGCACACCACACATATATACAAACAGTACACACAAACTCGCTGATGATATCTTGATGGAATTCCTTTGAAGAATCTCAGGACTTACACCTGTAGGCCTGCAATCCTTCACAGGTTGACGATTGTAAGTTGTGGAATGTCCGGACACAAACAAGATTAACCAACAATTACAATAATTGGAACTCACACAATTACTTAACACAAACATATGTACAATCACTACATCAAATGTTGTGGATTCTGGCACGACAAACTACCCTTGAAGAACTGTAGGACTTACAGCAGTACGCCTACATTCCTTCTCAGGTTGATGATACAAGTGGAAGTCGTCCGGACACAAACGGAATCACCAACAGATAGATGACAGATAATATCAATTCAGTATATACAATATGAACATATGTACAAAATCACACACCGAGCACATTGGACTGCTCATTGATGCGCTGCCCTTTGAAGAATTGTAGGACTTACAGCAGTACACCTACAACCCTTCTCAGGTTGACGCCCTAGGTTGGAAAATCGTTGCAGAGTTCATTTGCTGATTTCCTTCTATCATCTATATCCTCAAATCTGAACGGTAACACGCCCATGTCATTGTATCGTGGAATATAGATGACGAACAAACACACGGCGTATCTGGTCAACCAAGCGTAGACGCAGAGTAATTTACACCAAAGATAATAGCATTCAAATAGTAACTTGAAACCAGAAACGCCTTTATTCATGCAAGTCAATTTAACAATTACTCTCTCGTTTACACTTGGCTTATCCTCACTAAACTGAGCAATATCTTTCGTCTTTTCAAACGCACCAATACTATCATAGTCATTGCACTAGATACTTGAGTTGATGGGCGTCTGTTTCATTGTGGATGACAACACCAACGACGACTGATTGATACCAGTTGATGAAGTTAGCGGTGGATCAGAAGCTGTTGTTGCTCGGCTTTCAGATAATTGTCTACCTGCAAGACCACCACCACTGCTGTCTTTTACTATCCGCTCAGGTTTAGCACCAGCATCTGATGATAGGTGGGCTACATGCTGATCACTCACACTGACGGTCTCACGAGTATCCATAACTTCTGGAACTGCATCTGCATTCAACCCTACTTCACGTTGTAGTTGTACAGAACCTTTATTCAACTTAGCAGTAGTAGGCATTCCCCTCATTTCATCATGATCAACCAAAGACAAATGTGAAGTATCATGATCACTATCATGAATATTCACTTTACCATCAAGTTCATCATTTTCAAACTCTTTGTTGACAGCAGTAGACAATTTTGGTTCCTCCTCACAAATCATTAAAGGTTTTATATCTTCACTCTGACTAGTTATACTTTGTAAACTTTTGGAGTCAGAACTGCACTCTGAAGCAGTAACTCTATGCTGTGACACTCTATTCAACAATGGCTTACCAGTTGCAACTACAGACTTCTTGACCGCACCGTTATCGTCACACAATTCGGAGTCAGGCCTGGAGTTTACATTTAGCTTATCACTGAACTTGCTCACTGGTTCACAGTTCACTTCTGTATGCACCTCTTGCAAACGTGTAAAACACAACCGTGTTTGTCTTGCATCTTGTAACTTATCTGTTGAGGATGTACTACGAAACCTGTTACACTCACTAGGTCTATATGCATTACTAGACATCATGGAGCCTTCTCGATATCCACCTTTTTGAGGCCTACTCGTCATCAATGATTGCATTTTGCTCTCAGACTGCTCTATTCTAGGGGTGAGATTCAATATACTGGCAAACTTGCTCATAGATTGATTGACACTAATATTTACCAGTTTCAGGATATCATCAAACTTTGGCTCGATACCCTCATCCTCCATACGGGAGCTTATCTTCACCCACTTCCTTTGCAGTCGAGTAGGTAGGCGTCTTGCTATTACTTCTAGTATAAAACTCGAGTTGAGGTCACTCATGCAATTCATCGAAATCATTGCATTCTTGTAAATTGGCAAATTATCCAAAAACTCAGTGAGTGCCTGGGAGTCATCCTGTAATTGACCACCATTACCCTTAACAGCCTCGAATAATTTCCCTACAATCATCGAAGGTCTTCCAAACCTTTGACGTAATATGCTCAGAGCCTCGTAGTAGCCCTCTTTTGGCTTCATAAACTTACAGCACTGTATAGCTCTTGCAGCAATTCCAGTGCAATATCTCATCAAATACATTAACTTCAATTCATCATTTAATAAAAAACCACTCAACATGATCTCAAACTCCTTTACAAATTGTAAATAATCAGCCGGGTTTCCATCAAAACACCGTGGTTCAAATTTAGGGAGTTTGATGTTCCTATTATCCCTGAACGGCGAAACAGTAACATCAACCATGTCATGCTTAACATCAGACACATCGTTACAATTAACAGACAAGTCACAATGACTTACTTTCCTGTTTGCATCCAAGACACTCTGTCCCTTCTTTGACCCAGGCATTGTTGAACTTGACCCAATTCCAAAAACCTTCCAGATATTGCTTATTCAAAGAGGACTTGACCGGCAACAGGAAAGATGAACGGTGACTATCCAAACTTTCACCAACTGTCTGAATCCGCCAAATCTGTTTCTACCATCAGAAACTGTCAGTCACGTCTCATAAACCGTTAATGCCCAGCTCTTGCTACGCTCGGGCCCACGCTGTTCCTTGCAGGTTTTCAGAAACGCTTAGTAATAACGGACGAAAAAACCAACACACCGATTGGCCACTCGAGAATTCTTTATTGTAACACCAACATACAGCCAACTTTAAGCTTTAAAAATAAGCTTCAGAAATAAGGTCCATGAACAAATATAAGATCAATAAATCACAATATTACTTCTGATGGTTTACTGCTGACTTCTTTCTGAACAGCGACCGGTGAGGCGATGACTGTCGTATTGATGCCTCCGCGAAAATTGGGAAGTTGGTTTTGAGCAAACAACCGTGAATTGATCGTTCAATCTTCACCTGCACTGACACTCCCCGCCAGAAAAGAGGATCCATCCCCTTTTTCCTTCACGACCAATACACGTTGACTTGGATGCCATTGCGAGAACCTAGGTCACATGGACAGAGCTGAAATGGAAAACAAACAGAAAAGCCAACACACCACAAGCATACACACAGCACAATCTCTCACATCGCTGACGACCTACGCCTCCAGATAGAGACCTCCTCTTGACATCTTGCAACACAATCGCCACTTGCTAGAATGACTCTTGCAGAATGCAACGTGACCATAGCACCAACTCATGATACTCTACGCACATCCTCTTATCTACTCACTACCAATTACCATTGCAATCGCTTGTCACTCATTCTGCCTCAGTTCTAGTGTGGTGAGAGCAGGCTGCTAGCCGATCGGTTGGCACTAATCTACGTTAAGGTCTAGGTCACTAATATGGGCCGTGAACAAGCCTGAGTCAACAACCAATCACAGCAAAGTTAACGTGGCAAAATATGATTCGCAGAGAGAACTCTATTTGTCAAGGAATCCCGAAACAACCAATCAGAAGCCTGCGTTTGTCTACCTAAACAACCAATCAGATGACTGCGCTTGTCTATAATAATGTTGTTGAAATATGTATAAATACGTGTTGATTTTCATAATAAAACGATCTGTTGCCTGGCCCTTGTCTTCTGTTGTTACATTTGGTGTCGCTGCCTACCGAAAATGAAAATCCTATACCCTGCAGTTTTTGATGGAGACATATGGATCTTCGGGCAGGACTTCAAGGCTTCTGCGCAGTTGAGTGGCGTTCAAGATCTGTCAGCGATGGAGCTGCTACTTGAGACGCTGCTGGGAGGTCGGGCGAAAGCAGCATATGAAGGTGTGGGCCGAAGTATGGACGAATGTTCGACAGGGTCAGGCAAACAGTTTCCAAAGTGGGAAGGACCATATATGGTCACTTCGAGATGGGGTTACGCAGACACAGTCGCAATGGCGAACAATAAGAGGCGCGTGAACGTCAGCGAGCTCCAGAAACAGATACAGCGAGACAAGCCAACGAGGACGCCTGCACCAAGTAGATCAAGCCGACTTCAGTCGCACGTATTTGACGGGGGGACGAGTGTGGTGAGAGCAGGCTGCTAGCCGATTGGTTGGCACTAATCTACGTTAAGGTCTAGGTCACTAATATGGGCCGTGAACAAGCCTGAGTCAACAACCAATCACAGCAAAGTTAACGTGGCAAAATATGATTCGCAGAGAGAACTCTATTTGTCAAGGAATCCCGAAACAACCAATCAGAAGCCTGCGTTTGTCTACCTAAACAACCAATCAGATGACTGCGCTTGTCTATAATAATGTTGTTGAAATATGTATAAATACGTGTTGATTTTCATAATAAAACGATCTGTTGCCTGGCCCTTGTCTTCTGTTGTTACACTAGTAGCGGTGACGCATGCGAGCCTCAGTCGTTTACACTCTTTCTCCCCAGCGTGTCGGACCGCAGCTAACAATTATCTCCGTATGCATTTCATTCTCAGCAATAGCCTAGCCTCCCCGGCGTATACGACCCATCTGCTGTCCTTAACATCAATCAATTCATTCACGGATGTAGAAGACTCGAAACAACTTCAGAAGTAATCACGACGAAAATTTTAACAAAATTGTGCAATAACAACAAGGTACGAAAACAACGAGTAAACACAATGAATCCAAAAAACACCAATTGATAAGGCACACCACACATATATACAAACAGTACACACAAACTCGCTGATGATATCTTGATGGAATTCCTTTGAAGAATCTCAGGACTTACACCTGTAGGCCTGCAATCCTTCACAGGTTGACGATTGTAAGTTGTGGAATGTCCGGACACAAACAAGATTAACCAACAATTACAATAATTGGAACTCACACAATTACTTAACACAAACATATGTACAATCACTACATCAAATGTTGTGGATTCTGGCACGACAAACTACCCTTGATGAACTGTAGGACTTACAGCAGTACGCCTACATTCCTTCTCAGGTTTATGATACAAGTGGAAGTCGTCCGGACACAAACGGAATCACCAACAGATAGATGACAGATAATATCAATTCAGTATATACAATATGAACATATGTACAAAATCACACACCGAGCACATTGGACTGCTCATTGATGCGCTGCCCTTTGAAGAATTGTAGGACTTACAGCAGTACACCTACAACCCTTCTCAGGTTGACGCCCTAGGTTGGAAAATCGTTGCAGAGTTCATTTGCTGATTTCCTTCTATCATCTATATCCTCAAATCTGAACGGTAACACGCCCATGTCATTGTATCGTGGAATATAGATGACGAACAAACACACGGCGTATCTGGTCAACCAAGCGTAGACGCAGAGTAATTTACACCAAAGATAATAGCATTCAAATAGTAACTTGAAACCAGAAACGCCTTTATTCATGCAAGTCAATTTAACAATTACTCTCTCGTTTACACTGGGCTTATCCTCACTAAACTGAGCAATATCTTTCGTCTTTTCAAACGCACCAATACTATCATAGTCATTGCACAAGATACTTGAGTTGATGGGCGTCTGTTTCATTGTGGATGACAACACCAACGACGACTGATTGATACCAGTTGATGAAGTTAGCGGTGGATCAGAAGCTGTTGTTGCTCGGCTTCCAGATAATTGTCTACCTGCAAGACCACCACCACTGCTGTCTTTTACTATCCGCTCAGGTTTAGCACCAGCATCTGATGATAGGTGGGCTACATGCTGATCACTCACACTGACGGTCTCACGAGTATCCATAACTTCTGGAACTGCATCTGCATTCAACCCTACTTCACGTTGTAGTTGTACAGAACCTTTATTCAACTTAGCAGTAGTAGGCATTCCCCTCATTTCATCATGATCAACCAAAGACAAATGTGAAGTATCATGATCACTATCATGAATATTCACTTTACCATCAAGTTCATCATTTTCAAACTCTTTGTTGACAGCAGTAGACAATTTTGGTTCCTCCTCACAAATCATTAAAGGTTTTATATCTTCACTCTGACTAGTTATACTTTGTAAACTTTTGGAGTCAGAACTGCACTCTGAAGCAGTAACTCTATGCTGTGACACTCTACTCAACAATGGCTTACCAGTTGCAACTACAGACTTCTTGACCGCACCGTTATCGTCACACAATTCGGAGTCAGGCCTGGAGTTTACATTTAGCTTATCACTGAACTTGCTCACTGGTTCACAGTTCACTTCTGTATGCACCTCTTGCAAACGTGTAAAACACAACCGTGTTTGTCTTGCATCTTGTAACTTATCTGTTGAGGATGTACTACGAAACCTGTTACACTCACTAGGTCTATATGCATTACTAGACATCATGGAGCCTTCTCGATATCCACCTTTTTGAGGCCTACTCGTCATCAATGATTGCATTTTGCTCTCAGACTGCTCTATTCTAGGGGTGAGATTCAATATACTGGCAAACTTCCTCATAGATTGATTGACACTAATATTTACCAGTTTCAGGATATCATCAAACTTTGGCTCGATACCCTCATCCTCCATACGGGAGCTTATCTTCATCCACCGTGCTCTTTTTTATATAGAGGAGATGAAAGCATGTGGGCAGGCTTGGAGCGGGGTGAAAAAGTCGGCAGAAAACAGAAGGCAATGGAGGTGCGCAGCTGAATCCCTATGCTCCTGTAGGAATTAAAGGATATAATAATAATAAAATAACTGACAACTACGATATCTTCTCTGGGAACAGATGAAAAGGCCATTGGTGTGGAACACTAACCCGATATGTAGTATACATTCTTTGTGACCCATCTGCATCACAGCTCGGTGAATATGTATTGGTAGAAATAAGGTGGCCTGCTCAAATCTAGGAGCCGCCTAATTTTTATTCATCGAAATGCATTATGATATCTCTATCTTTTTAAGTCATATCACCATAGTTTATTCTCACAGGTGGATTGCGGTCTGCTGCAAGGAATTTTCGAAAGAAATGACGGGACCATCGGGGAGCATGGAGAAGTGATGCAGTTAGAACGATATCCTATCAGATGATGCAATAACTATTACTGTTCATAATAATAATTTATATTTCGTATAAACGGGTAAGTTTACAAGAGACGCATGCCATGCAGTTATGTAACAAATTACAATGCTGAAGTATTATAAATTAACCCTTTTTCAAAAGTTTCAATTATTCAATTATTGTACAAGCAGTCAGAAGAGGTTCTTATAAGTGTTACAATGTTAACCCTTCACTAAGATCACCATCACGATTGAGCGACAACCCAAACTTCGTTCCGTTTCTTGTTGATCATTACGTTCAACCATTCAACAGCGTATATTTGGGTAAGTGCCCTCATTTCATTAACAGCTATTTCAGGAAGAGAAGAAAACTGCGCAGCTGCAAAATGGTGTAAAATGGAATTATGAATAATACACTATTGGAAGTATATTTACAAAGTAAATACGGGAAGAAGAAGCTGTAAAGTACTTGAAATTATAGTATACAATTTCAATGTTTAATACCAGCCATATTGGTCTAAGCATGGAAACTA
This sequence comes from Trichobilharzia regenti, assembly GCA_944472135.2. Classification (NCBI taxonomy): domain Eukaryota; kingdom Metazoa; phylum Platyhelminthes; class Trematoda; order Strigeidida; family Schistosomatidae; genus Trichobilharzia; species Trichobilharzia regenti. The sequence goes on from OX235270.1 coordinate 17,177,920, forward strand.
TGAACGGTTTGATGAAGATATAGCTTTGTTCAAACATTGGTGTTATTGTGTTCTAAATCAAGGAAGCCAGATTTGAGAAAGCAACAGATATGAACAGGACGCAAGTTTTAGCTAGATCTTCACATCCTGCATACTACAAACAACATGTAATTAATCCCACCACCACACCTTTTCGAGCCAACCAACCAAACCTACGACAGTCGAGTGGTGGGACGAACTACTAAAAAGTCCACTGAAGATCAGAAACCTTTACCTCACAGTCAAGAAGCAAGCACAAAGAAATCAAATTGGTTCATACTAGCTCGTTAAAACGATACTGGATTTTGGAAGCCTTGTGGTGGGCAAAACAACATCACCGGGATTTACACATATGCGTTCGCCCCCTTTTACAGTTCGCATAATTTTAATCTTCAGTTACAGGCGACTGCATATTTGCTACTTCCCTTTTTAAATCATTCATTTTTCATTTATTACATCATTCTAATTACATCCATTTTTGACCTCACCGAATGACCAGTGGGTGAAGTGAATAACTCCGAAGTAAACGCACAACATTCTACCAATCAAACATAACCAACCTACCCCATCAATCCCCTCAGTATTTTCCGAAGCTACATTAGGTGAGTGTCTAGAATAGCTTCCCAAAAACCTTCACCTCATTACCAAAAGGTGGGGCAAAGTTCAACAATATCGTCCCAAGGGATGCGATTGAAGGAGTGACCTTCAGACGACCTACCACAAAAATTAGTGATTTTTGCACAAAACATGACGTGTATTTGTGATTAAATGCATGAAAGCACATTAAAAAGGTCATAATTCTCTGACATTACTTAAAACTACGTCACAGTTATAATGAGGAGAGGGGTGTAAAGAGGGTGATTTGGTTTGAACAGGACGGCGCGTTCGTTTGGCTTTGCGGTTACGATGCCTCGGCAGGTTCAAGACCCCAATGGGAAGAAGTCTCTGTATGTTTACGTACATTTTAACAAGCCTTTTACTAACACAGAAACGTAAACAATGAATCGAATAGGATTTTATGGAAGTGTACTCAAGCAAATTGTCAAGGCTTTGTCTCTCGCACAGACCACAAATGTAGCCTGTGTAAGAAACTCTCGAGTTTTCCCAACACGGCACTGGCATCGATAAGTAAAGGGAATACTATTAATATAACTGCCAATGATACGCTATCTGTAAAAAGACCAAGAACTTCTAGCGACAGTCACCTTGTTCCGCTTAATATTTTCAGCATTGGAAGGTCGGGAATTTACGATGGCCGTTCAGAGGACTGTTGCATTACCTCCTCTTCAATCTTGTGCAGAGTTAAAGTTGAAGGTATGCTGTATTTGTATATCACTAATTTTTTAGGTGTTTGGACTAACCTCAGTATTCATGCCAACGACATCGAAATGCTTGTGTTCTGTGAATCTCTTCAAGTGCTATTTCTGAAGCCATACGACTCATACAAATCACAGCTCTCAAACCACCTGAAGCTCAGAGATTTTGTTTTACGTAAGGTTTCGGGTGGTCATTTTATAAGTGTTTGGTGTGGTATGTGCATTTTTTGTTAACCTTTAATGTACATATACTTGTCTAAGTAGTCAATTTCCCAGTTAGTCACAAGTGTGACGAGACAGAAAGCTATCTGCTTGACATCAGTTGTGGTAATTTGGGCTGGCAATAGCTTGATAATCGTGCGTAGTAAGTCACTTCACTGACGCTGACATGTTGCTTAGTTGTCTTATTACTAGGAAGTATCGAAACAACTGAGTTGTCGCGAATTCGCTTCCTCCCATGCAACCTCTGTGTTTTTTATTTGTCACCACCGCTTTACTGTGTTTACCGCCTTTACACGATCCACCAATTTTCTCTTTCCCCCCACAATGCTGTATGAACATAACGTTAGATTCAATAATTTATAGAATGCTAAAATTTCCCAACTGAATCGACGATAGTGTTTGAAACAAACCGCCTGTTATTGTTGTTGTATTTATTATTCTCAATTTGTACTTAGAACATTTTTGACTTTATGCCGTAAATGTGGACAAATTTCTGTAGTTAGATTTATTTATATTTCGAGTAAATCAGATGCCATATTGTGACAAACAATAGGTATCCCATTCTGTATTATAAGTATTGTTTTATGGAATAAAGTAGACTATTGTTATTCTTATTTTTATTAAATATCTGACTTCCAATTAGTGGGTTATGGCTTTGAATCGCGGTTCTTCCACCTTATCTCGGTTAACTGGGAAGTATTGCCACCCCTCCTCCTCACACACAATAGGCTGATACGTTCTTATTAGTAATCATCGCTAAGGTGATTTTTCAGCATAGGACTTTTCACTAAGGTGCATTTGTTCAAATTGTCATGCTTCATGAAGCACGCAAATTTTGAAGAGCCTTCCACTGATATATTGTGTTCCGATGGCTTTTGCCTCCTCGGGGAAAACTGGTAGGCTGCATACTGAACTTCCTATGAGTAACATTCTTGTCTTTCTGTACGAATATTAGTGGTATTCAAAGTGTACTTGTTTATTTGTCTCACAGCTAACGTCAAATGGCTGGTTTTCGTGTTTCGAGAACCTTCCACAAGCGAACCTCTTTATTTAACTGTGAGTAATCTCGAAGGTTTGGCCAACAAAATTGGGAGAAGTGGAGTCTGTGATATGCAGTGTAGTTCAGAAAACGCTAGGGAAATTCTTTCTAGCTGTGGTCTTCGTCTCCCCCGTTCTGAGCTGAGAAGGACTGGTACAGCATCTACTGAACCTTCAATCATAAATCGAATAGTTCAAGGCCAAGCTCTTGCTGATACGCATTATTCTGTGGAACCTAGTTCATCCCAGACAGTCAAATATGTAAATGAAGGTGGTTTATTAACTAATGTGATAAATACTCTTACGAACAACGGCTTCCAGTTGAAAACGAATTCTGGCTCTGCAACGCACGAAAGCAACGTAAATTGTAGAGGAAAATCGGAAACAAATGAAGTAAGTTATAGATTATTCTCCTTATTTCATGAGTAGTGCTCATATACTGTCTGGCTGTTTTCGACAAATAACTTTGCACAAATGTGCAGCAGTTCAAGTCGCCACACTCCATGTAGCGCACAAAGCAAAAGAAGAAAGTACAAGAAAAGCACAACAGAGACAGTAAGCAGAGGTGTGAGACAAAGGAAGACTAATAACGAGGAACAAAAGAGTTACATTGGAAATCATAAATCAGTAGGAGTGGATGCATCTGCGACACTGAGAACGATTTTGAACCATGTCACCAATTGTTTCCAACCATATATTTTTACCGTCCCGAGGACCCCAACCAGTCAGGAAGTCTACACCTTCCTACGCGGCTTAGACTAACTTGACTGGTGCCAAGTTTTTGTTTGACTGCCGCTAGGTTTTTTCCAGCCTGACCCTATATCCGCTAACATTGCTCGTCGAGGAAGGCGATGATTAGGCATGCATGCGTAACACATGTCCTAACCATCTCAGTCGATGTAACTGCTTCACAGCCTCGTCTATTGATTTTCCCTTCTACTTACCTAGCACTCGACCGATACCTAACCTCAATATTGCTCACCTTATTATACCACCAACCAACACGGGAGATAGAGCGCAGGCACCTATGATCGAAGATAGCTAATCTTTTCATGTCTTCCACTCTCAATGACCAGATCTCACAGCTGGCCATAAAGGAGGACGGAGCGGACTTTTGGGCAGTACACCCACCCTTTGGTCGATAGCCAGCCGGATATGACGTCTACTAGGCCATGGACAGCATAAACGGGCATATGCGAAACTAGCCCTCTGTATCCGTACTCAGCTGAGATTTCGTCATAGATCAACCCGTTGGCGTTGGCTGATGGTACTTCCCAAATAAGTGAAGCGGTCAACGTGCTCTACCACTTCACTTCCTATTTTTAAACTTGGCGTCGATGTAGTCCAGTCCTGTAACATCATCTTGCATTTGGCGGGAGCGAATTGCATGCCAAACATTCGTAGGTTGCAGCTCAAGGTGTTTAGATGACTGTATTTTGTCAGCGTCTTCGCCTAGAAGGACTATATCATCTGCATATTCTAAGTCAACGAGATTATGCCCTGGTAGCAAGTCAATCCCTGAGTCGCTGAATTTGCTCGGGATTAAGTTCATTAGTGCATCTATGATGAAGTTGAATAGAAAAGGGGATAATGGGCATCCTTGACGGACACCACTAGTCGTCACCAGTTCAGATGACAACTCACCGTAAGCCCTCACCTGGCTGACTGCATGAGTTCGAGTGGAGTGAGTGCTTTGATCAGTGCACTGTATTTTCTCGTCATTCCCTTTACAGCCAGGCACCTCCAGGTCGACAGAATCGAATTCCGCCTTCAGGTCAAGAAATATAATGATTGTTGAACGCCGGTAGGAATGACTATGTTCTAGAATCTGTCGGAGGGTGAAGATATGATCAATACACCCTCTTCCTAGTCTAAAGCCTGCCTGGTTCTCTCGTGTTTGTGCCTCCCGAGCACCACTCAGTCTACGCATGATTATTAAGCCTAAGACTTCAGATACTATATTAGTCAAGCTAATCCCTTTGTGATTAACACACAAAGACTTGTCTCCCTTCTTGTATATCGGGATAATCAGTGACTTACACCAATCCGATGGGACTTCTTCTGATTCCCAGACGCTGCCTAGAACCTCAGTTAATTCAGACAGTAAACTGTCTCGATTGTACTTAAATACCTCTGGAGTCACTCCATCAGGTCCCGCTGCTTTGCCTAGTTTTAGATTGGTGACAGCTTTAGTAACCCCAGTTAGGGGTGGAGGACCTGTGTCTATATCCCATTCAGGGAGGTGTTGGATGTTCGGCAAGTTGAGCGTGGCTGTGGGCCAATTAAACTGATCCTCGTAGTGCTCTTTCCAGCGTTCCAGTCGTCTATCGTGGGAGCTAATTATGGTGCCATCTGTCTCAGAATTAGTCCCACTTATGATTTGCCTCATATACTAATTGAGTTCTCAAACGTGCCCGTTTTTAGCCAAAAAATTGGTGGCATAGCTTTATGGTTTATGCGTTGCTAAATTTTGAGAAGTCTAGTAGCTTGGAAATATTTTTTAAGACACGTTGATGCCAAGCTCACAGTATTGGAGATATATGTTTCTATGGTCCTTGTGAAGTGTGGTGTAATATGGTATAAAATCATGTGATTATGATCAGTAGTTTGTGCTCGAATTGTCATCAGTTAATATTACTGTGTAACACTGTGATTTATCAAAATCAAATCTTATCTGCAATGGAGTTATACTCTACTCTATTTTGAGGATGAATGTAGTGCTAGGTAAGGGAGATGTTGTTAAGCTACACCTATTGAGATGGCTTGAACACGTGTTGTATGCCGAACCACATTCTTCCCCTACGAGCAATCGTAGTTGATATAGGGTTTTGTTGGAAGAGTGGGGGTTTGCCAAATGGAAACCCAAGAGTGATCGACGCAGACTTTGACATTTGCTTTGAGCCACGTGGAGAGGTGTAGGATGCCTGGTTGGAGTCCTCGGGTTGCCTGGAGGGTATTGGTGATATGGCTCAAAATCGTCCTTAACGACGCAGGTGCATCCACTCTCTATGTTCTATGGAATCCATTAAGTCCTTATTAAAGTTTAAGTCTTCTTACGCTGGTACTATGTCCTCGTAATCTTTTCCACTGCACTTGAAATTGTAGGTTAAGAGAGATCGGCTTAATGTACCGAATAAATGTTTCAGTCACCTTAGATAGTGTATCACAACCTTATTGTATTGAATCAAATTTTTCATCGAGTTTTCAGGATTGTGCATTTTATAGTTCATTATACATGTATGAGTGCCTCATTGGTTGGGGCACTAGACTTACAGCTTTATTGGTCGTGGGTTCGAGTTCCGCCCCACCTACTTGAATCCGGACAACTGGGTGGTATTGTCATCTCTCACAATACTCACAGTTCAGTCTGGTAGATGAAAAATGTGTGTTCTGAACAACTGGGGTCAAACAACATGGCCAGATACTATATCTTTAAGCTGTCATAGGACAGGACAGGACAACAGGGACTGCAATGCAACGTCATGGTTTGCTAAGGTCAGTATTTAATGAGCTTTAGACGATGAATTAACTTCGCTTTTAGAAATAATGTTTGTCGTTGAATTAGTTTTATCAGTTGATAAATGGTTCATTTACTCGATGGCTATCTTAAGATTAGTTCACTTTACTGACGACGACAAGGTTTAGTGGAACTGCAGTCCTATATTTTTATATAGGTTCCCAAACTGTTTCCCAACTATATATTTATTCTCCTTTTCTCCAATTAACATCAAATTTTCATCAGAATACTTAGAAATTAGGTGTAATTTACTAAGAATTTAAACAAAATTGTATTTATATATTGATCACATATCCTTTTATATTTGTTCACAACGATTTGTCTAATTCAACGACTTGTTTTTCTTTGAAGTTAGACGAGGAATGTGACGACTTAATTATAATACATGAAGAAAATACTTCTAATGTGGCCGCTCAACCTCCTGGTGATAATGTGCAAGCAGAGTCGACTACGAATTGTGACGAAGACTCCTTGTAAGCGAAACTTTTTTTGTACCTTAGAAAGCAGTTCGTCATTTTGGTAGCCAATACAAAACTACACTAGTTGCCTAAAGTGATTGATACTTTGCCTTTCCTTAAAATGTTCAGTGTTCGTCTCCATAGCCACTGATGACCACCTCACGTTGCTCACATTACTTAGATTTTAACTTAATTTCACTCCTTACTGTCCAAGATACTTTCAAACCAATATGTTGCTAAATTACTGTTTACATCGGGATTCTTGGACTCTTAACAAAGCTAACGTGATGTGACATTTGAAACTGTCTTCATCAACCACAATGGGCAACATGGTGTTTAAGATCTTTTCCCCCTTTTTTCATAAAAGTATGGGATGCGTATTGCTTATATCATTTAGTCAAATAAATGACTAGTTTTCATTATCACTATCGAGTGTTACTGAAAACAATTACGAATGTTGTAGCATAGAACGTTTTACATGAAAGCAAGCTTAGCTCGTGTTCTGTGCGATAAAGAAAGCACTAGGTGTGAAACCTTTAACTTATTAAATAGTCAGTAGAAGAACTGGATCTTGTCTTTCCAACTCACATCATTTATAGGTACAACGTTTTCTCTCTTTTCCTTTCTCTCTGCTTTTTTTTGTTATGGGCTGTTTTGTTTCTCTCTTCCTTACAAATTCTACTTAAAACATTGTCGTTCGTTCTTTCACACTTTGTATATCTCGTCCATTTTGTCACCGCTTATGCCAGTAAATATGCTACCATCTACTTTTCTAACACCTAACACTGTTTAATTTTGGCTTTACTACCGACATGCCAATATGTTGTTGTCAAAACTAACTGAGATAACCTTAATCTATGTAGAACTTTATTTATTGTTGATGTACTAACTGGATGCAATATTGTAGTAAAATGCTGAGAATTCCATTCTGTATCACAAATACTGTTTTGGAATAAAGCTATTATCTTATCTTAAGCTTTCAGGTTACACAACTTGTGGTTGTCAACCTGAACTATTATTTACTAATCACTCCAGCCTGAAATATGTTTGAAGAAATAAAAGTGTGTTATCTTCTCACTTTATTGACTTGTTCATTAGAAATATCAGAGCAGAACTGTTGCTTACCGCATGACTTTTAGAATACAATTTATTGTTTCTGAATGTGTCAAGTGGAATTCCACAGATGTATGCATGGAGTAACCATGGCGACTAGTATTATGAACGATAAATTCTGTTTGTAATAATATCAGTTGCATGATATTGTTTCACTGTATCTTATAAGTGAAGCGACATAGTGTTGAATACCACAGGGTTCAAGTTCTTTTGTGTTTTATGTTTCTTAAAATATTTTAGTCTACATATTAGTGTGAAATTCAAGTGTTCGCATTCGCAGATCCCTAGTATCACCTAAAAGCCTAGATATTTATTATATCTACTGGCAGCTTGGATTATTAGACGAATTATTATGCCGAAAATGGACGGATAACTAGTTTCTTAGCTCTAACAGAAGGCTTTAGCGTCTTCATTTTTATCGTTTGGAAATGGTTTCAGGTGATTAAGATTCACGTTCTATCGTTGGGGAGACAATTAGGAGATATGAAACGGGTAAGCTCTTCTGCATGGATGGATGGATGGATGGATTGGCATATTTTACACAATAGTAGCATTTTATAGAAGTCAGTGTATATCGATTCCCCTGTGAAGTAAAAGTTGCTTACGATCAGTCAGTCACATAAAACGTTGATCAATGCTCACAAATGAAGCAAATCTTGTTATCTAGTGTGTATGCGGGTTGTATTCAGCAAATATGACTTTTGTTTTGCTCTAATCTAAAGATTTTATAAGACGACTACTATTTGAAATTTCCTTAATTATTATTTTCAGTAAATTTGATTATAAGCCTGCTGGATCTGTTGATGGTATAACATTGACGAAAAGTGATCTTCAGTGTCTTGAACCTGGAGCTCTTATAAACGATGCAATAATCAATTTTTATTTGAAATACTTGTACTTCGAGCAACTGACGGACTTTCAGAGACAAGCTACTCATGTATTCAATGTGTTTTTCTATAGTCGGTTAACAGGCGGCAATGTATCAGTTGATACACGCAACTCCACAGTCACAGAAACGACAACAGAGTAGGTTTAATTCAAAGCAGAATAATTGCCTTTTTTGGTTTGTGTTTCAATTCACTGATGCCTTTTCCATCTCTTTCGCCCAGCACTTTTCGTGATCGTCACCAAGACCAAGCGAGGGAGGGGTAGCGGCTTCGTAGGTGCCTGTTTTCTAGGTCCGTTTAATGATAGGCATTTACGTGCATAAACTAGGGTGCAATCGAAGTCTACGCAAGTTTCCCAGAAGGATCAGTAGTCTTCTATCGACCCTTTCCATCAACAGTTCATCGATATGTGGTCTATTTTGGTTCGTCGATTTGAAGATGGAAGTCCCCATTTGTTTGAAATGAGTGCGGACTAGGTAGAAGTTACTATCTGAACATAACTATGGTAGACAACCACCGTTCTCGATTTCGTCGGCATGAAACCCCATAGGTACCACCAATATACTTGAGTGTCTGGCACAAGCTCCCTACTTAAGGATTGGTGTCGTCTATGAGAAAGACTGTATCCGAGCTTTCTACTTTTATCATCATACTGAACAGCTTTCGGCAGAACTCATCGTTTACTCCGTACTAAATACAGTATGTTGGCGTGTGTGTGTGTGTGTAAGCGGAAATGATAAAGATACATCGACGGGTTTCTCAATCTTTTCTTCTGATGGACTCGTTAAGCTGAACAGCGCACGACTGTCCACTGGAATCATATCAAGTAGATATTTTCTTGCCCTAGCACTCATTTCCATCTCCACACTGTCAAGTTCTTACGAACTAACCGACGAATCTTCTGACACCCGTGAGGTGAAATTTGCAGGTTCACCCTATTGACTAGGTGAGGTTAAGTGAATATTCACACTTGGATCTTTTATTTTTATAATATAGAAACAAAACATACACGCATGACTGGAGATGATGCCAGAGTCCTCGCTATTGAAGCCTGTTGTTCGATTTGACTAAGGGTTCTGGCGTTAAACGCTGCAATACGAAGCTGGCCACGTGAGTTTAAGGGAGACTATCAGTAGTGTTTTTCCGACTGTCGTCGGTATTATTGATTGGAGAGTTGAGAGACGTGCCTGTGAGATAGTATCAACAGTAGGAAGAAAGCAAGATAATGAAATTGATGGGGGGGGTGGAAGGCAGGAGATGGGTAGGAAAGCTTTGTGTGTTTCCCACCTGCTCACACCATGGAAGTTGTCTTCTCAAAAATGACGTACATTTGGTTCCCTTGGTAAATTTCGACAGAGAAAGAAAGATCAGATTTGCAGTATAAAATGATATCATCAGTCTATTTCACAGGTTCTCGTCAGCTAACTGTAAACTACCTGGAATGACAATGGTTATAAATAATAATAATACTTTATACTTCAATGTTTGAAAGGTGATAGAGAAAACATTACAAGATGAAGGCATCTGGAATACAATGGGGGTTAGAGAAGACAGAAAACAGAGAAATCTAACAAACAGTGTATGTGATGAGGTTACCTGCAACCGCTTTTATAAATTTACGTGTACCTGCGGCAGCACGTACATTGGAAGGACAGAAAGAAGGGTTTCTATCCGGTTTTCAGAGCATATTTCAAGAAACTTATGCCTAAAAGGAAGCAGATATTTACAAAGTGCGATTCGCAGATACCTTGTTGGTACGGATCATTTTGTCGAGATTTCCAAATGCTTGAAAATATTAAACATACAAAGCACAGTGAATCTACTACGATTTGCTGAAGCAATTACAGGAATCAAACGTTTCAGACCAAACTTATGCACACAGAAATAGAGTGTAGTCGATCTCTCACTCCGTTGGTAACCGTATTACTTTCATTACACTGATTACTCATACACACTAAGTGAGCTCAGCTTACTGAGGAGGTTTCCAATTTGATGAACTTTAGCCTTCTTGAGTTTCCATGTTGACGTACAAGCTAACACTGTCGATTAGATTTCTCGGTTTTGCTGTCTTCTCTCACCCCCTCCCCTACCTTTTTTTCGTTGTCTGATGGTGACTTAAACTAAAATTTGTAATACTTGTATTCCATATGCGTTCATCTTGTCATGTTTTCTCTATTACCTTTCAAACATTGAAATTTTATTATTATTATTATTATTATTGTATCCTTTAGTTCCTAGAGGAACATAGGGCTTCAGCTGCGCACCTCCATTGACTTCGGTTTTCTGACAACTTTTTCAACCTGCTCCAGGTCTGTCCACATGCTTTCATCTCCTCCTCGCATGACCTCCTCCAAGTCACCCTTGGACGACCAACTCGCCGCCTCCCTTTCGGGTTCCACTCGAGGGCTTGTCTAGTGATGTCACTTGATGGTTTCCTCAGCGTATGGCCAATCCATCTCCATTTCTTTCTGCCTATTTGTTTCACAATCGGTTCCTGATTGGTTCGCTCCCAGAGATCCCTGTTGCTGATCTTTTCTGGCCATCTGATCTTGAGTATTGAGCGGAGACAGTTGTTAATGAAGGTTTGAAGTTTGTTTGAGATGCTCTTTATGACTCGCCAAGTCTCTGATCCGTATAGTAGCACTGACTTCACATTGGAGTTGAAAATCCGGATCTTATTTTTGATGCTGATTGCTGTTGACCTCCACACAGATTTGAGAGTAATGAAAGCTTGTCTTGCTTTTCCGATTCTGGCTTTGATGTCCTCGTCAGTTCCGCCTGTAGTTGAGACGATGCTTCCCAGGTAGGTGAAGGAGGTTGTTTCTTTCAGGTTCTTCCCATTTATGCTTATTGTTGTCTGTTGTTGTTGTTGGTGTTGATGTTGGCTAGGAATCTTCATCATCTCTGTTTTATCTATGTTCACGTGAAGTCCTATCTTTGATGCTTCTTCTGCCAACTTGTTACTTTTCACTTGCATATCTTCCAGTTTATGGGAAATCAGACATATATCATCGGCGAAATCCAGATCCTCCAAGTCTTTTGTGTCAGTCCATTTTATGCCTGTTCCCTCGTTGGTTGCCGTTGTCTGTCGCATTATCCAATCAATTGCAATCAGGAAGATCATTGGTGATAGTAGACAGCCTTGCCTCACTCCCGTCCTCACTTCGAAGGCTTCCGTAAGTTTCCCGTTGTGGATTACTTGGCATGCAGCATTGTCGTATAACTGTTGGATGAGGTGTATAATTGTCGATGGGACCCCGTAGTAGCGAAGTAGTTTCCAAATGACCTCTCGATCGACGCTGTCGAAGGCCTTTTCAAAGTCGATGAAGTTGAGATAGAGAGGTGACTGCCATTCCAAGCTTTGTTCAATGATGATCCGTAGAGTGGCGATTTGATCAATACATGATTTGTTTCTCCTGAATCCAGCCTGTTCCGGACGAAGTTTTTCATCTAGGGCTTGTTTGATTCTCTCCAGGATGATGCGACTTAGTATCTTGCTTGGAATGGACAGAAGCATAATTCCACGCCAGTTTTTACATTGACTTAAGTCTCCTTTCTTTGGAAGTTTGAATAAGTAACTGTTCTTCCAATCCTCGGGTACTTTGCCCTCTTTCCACACCTTCTCCAGTAGTGGTGTCATCAAGTCCGCTGTTGTCTCTGGGTCTATTTTCAAAGCCTCTGCTGGGATTCCATCTGGTCCCGGTGTTTTCCCAGTTTTAAGCATCTTGATTGCATTCAGGACTTCTGATTTCGTCGGGGGGTCAGTGTTCACTGGTAGTTCTGCTTCCGTTGTTGGTATTGCTGGACGTGTTGTAGGTGGCGGACGATTTAGAAGTCTTTTGAAGTGTTCAACCCAGTGCTTTCTCTGTTCCACCTCTTTGGTGATTGACTTTCCATTGTCGTCCTTTATTGGCTTAATCTGTGTCGAACGTTTGCCCGAAAGGTTCCTAGTTGTTTGGTAGAGTGTGGCGAGGTCTCCTTTGCCTGCAGCTTGTTCTGCTTCGTTTGCCATGGTTTCATAATATTTTCTTTTGTCTTCCCTGGCACTTTTCTTCACTCTTTTGTTCAGTGTATTGTAGCTTGCATTCAGCTCCTGTTTTTGTTGCTCGTCCGTGCACTGGATAATCTTTTGCTTCACTGTCCTTCTCTCTTCTATTAGTTTCCAAGTGTCCGTAGTGAGCCACTGTTTGTCCTGTCTCTTTTTTCTGCCTAGAATTTCTATGCAGGTTTGGCTCCACACCGTTTTCAAGTTGTTCCAGTGCTTTTCAACGCCGACCTCTTCGCTAGTGTTGATTTGTGTCTCGGCTTTGTCCTTTATGCTTGCAATGAAGATGTCCTTTGTAGCCTGGTCCTTCAGCTTTTGAGTGTTGAACTTGGCTTGTGGTCTATCTGCAGCTCCTGATTCCCTGAAAGCTTTTAATTTGATTTGGATTGTCCCTTGTACGAGATAGTGGTCTGAGCCAACGTCTGCTCCTCTTCTTGCTTTTGTGTCCAGTAGGCTGCGCCTCCACTTCCTTGAGATTGAGATGAAGTCGATTTGGTTTTTGGTTTGCCCGTCTGGTGACACCCATGTAGCCTTGTGGATATCTTTGTGCTTGTATACACTGCCACCAATCACCAGTTCGTTGAAGGCGCAGAAGTCGGCGAAGAGTTCTCCGTTTTCATTCATTCACCTGTTGACAATTTGGTGAGTCCACTCCCATTCCATCTGCTCTCACATATTCCCAGCACTTGTATTCCGTATCTTTTCATCTCGTTGGCGATCTGGGCAGCTTTCCCAGTCTCGTACATAGTTCGGACGTTCCATGTTCCTACACAGACTTTTTCTTTTGGTGCAAGGAGGTTCAACATACTGAAGTTTCTTTAGCAATTTTTGTTTACAGGGTGGGGTTGCTAGCCTCACGCCTGAGAAAAGAATGATTACATTAAGTAAAAGTTTAGAGAGAAGCAACGTTTTGGGTTGCTCCCCTCAAAATCAGAAAATAACGGACAAACAATGAGAACAACATCAACAAAGGAAACAGTTCACAGAAAAAAGGGCAAAAAGCGACGACAACTATACAATAAGACAACATGCAATATAGTTCAGTACATTTAACTAAAATGATATCTTAACCATAAACTCACTGACTTGGAGCAACTTGAACTTATAAATCCAACAATATATACAATTATAGATGTGTTTATGTTGAAAAATTCCACAAATCCAAACAGTGAGTTATGTGTATTATCTGTCAATAAGATTGTATTTTTTGGATTCAGTGTTCGAAAGGTTAATAATTGTGATAATTTCCGCAAACACTTTGCATGAAATTTTAGAGTAATAAGAGATTTTATTTATGACCAAAATGTAGCGTAATAGTCGAAAAGCCAAACATTGAAATATAAAGTGTTATTATTTGTAACCATTGTCATTCCAGGTAGTTTACAGTTAGCTGACGAGAACCTGTGAAATAGATTGATGATATCATTTTATAGTGCAAATCTGATCTTTCTTTCTCTGTCGAAAGTTGTCTTCGTTTTGGGGAATGAAACAGAAGGAGCATTTGTGTTGCCTGACCGCGGAACGCAGAGGGACATCTACTTGAGGCTGGTCACATACGGTCTGTTTAAAGTGGGTTTTGGAATGGTGTCTGTATTAAGATCTTACTGGCGGCTGCGGTCCGTCAGAAGGTGGTAAGTTAGAATGTATAATCCTCGAAGTCGACCTTTATTCAATCACACGTGTCTTCAGAGCGGAGAAGCAGCATAGCTGGCTTGCTGGTCGTTCTAAGGAAACACCTAGCTCCTGTTGCTTCCCTATTCGCCAGGAGTGCTACTTCGTCCTCATAACTCCAGCATTAGTGTAAACGACTTATGCTATGTTGGCAGCTGCTTTTAGCCTAACTTCCATGCAAACAAGCATTCTGGCATATTGGGATCTGTGGGAAAGTTAATTACACCCAGTGTAGGTAGTTCGTTGGATCATTGCGATACACCAACGCGGAGACTATTTCAAGGTAGCAGGTATCGTTCGGGGTAAATATATATATATATATATATATAAACAATAATCCACCTTTGCTGATAACTTTTTTTAACTGCATTGTTGTTAACGAAGTGCCTAGTAGTTGTGTTATCATCACGAAAGGGCGACGTCTGTACAAAGCGTTAAGTGTAGGATTTAAGTAGGGGGATAGTAATGAAGATGCCTTTCTACTATGTCAAATGATGAGTGAGTATGTGAATTGGCTTTACTTGCCTTCATATCAGTACACGTGTGTGTATGTGTGGAATATCTCAATTGGACTAAATATTGAGTTGAGAATGAAAGATTATTCTGCAAAGTGCTGGAAAAAAAGCAAAATGTAACAAGAGTAATGATGTGAAGGAGTTGAGTGGTTGGATTACTCTTCGCCCTCCTCTGTCATCACTTTGTATCGCTTTCGAGGCGTTGTTATCTACATCTACAATCAATTTCCTTTGTTGGAAAATACACGTATCATCGTGAACGTGGGGTGGCCTTGTGATTTTCCCTTTTTCGCGTCAGGACAGTTAACTACTCAGCAGTACATAACATTTATTGGCGACTAGCACCATAACATTAAACATGTTGTCTTCCACCACAATAGACTTCTCTGATTGATGAGTGGCATGAGAATGCTATGGTTGTTGAAAGTTATGTAGCTGTGTTCATCACAGTTAATGGGAATAAGTGGCTCAAAATACCTTCACCTGTATAGTTTTGGGCATTTGTACACTGATTATATATGTGTATATATATATATATATATACGTGTTTATGTGTATATATATTTCTAACTCACATTTTTTCCTAATAATTATCCTTTCACAGAATGATACTTGCTCGGCACGCCAATGTAGCCAAGTGGACACGTCGAGTTGATCTTTTCAGTAAAGATTATATCATTATTCCAATAAATGAAAGGTAGGTGTACATCAGATTACCATTGTTCCGTTAGTACATTAATAAGCATAAGTAGTAATCTAAAGTTGAACTGTTTCAAATAATATTTATATACTTGAAGAAAAATCTGAGTATTGCTGCGTCTGGTCATTTGTGCCGAATCATCAATAGACATCAGAGTATAAAACATCCAACTACTAAGATCACCTTCAGATGGTCGATAATGGTAGTCGTATGTGTGGTGAAATAAACAAAATGCTGCCTACCAACGATACAAGTGTAGTGTCGAAAGACGCGGAGCTTTCACACCATCTTTATTCAGGAAATAAAACTCCAAAACATATAACAACCAGTAGTAAATACAAACAAGTATGAAATGTTCATTGGATAAAAACGGAGTTAGTTGAATAGTGAACATGGGAACCGCCATGGTAGTCACACAGGGGAGACTTCGCGGTGGAATTAAAGTTCACTTCACCTTCTATATTCCATGTTCAGTCAATTGGGGTCGGTAATATTGTAGGAATTGAGTCAGTTCGACATGAAAGTCATGCAAACATAGAGCATATTTTCGATGTATTCTTAGCATGCATGTTTTGGAGAAACATTGATGATAATTTTGGGGCTATCAGTGTTAGGGTGATGATGTGTGTGTGGGAAGAGGAAATGCTGCAATCCAGGTAATCATTCAAAAGTTGAACATAAGATCAGGAGAAGTGGATTTTTGCTTGCACCATTCCTACCTAGTGTTATATCAGTATTTTCAGTTGATTTATTTCTTCCTGTGTGATTGATTGATTCTGAATGTTTGTCTTTAACAATCATATATATCAGTCTATATGAACAGATTCATTGGTCGTATTTATTTACACTTTTATAGTTCCCATTGGTTTGTTGCTCTCGTTTGCTATCCTTGGATGGCGGGAATGGTCAGTTATACAGCTCTTTATGATGAACAAGTTTATCACCTCTGTCAGTTAACAGAAGAATTTGCTGATGTAGATCTTATTGAATTCTCAGGTGATCCACACTTGTCAAATATCGGTGAAGAAGTTATTCAAAGGTTACCTACAGATTTTCAAGTAAGTAATGATGAACTAAATTCCTCATGTTGAACAAAATGATATTTAAAATATTGACATTGTTGTAAATTCTCAGTGTTTTAAAATTTGTTTCCTTTGTACAAGGCTGGATTTAATTGTGTGGCAGCCACTTGGTTTCAATTGTTTGCTAATAACTGGTGTCTTGAAATTAGGAAAAGTCAAACACAGTAAGCTGGTGTCGACGGAAAGCCTTGGCAGATCTAACAGGTGTTGACAGTTTGCGTTTATGATGAAGAAACTGACTATTGTTATCAAACAGTCCATATGTCTAAACAGGTGTATAGAAAAACTAGATGGAGGAATGTAAATTTTGGTGACATTTTGGATGAATAGTTCAACACTAGGAGATTTGCTATTCCAATAACAAAACATTCTATTAGGTGCTGTTTGTGACAGGTGGGAGATTACAAATCTTCACCAGAATGACAATTTTTTAAAGTGTGATTGGTTACAGGATTTCATCATGAGCTGACATTGGTTAGGGAACCATTGGAAAACCTGGGAGTACTGGACAGCTGTTTCGTTACTCTTTATCGGTACGCAACCCCCGCGTTTCGAACCCAGGACCTTCTGGTTACAAGGCGAGCTCGTAGACCGTTAAGCCACTGGGACCCGATTCAATGGCCCATGAATTCTAACTTCTGCCAATTCACGATATAGCGCAACCTCTAGCCAATGTCTTCGGCGAGCACTTATCTTCACACCCAACCTGCTGCACCCTACATTGTGAATTGGCACTTACAAACCAATACTTAAAGTATGATTGTTATATTAGCAAAATGGCTTTAATGTTGGAGGTGGTCATAAAGGTGACTTGGGAGTTTATTGTAAAGTCTTCAGTGTCAAACTGACAATTTTCTGTAATAATTAGTCGTCTGTGGTCAGCATTATGTTCAAGGATGAAGAGAAGTATTGTCTCATTAGTATGAAATTACTGAGGAATGTCGGTGTTCTTCGTTACCCTTCTAATTTCGCAACATTATTTAATGGAAGCACGAGTGTGTGTGTGTGTGTGTGTGAGTGGTTGTGTGTGCACGCTGAACAGGTGTAGAGGACCTCCACAGTTGAGTCTGTGTATGTAAGGCTAAAAGATACGCGGTGCAGCCAGTCAGAAGTGAGAGCAAATATACGCCGGTGGTCGCGCTAAAATCATGAATTGGTAGAACAGACAAAGCTCAAGTTGTACAATTGATGAAACAACAGCTTACTATGTATACGTAGATGACACATTCTTTGTATGCAATGACTTGAGTCACGCCTCATCTCTGTTGGGCTTATTCAACAGTGTAATGTACATAAGGCCATCACTTTCACGACGTGGAACACGATTACCTCAGTGACTCATCTCTTAGTAACTCTTTGTTTTTTAATTTCATTAACTTATCTTTTCGCTCCCCCCTTTTTTTCTCTTTGACTTTTACAAGAGATAATTTTTCTTGACCTGAGTTCTACTCACCGTGTTGCGTCATCATCTCATTTGACCTTTCGCACACCAAATTTTGATCATCTCTTATGCAACGGCATAACTGTTACTAATTTTTGTTACCATCCCGCCAATAGATTTGTCGATTAATTTTTCAAGAATCTTCTGTGTATACTGTAATAATAATAATAATAATAATAATTCAGATACCTTATCTGTCGTCTTGGTGTTTTATTTCACTATGTTGCTCTTACAATATGTTTGTTGATAGACATGTTGAAATTGCACATTGACATATTTATTTTATTAAAGATTATTAGTTGTACTCAGTTGATGGATGGGAACCAACGAGATAAAATGAAGCCCTGTTATTCTCCGCCAGTGTTTGTTCTTTCTCTGCTCAAATTTATAAAGTGTAATTCCAGTATGGAGTTAGAATTCATGTTGTGTGTGTGTGTGTGTGTGTGTGTCTGTGACTAAAATTGATCTACGAGGTTGTCTCGTGATTGAAACTTCGTGGGGTGGATGCGTGCTGTGATGAGTCGCAAACTAGGACAAAACAGCTGTGCAGTACTCCCTTGGTTTCCAGTGATGATGTCGCCTTCTGAAACTGTTCAGAATCTACTAATCTGATGTGAATGAATTCACTCCAGCATAGAATCTTTGAATGATTCACTGCTCTCTTTGTCTGTTTGTTTGTTTCCTCTTTCGTTTATCTTAGTACGTTTTTAATTTGTAATTGGTGTCTCTGTAGTACTATGTCAAGTTAAAACGATGTGCTTACACAGTATATATATATATATATATATATATATATATGTGTATGTTTTGTATATTGATCGGCGGCTCATATTTTGCATGGGGCTTTCGCCAATGATACTTGATAACGTTGATTTAAAGGACAAAGGCATGTTTTCCTTAGATGTTGAATCTCTATTTACAAATGTGCCTCTTTTACAGACGGTTGACATTTTATGTGATTACATCTCTGACAACGAATTCCTTTTTACCAGTATCAACACCTTACTTAAAAGAGTTACTACTTCTTTGTACTAAAAATGTTAAGTTTACATTTGAGGGCGAGCATTATCGCCAGATCGATGGGGTTATCATGGGAAGCCCCGTAGGTCCATTGTTAGCTGATACATATATGTCGCATGTCGAAAATCTAGTGGAGAAAGAAATTGGAAAAGTTTATTTTTATAAAAGATATGTAGATGACAAAATAGTCATTTGTGATAAACCGACTGAAGCCATAGAAATCCTGGACCAGATCAACAGAGGACAAGACAGTATGTCGAAAACAGACAGACAGACAGATATCGCTAACAAACTATGTTAATGAGAATAATGGTTGTCTGCCATTTTTAGGTGTACTCATAACCCGCCGAGAAGATGGGTCAGTAAAACGATCTGTCTACAGAAAGTCAACATGGACGGGACAGTATCTAAATTATCATAGTTTCTATCCACTACAGTATAAAAAGACGGTTAAATGTTTGTTCAAACGCTTTATTTCACCGAATTTGTACTGCTGATACAATTGAAGAAGAAAGACAACACATCACAGAAATACTGTTAGATAACAATTATCCACTGAGATTTATTAGACGTTACGGAAGCGTCAACCACAGAGCTTTACCAATCTAATCAGCTCCCAAAAAAGATGTTTACATATCCTTGCCGTTCAGAGGTAATCAACAAAGTGTGGTCACTAAACAAAGACTCAAAGCCGCAATTAATAGAACCTATTATGCAGCTAAACTTATCTTCATAGAGGAAACGAGAACCATGCTGTCCTGTAAACCCTCACATTATCCGAACGATAGTGTCACATCCCACTGTGTTTATCAATTTACGTCTATGTGCGGAGACACGTATATAGGGAGAACCCATCGGTCTCTGCAGGTTAGGGCTACAGAACACATTCCAAAGTGGCTGCAACAACAAATGAAATCGCCAGATACAACTGACCCCAGAAATAGATGTCCAACATCATCTATAGCAAAGCATTATTACAGAGATGAGTCACAAGGTTGATTTCAACAATGCCTTTAAACCGATATATAAAACAAAGTTGGGCCACATACTTAAATTCATTGAGTCCTTAGCCATAAAAATGACTTAAACCTGTCTTATGTGCGTCGGTGGCATAGCGGTTAGGACGCTCGCCGACCATGCACATGGTCCGGGGTTCGATCCCCGGCCACCGACGTACTCCTTTACCTCGCTGAGCCAGAAATAATCTTGGTAAAGAGTAAAGGTTGGGCATGAGGCTGGTTAGCAACTCCATCCTGTAAAATAAACACTGCTACAGAGACTTCTAGCCACTAGCTTGAAATTGCCCTATGTTCCACTGGGGAACGTGAAGGAAAAAAATGTGTCCAAAAGCTATTTGTTATCACCTTAAACCTGCCTTGGTAATCCAAGCTAGAACCAAGAACCAATTCACTTCATAATATTTTCAATCCCTTCTTTGCCTTGTTTTTCTCTTTTGAACTTTCTCGCCCACACCTTTTGCTTCTCCCTACCTATTATTTGTGACGTTGACCTGTACACAATCTGACCTGTATCGTAATTATTCATGCCTTCTTACTTTTTATAAAAGCTGTGTATGACATGTACGTGCGTTATAAGAATGTCCGAAATGTGTTGCGCCAATACATTACACGTTTCAGATAAACTATGTCTTCTTATTGTGTTATCGAAATTCATAAAGGGAACTAATTGCTCTGAACTTGATAACTTACTTTGAAAATCGTTATTTTAATCGTTGACGTGTCCGTTTGTTGATCCAAAAGATGATATTTATTTGAAAGCGTTATAATCTCTAGCTATACATCCATGTCTTTGAATTTCTAAATACGCATAAGCGGTTTTCCTTACTCATTTTGCAGATTGTATCCAACTTGTAGATTTTCTGATATTCGGTGGATAGACGAGAGTACATATTTAACATACGATGTGTTGAGATGTTTTTTTCAGTTGTAATTGTGATGAGATAAGGGTTTTGGTACTTGCTTGGCTGTAACTTAGGAGAAAAACTTTTGATTTTCGCACTGTTTGTTCAATAGTCGTGTCCACTGCATTCTCAAGAAGTGTGTGTGTATAAATGTCTATTTTAAGATTTACTATTATTATTATTTCTCTTAGCATTGACTGTGTGTTGGGTGTATTTGTTTACAGGGTCAAGCATTTGATCGGTGGAGACGAAAACGTCTAGCCTGGCTTCGCAAATGTGGTATCAATGCTATGTAAGTTGTTCTATATATATGTTCTTCCATATATGTAGAAGCAATGTATCCTGGTGCTGTGCTCAATCTTCACTGTCGTCATGCATGCAAATAACCGAATGTGTATTTGTTCCTCTATTACTTGTAGAGAATTTTCTTATATTTGAGTCAGATAGCTGTGTGGTTATGTATATGTATATATAATGGTGAGAAGAGTTTTCGACCCATTCATATTGAAGCAGAAGTAGAGGACTTTCCACTGGCTTAACATGCATTTTTTAAAGTTTTATAGTAAAGACACTGGGTTCCACTGTGTGATACATCTCACACAACAAACTAACATGGAATTACTTATTGCCACCACGACCACAGTGGCCAGGTTTTGCACATATATTTAGATAGAGTGTTATTGTTGTTCCCAAATGGAGCCATTTGTTTGCGGGTGGCACTGCGCTGAGAGGCAGCGGCAACTGATGCGCTAACACATTGGATGACATTCTATATTGTATTTCCGAATCTTAGGCTATTTATTGTTGTTTTAATTAATGGTTTGATGTGTGTGTTGTATTGTGTTGTCATGATCAAATCATGCCTGAAATTTATGGCCACGTATATTTTCTTTTCTATCTTACACAGGCCATGCATTCTACTCTTCGATTCGTATCCTGTTCAAACTAGAATTACTAATTTGTCTACTATTCGGGAGTAAGATATTTCTACATTTGTGCATGTATCTGTGACTTGATTACGCTGTGTTGTTGTGTAGAGCAATGAAAAATATGACTGTTTGTTGCATATGAGTTATGCTTTCTTTTCATGTAAAGAATTTCACACTTTTATGCCGTGCCATTCAACTTTTCTTCCCTAAACTGAACTATGCTCATGTTCGTTCACTGGTTAAAAAGTAGAGCTGTAGACTGTGTGTGAAACGCGTTGAGCGTGTCAAGCCATACCCCTGACAGTCATCAATGATTGAAAGAAAATCAGGTGTAGTTGTTGTGTTGGCATGGAATAAAAATGGCAAGAGTGTGTGCGAGTCAATATAAAAGTAGAAGAAATTGAAAAGGCGAGCACACTAGGTAAAACAAGTTGATCATTATGCCTTGTAAATGAGAAAGCGTCGTGAAATAGTTGTGGTGAGTCTACCGAAACGTTTTGATAACAGAAGGTTAGATAATGAGCGAACACTTTAAAGGACAGAATGTCTTGTCGACAACCTCATTACATCTGCCCACCAATTGAACTGAACACAGTCTGATTGGAATGTCAACAGCGGTCGCCATCCGGTGAATGAGATTGGAAAAGTTGTGTGTAATCTGAAAACAAAGCAGAACATTGAAACCTTGTGCTGTGATCGCGAAGATATTTACAGATGGGAGTGATGAATTATTGAATGCATTCACTACAGTGTCAAGGCTTTTTCTTGGCTGATTGACTGCCACTGTAGAACCTTGGAGAAAAGTAAGGCAGTTCAAGTTCTGCACATAAGTTCACAAGTATGCAAATCTTGAGAGAAAAAGTTTGAAGGAATTACGATGAAGAGAATGTATGGAGGAAAGGATAATTACAACGTATGCAGAGTGATTGAGGAGTGATGAATGTTGGAGAGTGTATGCAGGGTGGATAGACTTGTTCCACTGCGAAGAAGGATTTTAAGCCGTGTCAGGTGACTTTCCTGAAATAATAAATAGTCAAAGGTTTCATGGATTGATGAAATGTTTTGCTTTCATCGCCATCAAAACTTTTGGAGATTAAAATCAATCATGTCATCTAAGATTATACTTGATGTGGAAGACAAGGCCATGAATATTAGCATGCTTAGCACATGTTCTAGTTATCTCAATCCGTACAGTTAACTAGCTAGCTAGCTTCACAACCACCTCATCATCTGTTGGTGAAGACCAATCCTACAGCATCATCTTCCATTTGACATAGGTGATTAGCATACACCCTTAAGTAATGCCTTTTTTGATCAAAGTTCTACATTGATGAGTCAGCGAACCGGTTAGTATATATCAAGCGCAAAATAACGTTTTGTTCATTTCAGTTATTTGCAGGCGGAGTGGATCACTCGGAGGTCATCACAAGACGGTCTTCTACACTTCGACAGAGACACAATCCGAGGATTCAGTCCTCGAGTGCCCCTACAGAGTAATCCCGTCGACTGTGGAATATTTTTGCTTCACTACATTGAGATGTTTTTCAAGGTAATTTTGTTAATCATTGCTTATTCCTTCGAGTGTTGCTCTATTTCACTATAAAAATGTATTAGTCGTCGTGCATTGCAATTAATATTGGCATTCACCATCGCATCCGCTGCATAAAACATTTACGATGAAGTTCGTAAAATCGGACTTAGTTGGAATGTTTTAGATTGTATGAAAATACAGTGTCCAACCAATCCGTGGATGATTGGTTGTCTTATGTGATGAATGGGTTGACATTTGTGCACGCTTATTTTATTACGTAGTATGCAGCATATATTTGAACAAAATTAGTTCAGAGTATAAGCAACCTTGTAGATTTTGTTTTTTTTGTGTGTGAATTGTATGTTAATCCTTGCGTGCTTCTGTGGACCTGGATAAATGTGAACATCAGTCATATCATGTGTAGTTGTTCATTTTTTAAATTTTCATTCAATGCATGCATATGTCGTGGTAATTCGCCTGCTATGCAGACTATTTCCGACTAGGGATGTATCACAGTTCCAAGTCATATTTGTCTTGTTGTATCGTGAAGTGTGAATCGATGTATGCATTCCTCCCCCTCCTACTACCCTTACTTATTAGTACTCACTGATACATATTTTCAGAAACCTGTACGAAGCTATACGAAGCAGTATTTTCAGAACGAAATGGCTACTTGGTTTCCCGATTCTACCGTCGGTGAAAAGCGAACTCTAATCCACAATCTCCTAATGAGGCTACGCGAAAGTGTCGTGAATGAGACAGCAATGCGGCAATGACAATAGTTTTCTGCTTCAAAGATCATCCGGTCTCTTTGTATATATGTATATATGATATACGTGTACTATTTTACTTCTGGTGTTGTTTCAATGTCGTAGATTTGAAACATTATCTATGCCACCCAGCCATAGGTAACAAATAACCCAATATCAGATATTTTTTACTAATGAAGTGTGAAAACTCGTGCACATTCTTTTTGTTTTTATATTTTCATTATTGCAAGAAAAATTCCTGAATGCACCACTTGACTTTTATACTTTTGATTTTTCTTAATTAAAATGTAAATATCAGATTAAAGATTCCTTTCTGTAGGTTACACGTGTGTTGAAATTATACAGTTTCAATTGTCTCCGTGTGAGATCTCCCACTGAAAAAAGAAGGCGAACACCTACTCATCTATGCGTAGGCCAGCCTGTTGAATTTAGACTTGTTTGATATATCCCCTGCATGTGTGCATGTACAGCCAACAGAAGTCACAACAATCTGATCACGAACAAAAGAATACGTTGTTGTCTGTCTTTTTATTTTGCCTCCATGTGTGTGGCAGTTCAAGTCGCCTAACCCCTATGTCAGCTAACATTGCCTGTCAGCCGAGGAAGGCGATGACTAGGCGTGCATGCGTAACACATGTCCTCACCATCTCAGTCGATGTAACTGCTTCACAGCCTCGTCTATTGATTTCTCCTCCCACCTACCTAGCACTCGACCGATACCTAACCTCAATATTGCTCACCTTATTATACCACCAACCAACACGGGAGATAGAGCGCAGGCACCTATGATCGAAGACAGCTAATCTTTCCATGTCTTCCACTCTCGGTGGCCAGGTCTCAGTCATAAAGGAGGATGGAGCGGACTTCTGAGCAGTACACCCACCCTTTGGTCGATAGCCAGCCGGATATGACGTCTACTAGGCCATGGACAGCATAAACGGGCATATGCGAAACTAGCCCTCTGTATCCGTACTCAGCTGAGATTTCGTCATAGATCAACCCGTTGGCGTTGGCTGATGGTACTTCCCAAATAAGTGAAGCGGTCAACCCGCTCCACCAACCACTTCACTCCTTGTTTCCAAACTAGGAGTCAGTCCTGTAAGATCATTTTACATTTGGCGGGTGCGAACCCCATGCCAAATATTCGTAAATTGAATCTCATGGTGTTCAGAAGACTCTGCTGTATTTTGTCAGCGTCCTCGCCTAGAAGGACTATGTCATCTGCATATTCTAAGTCGACATTATTCCCTGGTGGTAGCAAGTCAATTCCTGAGTCTCTGAAATGAATAAGGGTGAAATCTATTAGTACGTCTGTGATGAAATTGAATAGAAATACGGATAATTGGCATCCCTGACGGACACCACTAGTCGTCACCAGTTCAGATGACAACTCGCCGTAAGCCCTCACCTGGCGGTATGAGTACGAGTAGAGTGCCTTGTCTGTCTGTCTGTTTTCGACATAGAACTTTGCACAAATGTGCGGAAGTTCAAGTCGCCACATTCCGTGTAGCACGCGAAGCAAAAGAAGAAAGTACAAGAAAAGCATAATAGAAACAGTGAGCAGAGGTGTGAGACAAAGGAGTAATAAAGAAAAACAAAAAAGTTTCATTGGAAATCATAAGTCACAAGGAGTGGATGCATCTGCGCTAGCCACTGAGAACGGTTTTGAGCCATGTCACCAATTGTTTCCAACCATTGGTTTTTACTGCCCCGAGGACCCCAACCAGTCAGGAAGTCTACACCCTCCTACGTGGCTTAGACCAACTGTTGTGGATTTCATTGACTGGTGCCATGTTTTTGTTTGACCGCCGCTAGCTTTTTTCCAGCCTGACCCTATATCCGCTAATATTGCTCGTCGAGGGAGGCGATGGCTTGGCATACGTAACACATGTCCTAACCATCTCAGTCTTTGTAACTTCACGACTTCGTCTATTGATTTCCCCTGTTTACCTAGAACTCGACGGAGGCCTAACCTCAATGTTGCTCACCTTATTATACCACCAACCAACACGAGAGATAGAGCGCAGGCACCTATGATCGAAGACAACTAATCTTTTCATGTTTTCCACTCTCTGTGGCCAGGTCTCACAGCTGGCCATAAAGGAAGACGGAGTGGACTGATGAGCAGTACACCCGCCCTTTGGTCGATAGTCGAACATCTCGTCTACGCCAGAGTCGGCGTAAACTAACAAATGCGAAACGAGCCCCCTGTATCCGTACTCAGCTGAGATTTCATCAGAGATCAAGCCGTTGGCGTTGGCTGATGGTACTTCCCAAATAAGTGAAGCGGTCAACGTGCTCTACCACTTCACTTCCTATTTTTAAACTAGGCGTCGATGTAGTCCAGTC
Organism: Trichobilharzia regenti; assembly: GCA_944472135.2. Lineage (NCBI taxonomy): Eukaryota > Metazoa > Platyhelminthes > Trematoda > Strigeidida > Schistosomatidae > Trichobilharzia > Trichobilharzia regenti. Next base: position 17,204,463 of record OX235270.1, read on the forward strand.
CTGTGACATCATCTTGCATTTGGCGGGAGCGAATCGCATGCCAAACATTCGTAGATTGCGGCTCAAAGTGTTCAGAAGACTCTGCATTTCGTCAGCGTCTTCGCCTAGAAGGACTATATCGTCTGCATATTCCAAGTCAACGAGATTATTCCCTGGTAGCAAGTCAATCCCTGAGTCGCTGAATTTGCTCGGGATTAAGTTCATTAGTGCATCTATGATGAAGTTGAATAGAAAAGGGGATAATGGGCATCCTTGACGGACACCACTAGTCGTCATCAGTTCAGATGACAGCTCGCCGTAAGCCCTCACCTGGCTGTATGAGTACGAGTAGAGTGCCTTAATCAGTGCAATATATTTTCTTGGAATTCCCTTTACAGCCAAGCATCTCCAGAGAACTTCCCGATCGACAGAGTCAAATGCTGCCTTTAGGTCAAGAAATATAATTACTGTTGGACGCCGATAGGAATGCCTATGTTCTAGAATCTGTCGGAGGGTGAAGATATGAGCAATACACCCTCTTCCTGGTCTAAAGTCTGCCTGGCTCTCTCGTGTTTGTGCTTCCCGAGCACCACTCAGTCTACGCATGATTATTGAGCGTAGGACTTTAGATACTATATTAGTCAAGCTAATCCCTCTGTGATTATCACAGGAAGACTTGTCTCCCTTCTTGTATATGGGGATAATCAGTGACTTACACCAACCTGATGGGACTTCTTCTGATTCCCAGACGCTGCCTAGTACCTCAGTTAATCCGGAAGATTTGTCTTGTACATGGGGATAATCAGTGACCTAAACCAACCCCAAGAAACTGCCTAGTATCTCAGTTAACGCGGAGAGTAAACTGTCTCCACCGTACTTAAATACCTCTGGCGTCATTCCATCAGGTCCCGCTGCTTTGCCTTGTTTCAGACTAGTGACAGCTTAAGTAATCTCAGTTAGGGACGGACGACCTGTGTCTATATCCCATTCAGGAAGGTGTTGTTGGATGTTCGGCAGGTCGATCGTGGCTGTAGGTCAATTAAACTGCTCCTCGTAGTGTTCTTTCCAGTCGTCTATCGTGGGAGCTAATTATGGTGCCATTTTTCTTAGAGATTGTTTCACTTATCACTTGGCTTTTGCCCCCTGCTTCCTTGATAAATTTAAATATTTGTCTAGTGTTACCAATCGGCGGTGCCTTTTCCATCTCTTTCGCTCTTGTCGCCCACCACTGTTTAAGTCGTTGCGAAGACTTCTTGTTAGTTTTCGTTTGAGTAGCTTTCGCTCCTCACCATAATTGGAGCCCGCCGGAATCGGCCTTCTTGCATCACTCAGTTCGGATGAGGCGGTAGAGATCCAATGGCTCTTACTAACTTTTAGTTTTAACTTGTTAACAGTTTTTACTGCTGTGTCTACAACTAACTGTATGTTGTGCCAGCCAGACTACCTCAGGGGAAGTCTTACTGTCGACTTCAGACACTCGTTTCGCTATTTCTTCTTTAAATAAGGGCTCAGTGTCTTGATCTAGTTGGGGACGTAACTGTTTCGCTGCCATCAATTTCTTGTGTCTGTTTAGTCGTAAGCATAAACGTGCGCAAACCAGAGCGTGATCAGAGTCTACGCACGTGTTCCAGAGGGAGCGACAGTCTTCTACTGACTCTCGCCAAGGATACCCTATGGCTATGTGGTCTATCTGAGTCCAGCGTTGATTTGGTGATGGAGGTCTCCAGGTTACACAGGGTCTCTCTTTGTGCCCAAAGTTAGTGGTGACTGGGAACAGATGATTATCTGAGCAGAACTGTGGAAGACGATTACCGTTGTCGGTTCGTCAGCAGGTAACTCCATACACACCACCTACATACTTCTCAGTCTGGCACAACTTCCCTACTTGGTCATTGAAGTCGCCTGCTAAAACAACTATGTTCGAACGTTTTCTTTTTGCAAAAGATTAGACAGTTTCAGGTAGAAATGATCCTTTTGTTCATCTGAACTGCGGTCTGTTGGGGCGTAAGCGGAGACTGTGGGAAGGCGACGACAGGTGACGCCGTCTTTTCTTCTAATGGATCTTTTCAGACAGATCGCACGCATACGACTATCTACAGGGATCCAGTCAAGAAGTGATTTTTCCGCCGTAACACTGTGTGCTATCCGTACACCTGCGAGACCTCTCGAGCTAGCTGAGGAGTCTTCTGACACCCTTAAAGAGAATTTTGCAGATTCACCTTGTTGACCGGGTGAGGTTAAGTGAATGACCACATTCGGGTCTAGTATGCGTGTCTCCGAAACATAACATAGCCATAGCACGAGATGGCAGCGTTCTTGCTGCTGATGCCTTTGGAAGCATGTGGGCGGTTGTTAATTCCCGACTGCCCACACCGTGGAAGTTGGTTGATTCTTCGGGCACCTGAAACAGAGAGAGAGAGACGGTTAGTGTTGTGTGACCGCTAAGTCCAGGAGACAACTGCCTGAGCCAGGCTGGTCACACACGGCCTGTATGGAGTGGTTTCTTGGTTTGGTTCCGTATTAGTGGAGTTACCGCCGGTTACGGACCACCGTAGGGTGAGTCGGGATGTGCAATTTTTTGGGTCGACGTTTTTCTCTCCAAAGTGAAGAGACAGCATAGCTGACTGGCATTCTGGTCATTTGAGGGAAACACCTTACTGCTGTTACATACCCGTCCCCTAGCAGTACGACTTCGCCCTCAGACCCCTAGGATCGTGTAAGAGAGATCCTTACGCAATGCCGTAACTGCTTTTAGTGTAATCGCTATCCCAACAACCTTCCTGGGATGGTAGGACCTGCAGAAACATTGATTCCAGCCAGTGTAGCTTGTTGGGTCATCGCGAATTGTAAGCCCGACCACCACGTCAAGGTAGTAGCTATTGGTCGGGGAATACGTTGTTGATGACATTTATACATCTACATTACCATCTGTTTCTTGACCATGATTATGTTTGTCCTCTTCAGCCATATAGAGACGTGTAGAAGAAGAATAGAAAACGTTTGGCACATCTTGATTTGCCGACCGTTGGCTTGTCTCCATGTTTTATGTGAGATGGAAAATTCCGACAGTCGTTTATGTGCAGTAACTGTCCTAAGTAGTTGAATGTCGACTGTAATTGGCGGACATGTTGCTAGGCTATAGAAATAAATAGATAAGAATCAATGTTTGTGTGCAAATACTAGTTCACTGATAATTGTATGTCTTTTGGCTAACCATAGCAATATGCCACTTCAAGGAAGTCCTGACTGTGTCGTCTTTGTTGGTGCAGTCAGATGCTGGTATAGAATTCCTGTAGACGTATCGCTCTTGAATTGTATATTATTATTGTTATTGTTCCCTTGGGTTCGTAGTGGAACATAGGGCTTCAACTGCACGTCTCCACTTGCTTCTGTCTTCCGTCTGCTGTACTTTTCACTTGCATCCATGTTAGTCCATACTGTTTCAACTCCTCCATGTCACCCTTGCACTGACGTCCCACTCGCCGCTTCCCATTCTGTCGGGTTCCACTGGAGCAGTGGCCTAGCGCGCCACGTCACCCAACGGCGCTTTCCTCAGCAAGTGTCCGATCCATCTCCACTTTCTCCTGCATATTTGTTGGTCGACGATTGGCTCTTGTTTTGTTTGTTTGTGCCCATAGTTTCATGTTGGTGATTCTATCTGGCCCGGCCCGGCCATCTAATCTTCAGTGTGGAGCGAAGACAGTTGTTGATAAAGGTGACGTCTGCGACTGGCTGTTGGAAATATTCCTTGTGACCCACCCGCCAATTTTCTGATCCGTATAAAAGAACTGACTTTACGATTGTATTGAAATCCGAATTTTGTTGTTGATGCTGGCTGAGTGACGAAGATTTCCAGATTGGTTTCAGGTTGATGAGTAAATGTTTCTCACCTTCCCGATTCTTGCTCGATTTGACATCCTCATCCGTTCCGACTGTCTGTAGTTGAGACAATGCTCAATCCCAGATAAGTAGGTTCTGTATCCAATGCGTCCCTAATTCTCTCCAGGATGATGCGACTCAGGATTTTACTTGGCGTGGACAAGAGCATGATTCCTCACCATTGCTTGCAGAGTCCTTAGTCACCCTTCTTTGGTAGTTTCACGAGGAAAGCTTTCCTGTAGTCAGTAGGCACCTTTCCCTCCTTCCGGACCTTTTGCAATAATGAAGTGAGCACATCTGCTGTCGTCTCTGGATCCGCTTTCAATGCTTCATGGGGTGTTCCATCTGGTCCAGCTGCTTTTCCAGCCATCAGGAGCTTGATTGCATTCAAGAGTTCAGCTTTCGTTGGAGGATTGTTGTCAACTTGCAGTTGTGTACGTGGTGTTGTTGGTATTTCTGGACGGGTTGCAGGTGATGGTCAGTTCAAGAGTCCCTTGAAGTGATCCACCAATTGTTTAATCTGTTTTTCTTCCTTAGAAATTGGGTTCCCTTGTCTGTCTTTTATAGGTTTCACTTGTGTTGATCTCTTCCCGGATAGAGACCTACCTGGTTATCTGATATAATGGCCTCAGGTCCTTTTCGCCTGCTGCCTTCTCAGCTTCAGTGACCAGATTGTCGTAGAATTGTCTTTTGTCCTTCCTACCACTCTTGTCCAGTGCTGAGTGAGTCGAACTCAGCGTCTCCTTCTCTTGTCCGTCTTTGCATTGAATCATTTTCTCTTTCACCATTCTCCTCTTCTCTATTAGCTTCCGAGTGTCCATTGAGAGCCATTCCTTGTCTTGTCTCTTCTTTCTCCCTAAAACCGTTGAACACGTTTCGTTGATAATCACCTTCAGAGAGTTCCAATGGTCTTCCACGCATGATTCTTCCGTGATGTCACGTAGTGTTTCGTGCTTTGCTCTGACGGTTGCAGTGAAACTGTCTTTCAGTTTTTGAGTGTTGAACTTTCATTGTCCTCGCTTGAATCACCAGATCTCGTGGAGCTGCCTCCAGTCTACACAATCTTTGGGTGAAATTTTTGTTATGGGAAATATGAGTGGATAAAGAAGGCTCAAGACACTATTAGTTTATTAAATATGAGTAAATACATGATGACGGTGATGATTATGATTATGGAAGCCACTTTTATTGGGAGATTGTGTACATTTGAAATGAGTGATGGTAGTATGCGAATTTGTCCGGTTAACTGTAGGAATCGGTTGAATAAATTAAAGTGAAATGAAAGAACATGGGCTGAGGAAGGCAAAGTTTTGTGAATCATGCGATAAAATCGATGCTATGATAAGGAAAGAGGTTGAGAAAATTGTTCTTGTAGGCGAAGTTCAACTTGTATGCTATGAATTTCGGATTTCTCCCCGTCCGCGAAACAAGTGCACTAGTTAACCTTGCGGCAAGTTTTGTGGGACGTTGAAGGATGCCTGGGAAGCTGCCTCTTCATTGCCTATCATACGCCGAAGTAATGCGGATGAATAATTGATGGGTGGTGTATGCTCCCCTTCGAATGGCCGAAGTAGGATTGCTCTTCTCGTTAAACATTTCATTTCACCTAGTCTGCAGCAGGGGAGCATGTAAATTCACATGGTATTAGACAATCAAGGAGACATTTCTCTAATATACACATGCACTATTGGATAACTCTACTGAATTTTCCTATTTGTCTGATAGGAAGCAGTACAACGTCTACAATGGAAAGTCCTCCACTACCTCACTTACTTTAGCTGGTGTTCCTCGAGGTGCTGTTCTTTCTCCCTTTCTGTTTTCGTTTTTCTTACATGACTTGCCTCATTCTGATGTAGCCACTTTTGTCAAGTATGGTGATGACCTCTCGGTTTCTATGCCTGTCAACTCTCAGTCAGATTGTTCCAAATTAAATAACTTTCTGTCGGAAATTAGTCAGTGGTCGTCGTCAAACGGTCTTAAGCTGAATCCGTCTAAATGTCAGGTAGTCAATTTCACTTTCAGACGCAAACGTGACCTACAGCAACTAGTTAGCTCACATGGCCCCACTCTCATTGACGGCACAGAGGTTGAAAATACATCTAATGTCAAGTACCTTGGACTGAGTATTTCCTCCGATCTTTCCTGGTCCTCCGCCATCTTCCTAGTTACTAGAAAGATGTTTCGCTTAACGTTCTACGTTAGGGAGTTAAGGCAGTCTGGTATAAAGCAATCTTTACTTTCTCAATTTGTAAATTCTTGTATTCTACCCATCCTCCTTTACTGCTCCCCATTAGTCTTTCCTGGACTACTTAAGAAAGACTTTGCTTCGCTGAGAAGGGCACTAAAAGCTGTTAGTAGGGCAAGTGGGATATCGTTAAACCAACTGGTGAACACTATTGTAGATAGACATATTATGTCATGTAAGAAACAAGCGAATACAATATTGTCGGATCCCGAGCATCCTCTCTATACGCATCTATCTCCTTGCATTTCATCTGGTAGAACTAGAACCAGCTATAGGAGGCTGGCTGGCCATATGCTAGGACTACCAAGTACAAAACTCCACAATACCATATCTGGCACAGCTGTTATGTGGTGAGAAATCCGTTAGGTATGACGCGACCAACCTACTGCGGAACTCTAACAAATAGTCCCATTAGTTTTTGTTTTTCTTTCCTCGTTACTATTACACTGTTGTTCTCATCTTTTATCACACATCAACTTTATATTTCATATCCTGTGGTGCATTGTTTAAAATGTAAACGCTACGCTGTTTTTCTTTCATTCTTTTTTGGTGTTGGTTTTTTATTTATTTATTTACTTATATTTTTTTTGATTTTAAAAATCTTATAAAATTTATAAGGTGATTAGATGCAACATTGTAATGCACGCTGGAAATTCCATACCTGTACCACAAATACTGTTTGGAATAAAGCTGTTATTATTGTTATTATTATTAATTTTCGTTGTAAAACATAAACTGGACATTTAGTGTAGCTCATATTGGAGCAAATGAAGCAAGCATACCACCTACAATTAACGGGACATTAGTAAACAGTGAGCACACCTCTAGTGGAAGCACAGCTTTCCCGATGAAGGTAACATCAATTAATGCAACTGATGAAGTCAGATGTACTATCGTTGAAGAAATAACTGCATACTCGTCTTTGGAATTGTTTCAGGAGATCCATTATCCGTTTGGAGACACGATGATGAGGAGGTGGGGTTGGATTGTCTGAAATAGAATGAAGTGGTAGTGGTGGTTTGTGAAATGGTGGTTGACTACAGACTGTAGGCATCACAGATCTATCCACAGTGTGTCGATCTGCTCTCATGTAATTTTGGTGTGATGAGTTGTGTATTGTTCTTCATTCATCTGGAAACCTGTGTGATATCCCCCCCTTCTGTCATTTCTATTTTATTCTCGCATTTATTTCTCTGGAATTCGAGTTCATCTGAGAGGATATGCAGATTTTTATCTGTATAATCTTACCATCTCACACCAGTCAAGCTATCTGTGAACAAAATCAGCTGAGGAGAATGAGAACATTTTCCTAAGTTGACTAGATAGACGTCAAAGGTTAGATTGGTTAACTGCTCTGTCTATTCCAAATTTACTTCAATTGACTTGACCTATCATTGTTGAATGTACCAAATCCTCCTATAGACTTCGATGAGCCTTATCATTTTATTTACTTCTCATGGTGACTGAGCTTTGTGTTCACTTTGCTTCATTCATTCACGCTTCTAGTCAATCGAATGAACATTTGAACAAAGCAAGAACTACAGTTTTAGCAGAATAAAATGGTACCATCTTTTATTTCGTTGCCTTCTCTTCAGCTGCTTACATGTTAAATACATTATTAAATATATCTACTACAACAATTTTGAAATCTTCGAACATAGTTCATTTAAAAAAAAATCAATATACGCATACACTAAAAATATATACATATATAAATATGAAATATTAAACAATATTCCGAACAATCAAGATCATACACAATCTAAGCATTTCGCATTCGGAAGAAAGAGAGGTGAAAATATCCGGTGAGCAGGGCAAAGAGAGACTGAAAACCGCTTCTCTGTGGACGCATAAATCAGGTTTCAGGCGCTTGATGGAAATGGCTTCAGAAAACCTAAGGAGAATAGAGATCTTTTGCCTATTCATGATTCTGAACGAATATTCCAAGTCCACCTCATGACCCGTGTCGACGAGATGCCAGGCGATGGCACTAATTCAAGCATTTGTTCCCTATACACGTGAGCTTTTTGCTTTATGTTCAAAAAATCCTAGATAGGCTCTTCTTCGGTTTTGTGAATTTACATTCATCGGATAGTACAGTCAGCATCTTACTGATATAGTCCTTGCGATTCATGATTACGATTCCTCCGCCTTTATCAGGATGTAATACTATAATCTCTTTGTTTTCATAAGCTCTTTCAGCCCCTTATAGTGCCTCTTCGTCAAAATGGCCCTTCCGTTGTGTTTGGTATTTATAAACTTGTGGTAAAAGTCGAGGATCGATGCTCGGAGTTGTTGTAGGTTTTCATCTGATGTGGGTGTGAGAATGTAAGTTTGATTTATTAGATTTTCAAACTGAACCTTGCATTGTAGCTTGTCAATACTTGGTGGTTTTACGCAGAATTTTGGACCTAGGGATAATGTCTGTATTTGCGTAGTAGACAGTGTGATGTCTGAAAGATTGAATACGTATTTTTCTGGATTGCCTGGGAACGGAGATTCGGTAATAATTGTAGGCTTTATGCTTTTGTGCAAATCTGTTTTAGGCTTGTTGCATTCCTTCTGAGTGACTTGTTGCACATATTCTTCGAAGGAATGGCACAGATCTTGATCTAAGTCTTCGACTGCATGAGCTCTTGAGTAGATGTTTCGCTCTAGCTCGAACACGCGTGATTGAATGGAGTCGATGTTGTTGCGTGTGTGTCGTGTGAGTGTTCTGGTATTCGGTTGGATGTGGTAGCGTCTGAGTGACTTCCAATACATCTTTGGATACTCATGTCGGTCTATACAATCTCTTAGGAAATCAATCCTTGTCTTCGCTACCGCAAGTTTGACGGAGTGACGCAGGAAACCATCCAGCTCCCTCATCGTCCCTGGGTCCTTGCAACATTTGAGTAGCCTGAAAATCCCCATTGAATCATATGAAAAAGAGAAGACGTCCAGCGAAGAGACTCTTCTCGCCGGCGAATTCATTCACATAGCTAGCTGTACAATCACGTTTAGATATAATTAATTGTGTGTGTGTGTACATGAGGTTTGTCAAGTTTATATAATTGATCAGGTAATGAAAGGATGATCTAATATAGAAACAAGGTTAATCAGACAGTAACTAAAATAAGATTGGGTTAGTAAGTTAGATGACGTAATATAATTGACTAAAATGTTTCAACCTAGGTCAGTGTAGCAACAGAGGTAATTACAGATAGATACTAAGTAGAATTGGGGTAGATAATAATGCCATTTAGATTAGAACTGAAGTTGAGCAATTAAGTTGGATGACGTAACATAAATGACTAGAAATTGAGCGTTGGTCAAGTCAGTAACAGTGGTATTGGGGTGTAGAAATTAAATCGGGTGGGGGTAGAGAACAAGAAAGCTCAAAATGCAAAATATTACAATTGAGAAGACAAAATAATACTAATGAAGAGACAGAAACAAAAAGATTAGGTGGAATTTACTTGTCAGGTAATGAGGTAGATTAAGTCCATTGCAATTGTAGTGGTTGAACGAACCTCCTCTGTATGCAGAGTTCAGGGTTTGGCAAGTGAATCACCATTGCTTCCGCAGTTTGAAGAAGTCTGATTCGTACACCTTTAGGAAGACTACTTCCTACTCTGTAGACGACTTTGAAGTTTGTTTGGAGTGCAGCTTGGCGTCCGGATTCTATCAGGTGTTCTAAGATGAAGCTGCTGGGACATCGTTTTTCTCCTTTGTAAAACCATGTTGGTAAGTGTTCGGTGATACGCTTGGAAAGCGAACGCTGGGTACGGCCGACATACCTGGCTCCACACGAGCACGTGAATTGATAAATACACATTGATGAGGCCAGCAGTGGTAGCTTATCCTTCACATTCACATGAAGCACAGGTTTTGTGGAGAAAGTTGGTCGTAGTTCAGCTGCGAAGAAGGTCTTCCTGAGTGAGCGCGACAATCGACTTTTTAGTGTTTCCGCAGATATATCTCCATTGAATTGAAGGTTCATGTAGAGTAGTTTTATCGGGACGCTAAGCATGAGCGGCTTTTGTGGTCTAGGATTCGTAGATTTTGCAATAAATCGTTCTGGGTAACAATTCTCGACGAGGATTCTCTTGAGATTGTCCAGTTCATCTTCTACGGTGTCCGGGGAACGAATTCTGCCAACTCTGTAGCTGAGTGAACGGATCAGGCTTTGTTTTGTGTATAGGGGTACCGAACTGTGAAAGTTAATAAGCTGTCCATTCCACGTCGACTTTCTGTAGATAGATCTTTTCAGTGTTCCATCCTGTTCTCGTCTTGTTAGTTGGACGTCAAGAAAGGATATTTTGGAGTTGGACTCTTTCTCCAGTGTGAACTGAATCGCGGGGTGGTATTTGTTGTCTGCTAGCCATTGGGCTGTGCGATGTGATAAGGCGAATCGGTCATGTCGAGGATCGGTCGAAGAGGGACAGCCTTCTTGTGTAATTTCGGGAGTCCGTAGAGTTGTGGTCTTAGGGATTGGAACGTTTCATTGCTGATGAAATATTCAGTCTTTAGCTTACGGAGGGTATGCGTTAGCTTTCGTTCGGTCTGTTCAGTCATGATTTTCTCGTTAATCGGTTTTGTGAATCTACATTCATCGGATAGTATAGTCAGCATCTTACTGATATAGTCCTTGCGACTCATGATTACGATCCTCTGCCTTTAGCAGGACATAATATAGTAATTTATGTATGATATAATTTAATATTTTATATTTTCACATAAAGATATAAATTTACGTGGAAATGCAAACAAAAACATGGCATCAATCCATGAAATCCTTGACAGTTAAACTGAGTCAGGTAGGGAGATGCAGACTCCCGGGTTGGGGCCCTCGCGACTCTAGGAATCAATGGCTGGAGACAATAGGTGACATGGCTCAAAATCGTTGTCAATGGCCAGCGCAGATGTATTCAATCTCTGTAATCTTTCATATTCCTTTCTACCATTACCCATTCTGTTTCACTCTTATATTTGTCAAACTCTATTAATTCTCTTCACTCATCTTCTTGTCTACCTCTGTGTGCTATTTGGAACGTGGCAACTCGAACTGCTGCACTTTGGTGCCAAGTTCTATGTTGAATCCAGACAGACAGACGTGGAAATGCATCCTATTTTGTAGGCTCGATCACGTATTCTATTGTAGAGGTAAATAATTCCCCAAAATTATTGACCACAGCGATCATTCACTACTGGATGCTGACCACCACTGTTTAAGTCGACTTGTTTAGCTGAAGGCTTCCGGTCAAGCATCCCCGCCATTTGGTACCCCGTCGTGTCACGTGCACGATCACTAGCCAGCTAAGCGTTCGTCTGACGGCTTGTTTTGGTCCCGAAATATATCACGTAGTTTGGACGATCAAATATTGGCTTTTGCTTTGTTTTGGTACGCGAGAATAAATTAGAAGTTGCTGTGTAAGATAATTCCGTCAACCTCTAAACTGGTGAGCCCAACCGCGAACTTCATCCACGATAAATCCGCAGATAACCCCGGTGAGTTCGTTCCATTTTGTATTTGTTCTTGTACCATATATTATTCGACATAATTTTCGTCATGAGTGATCTTAGTCCCAAGGTCATTCGTATCCGCTCAACTCCTAAAACCATTCAGCTCGTACCATACTGGCCAGATAATGCTGAAACGTGGTTTCTGCTAGCTGAAGCAGATTTTTGTGAGCATGGGATAACCGATCAACGTTCACAGTTACTTGCAGTTATTCACGCCCTACCGCGGGAATTCAGCAAGTACGTAACATCACAGATGTTCAGTCCCGAGGTAAGTAACTCGTACGAGTTGCTCAAAGCATCCCTCCTCAGGAGAAACGTTCTCACGGACCGACAACGTCTAGATGAATTATTTCGTAACATCGAGTTAGGAGATCAGTCAGCCGTGAGCATGCTGACAAGAATGAGGAAAGTCGTTGGCCAAAGTCAGTTCGACGAAGGACTATTTAGAGAACTCTTCTTAACCAAGCTGCCACAGTCTGTACAGACCGTACTTGTGACACTTCAGGGTACTGTAATAGAAACTTAGCTATTACTGCAGATAAGATTCTAGAAATAACTAAACGGTCTTCCCGAAATATGCTCGATGACTAAGCAGACTTCGAGTAAGGATCCTGCAATGATAGAGTTATGCAACTCCATCCAGCAGATGTTTAGGTCAAACATGCATTCTAAATCCTCCGACCGTCGTCCTAAATCTCCTCAACGCAGGAACTCACGTGGTCGATCTAAGTCCAAACCACGTTCACTGAAAAACCCTGACTGGTGCTGGTACCACAACACCTATGGCCAAGAAGCGAAGTGTTGCCGTAAGCCTTGTAACTTCGGAAATGTCTCAAAGTCTGCGGGAAACTATCCCGCCGGCACGCGTTAGCGGCAACCGTCGCCGGTGGCACTAGCCGCCTACTTTACATCCATGATGTGATAAGCCAGACTCGATACTTAGTCGACACAGGCGCCGAAGTCAGCGTCCTTCCTGCTACAGCAGCAGATCGACAGAAGGAACCTACCTTCAACTTACAGGCTGCAAATGGAAAACCAATCGCAACCTTTGGTAGGAAATACGTCTATCTGAACGTAGGTTTACGCAAACCTATTCGGTGGATTTTCCTTCTCGCTGACGTTACAATGCCCATCATTGGCACGGACCTACTTAATCATCATGATTTACTCGTAGACGTCCGCCGAAAACGACTGATTGACAATACTACTAGTCTGTCTATCAAAGGCATCAGCTACATAGGCCCTAGCTTGTCACCCGTTAAGATAAAGGCAATTCTTGATCCAACTTTTCAACCTATGTTGACAAGTATCCGGAACTTAATTGCCCGTCGAACGACCTACCGTGCATAACCAGCAATGTTATGCACCACATCATTACCACAGGACAACCTGTGACATCTAAAGCACGACGATTAGCTCCTGACAAACTGAGAATCGCCAGGAATGAATTTGACCATATGCTTACCCTTGGCATCATTCGACCTTCGAATAGCCCATGGGCATCCCCACTTCATATGGTTCCGAAAAAGGATAGCAATGATTGGCGACCCACCGGTGATTACCGGCGAGTGAATGCCAAAACAACCCCTGATTGCTACCCGTTGCCTCATATACACGACTTGACGGCAACCTTATCCGGCGCGACTATATTCTCCAAAATCGACTTGGTTAAAGCGTATAACCAAATCCCGATGGCAACAGAAGACATCCCGAAAACGGCTATCATTACGCCTTTCGGACTTTTTGAATTTCTACGTATGCCATTCGGTCTCCGGAATGCAGCCCAAACATTCCAACGCTTCATTGACGAAGTATTTCGCGGTCTCGACTTTGTATACGCATACTTAGACGACTGCCTCATTGCCAGTCCAGACAAGGAAACTCACCTTAGGCACTTGGACTTGGCATTTGAAGGTTACGCCAACATGGTGTTACCATTAATATTCAAAAGTGTCAAATCGGTGTTGACTCACTCGACTTCCTGGGTCACACTATTGACTGCAAGGGCATTCGCCCACTGGCTACTAAGGTCGAGGCTATACTGAACTTTCCAGAGCCACAGACGGTGAAAAGTCTCCGCACTTTTAACGGCTTAGTAAGTTATTATCGACGCTTTATTCCCAACTGTGCCTCTTTGATTCAGCCATTGACAGACCTCCTTCGAGGGAATAACAAGTCCATAGAACTTGACGCGTCTGCTCGAAATGCTTTTACCCAGATTAAAAAAGCTATTGCGAATGCCACACTTCTGATGTATCAGGATCCAACGGCACCGTTAAGTATCTCGGTTGATGCATCAAACACTGCAATCGGCGCAGTTCTACAACAGCTAGTTGACAAAGAGTGGCAACCACTCGCCTTTTTCTCCCGGCGCCTTCAATTAGCTGAAACGAAGTACAGCACATTCGGCAGAGAACTTCTGGCTATGTACTGTGCTATACGACATTTTAGACATTCGTAGAGGGTCGTGAATTCAATTTTTACTGATCACAAACCTCTGACGTACTCTCTGAACTCACCTTCAGATAAGTATTCACCCAGGGAATCACGACAACTGGATTACGTTCACAGTTTACATCAGATATTCGCCATGTATCCGGAGTAAACAACACTGTGGCAGATGCCTTGTCGCGCGTTTGTTCCCTCACCCAAATCGACGGCATAGACCTTGTAAAACTGGCTCGTCTTCAAAAAGAAGATACCGAGCTTCAACATGAGTTGTCGAAAACAACTCTACAATTAGCTGAGAAACCCTTAGGTATGGGAAGAGATACTATTCTATGCGACATTTCCACGAGTACTCCTCGCCCCATCGTGCCTAAAAGTTATCGCCGTAACGTCTTCAATACGTTGCATGGCTTATCTCACCCAGGTATTCGAACTACTGTCAAGCTCGTAACTAGTCGGTTTTGTTGGCCTGGCATTAATAAAGAAGTAAGGGAATGGGCACACACGTGCTTAGCTTGTCAAAAGTGCAAGGTGATAAGACACACCAAAAGCCCACTTGGCACCTTTCTTCTCCCTGACGCTCGTTTTGAACACGTCCATATAGATTTGGTTGGACCCCTTCCTGAATCCATGGATATCCTATATTTTAACTTGCATCGATCGATTCACACGATGGCCGGAAGCAGTACCCATCAAGGACGTATCTGCTGAAACAGTCGCACGCGTCTTCGTAGAAAGATGGATCGCTAACTTTGGATGCCCATCTTCCATAACAACTGATCGCGGGCGGCAATTCGAAAGTGGCTTATTCTTCGCCCTGACTAAAATCATAGGTTGCATGCGTTTTCGAACAACAGCCTACCATCCTCAAGCTAATGGTATGGTAGAACGTCTACACAGACAGCTGAAAGCTGGTCTGTCAGCTGCAAACAACACCCATTGGACTGAATCCCTTCCGTTAGTTCTCCTAGGGATACGAAACGCCTTGAAAACCGATGCTGGTTGTACTAGCGCCGAGCTAGTATATGGCACGACACTGCGACTGCCTGGTGAATTTGTTTCTCCCTCGAGCTTCCCACCAGTGGTAGATCACGCTTCATACGTCAGCAGGCTTACAAACGCAATGCGTTCAGTTAAACCTGCTCCCCTTCGTCCACAGTCCATTGATGTTTTCGTTCATCCGTGTTTGAAAACTTCTTCACATGTATTTGTTCGTCGCGACTCTGTGCGCAGACCCCTGGAACCCCCATACGACGGACCTTATAAAGTAATTAAACGTTCGGATAAATTCTTTGTCTTGGACAAAAAGGCCGCGAGGACACCGTCAGCATTGACCGTCTGAAACCGGCTTACTTGGAGGGTAATCCTATTGGCATAGAGCTCAACGTACCCCATAATCCACAAGCCACTAGCACAGCGACAGCTACCGAATCTTCTGTTGGGCCTCCTAAGAAAACCCGTTCTCGTCGTACCGTAAGATTCCCAGAATATCTACACACTTATTTAACATAACGAAGTTGTGTGATTCACCCAACTCATTCGTTTGTGGTACTATTTTTTTCGACGCATCAAATTTTTTTACATACAGTATCCCTAAACACAAGTAAAATTTTTTTCTTCAACAGTACACGTAACATGCACAAAAAATTAATTAGATGTATTTTTTTTCGATGTTCTGCACTTAGCATTATTTTACTGTATAGTAAATGCACATCACTTTTTTAAAACAAAAAAGCTGATTTGGTATATTTTCCTCGACATGGTTCTTAGCGTTCTTGTTTTCTTTTCCAGTTGCGACGGGCACTGAACAGGAAACAAACGAGGCACGGGATCCAACGAACAACTTCAAGGAAGCTATGTACAAACACCCTATTAGCATAGGCAGACAAACCAGTAGGCATGCCACCAAGCCGCTCGGAAGACTTTTTCACCCGAAAGGGAACCATCGAGTTTTTTTACTTCCGGCTGGTTCTGTTTTAGGGTCCCCACCACCCCACTAGGAAGGGGAGTGAGCTGTAGCGGTAAATAATTCCCCAAAATTATTGACCACAACGATCACTCACCACTGGATGCTGACCACCACTGTTTAAGTCAACTTGTTTAGCTGAAGGCTTCCGGTCAAGCATCCCCGCCATTTGGTACCCCGTCGCGTCACGTGCACAATCACTAGCCAGCTAAGCGTTCGTCTGACGGCTTGTTTTGGTCCCGAAATATATCACGTAGTTTGGACGATCAAATATTGGCTTTTGCTTTGTTGTTGGTACGCGAGAATAAATTAGAAGTTGCTGTGTAAGATAATTCCCTCAACCTCTAAACTATAATATCATATCGTAGATTGTCTATAGGTTAATAATCATTCAACAGCTAAATATTTGATATATATATATATATATATATATACACTCATTGTCTGAACCAGGCGTATAATTATTGAATTGTACATTTGCCCTCCAGGTTGCGCGGGACATTCGATTTGGTTTTGTTTTCAAATTATAATGTATATTTCTTCGTGTTAATGCAAGAAAATACCAATTGTACATGCATGGATCAGTTATTATATAAATTACACATAATTTGATGTATGATGAATTTACAGTTCGGTTGTTCTTTCTGACATTAGAGTCAGTCAGAACAGTCTGCTATAGAGTCTGCTTGTATAGCACATGAAGAGATATAGAAATATTGTCTTCGCATTAACAAAAACCCAGAGATCAGATGAATGTAATACAGATATCTGGGAAAAATAAAGCTTGAAGTCAATTCTCCCATATAACTTTGTTGTGAACAGCACCCTTGGCTTAAAGATTATTGATGTATTATGTTGAGATCAGTGATATATTTATTCAATTTTTCAGCAGTCTTATCGTAGTTTTATAACAGGAAAGAAATTTGATCGTGGATGCGAAAACTAGATAAGGTCATGTAGGGTTGTTCTACTGCATCAAGTGGTGCCGAAGTCGACTCCAGAATTCTCGATTTGCGCCATTTGTGTCTGCATGGCGGACTGTATTCGTAAGTTGAGTAAAATGTTGAAAACCAGTTGCTTCCTCACTTCAGATCATGAGTACTCATTTACAGCGCCTTCAAATGGTAGAATTGGATCGTTCATGGAATTTGAGTGGTTATAAGATAGATGGTTTGGAATCAATCTTCATTTCAGTTTAGATTCAGGGTTGATATACCGTCGGTACCGAAACCTTTTGAACTTTTGAGGATTCTTATAGTTTGGTCAATATTAGCATATGTGAATTCAACAGTAATAATTTGGTTTGGCGTGAATGCAGTTGGAGATTGTGCCATATTAGTAACAGGGTGTATATCGAGTAGCTGGACTGAGTGCTTAAGGTAGTTACCTGCAAATGTTTTGTTGAATGGTTCACATATGTCTGCAGAGTTACTGCATAGCCTGCTTTTGTCCATGAGGAGAGAAATGCTGTGATGTTTGCGGGTCATTCGCTTCCCCAAGATTTCTATGAGTGCATACACTCTAGCAGAATTGGCTACTGCGATGCGTTCTTCCTTTCTCATACGGAAATCTTGAGTTTGTGAGATGGAGCCAAGGGTGTTAAGTATTAGACCTAGAGTGCCAAAGTCGTGGTGTTTGAAGTAACTTGTTGAGAGTCTCTCCAGTTTCGTACGATTCTTTGGTTTTATGAATGACTTTCTGTGTGGGGAGACCTTTAGTGTTTGCAGTGGAATGACAGCATCTAAGGATGTGTTAGAGTTCTGGTAGAAGATGGTTAGAACTCTTGATAGGTCATCAGTAGTGAAGTATTCATCTCATTTGGAGGATCTTAGCATCGATTCAACTAAGGCCCAGTTTGCCTTACTATAGTTCCTATATATTACTTGTTGTGAAGTGAAGGTATGAGATGCATTGCTACTCAGCGGAATTGGCAGTGCACACATCACTGTTTTGTGGTCGCTCCCTGGAAACTCAGAACCTACTAGGGTTGAAAGGGGGCTTATATTGTGGCAGAAGATTAAGTCTAGCACGTTATTACCTCATGTGGGAGCAGTGACAGTTTGTTTCCAGCCAAGTATATCCAGTGTGTCTAAGAACTTATCAAATTTAGTTGTTAACAAACTTATCACCACTTGTTTGTCAAGCTGTTTTATTGTAATTAAAATGCTATATATATTATAGTAGAGCCAGAGATGAGGATCTAATTGAAAAGTAAATATTTCTTCGCTCAGTCTTTCTGTTTTTTAAATTTAGTTGGACCTGTGGGTATATCCCAGTTGATTTCAGGTAAGTTAAAGTCCCCACATAGGATCTTATGGTCGTATTGTAAGTCGGATAATTGCTCCAGAGTATTAATAAGTTGGGTCTCGTAATTACTAAAGGTGCCAGGTGCTCTGTAGGAGCATCCAATAAATGCTGTTACGTTATTTAAGTGTACATTAACCCATAGAGTCTCAGGCATGTTAAGTGTACTACTTTCTAGCTGTGATACAGTAAGTGCATTCAGAAAGTACATGAGACAACCCCCTCCCTTACCACCTTCCCTGTCACACCGAAAGTGTGTGTAGTTATCTAAGCTTATTTCTTCATCCAGGATGTCCGAATGACACCAAGATTCAGTGATGACAATTACAGGGGGTTTGTATATTACTGTGAGTGCTCTGAGCATAGGCAATTTATTTAGAACAGATCTAGCATTTATGAGGACTAGGTAAAGATGAGAGTTGAAATAGCATTTGAAGTATTTAAGTTCGTTAGTCAGCCCCGAATATGGTTCAGCACCCAGTAGTTCTGCTTGACATGATGATCCTATGTTAAGAGGAGTTTCAGCATCATGCTCACCTATGTCTACCGAGTTGGTGTGTGCTGTTTTCGGTGAAGAATTAAAATTTGGAGTACTGGATGTGCTATAGACTGAGGAATTTTTATTTTTAGTCAGGTTACAGAAGTGGGTAGGGTTCTTTATTTGACCTATATTTGTGCAGGTGTCAAGTGTGCCTAATGGATACGGGCGCACTAGACCGTTCCTGTTTTCATGCAAGGAGGGAGCCAGCACTAGTGGTTTAGGAGTATTAACATCCCTACCAACTGTCTTTTCAACGCCGACAGGGATGCGGGGGATAAAAAGTGATTAGATCTTCGTAATGATCATGGCTTATTATTCCACCTATTGTTTGATGCTAGTTGTGTCCTTGTGGGGGCTTTGTGGGTCAGTTCCCAGCAGACTTGTACAATATATATCCGGTCAAAATTTAGTGGCATGTTAGATTCTGTGGTGATCGGTGGTATGGTTTTATTAGTTATTTGGTTACAATCTAGTGGCCTTTCGGCTGGTGCTGCA
Source organism: Trichobilharzia regenti (assembly GCA_944472135.2). Classification (NCBI taxonomy): domain Eukaryota; kingdom Metazoa; phylum Platyhelminthes; class Trematoda; order Strigeidida; family Schistosomatidae; genus Trichobilharzia; species Trichobilharzia regenti. The sequence goes on from OX235270.1 coordinate 17,223,825, forward strand.
CTCTGAGGGGATAATTCTGTGTGTTTTGAGACGGGTGATAAGGTTGAGTCTACTGAATCTCTCACAGGGTTGGGAATGATGGCTGCTTGCAATGTCCTATTACTTATTTCACAATAAGGCTTATGGAGATAATTGTATGCGCGCCTTTCTATGACTGTTTTGTCCACCCCGACCTTTATAAGTTTGTAGTTTCTGGCTTGCGATAGGGTGTGTTGGGAGTGGATGAATTTTCTGGTCTCTGCCGGTGTTTAGAACTGAAAACGAATAGGACAACACTTTTCATGTTGACTCTTCTTCAGCCTATAGCACTTAGTCTTGGAGTTAAGCATTTTCGCATCACTAAGTAAGATGCGCTGTACCTTTTTTAGTGCCTCATTGTCCAGAACGTTGTAGACAGTAGAACTCTGTTTTGCGTCGTTTTGTTACTTCTGTGGTAACAAAGTTGATGAGGTTGTCTACCTTAGTTACCGATTCTGTGTCGAGTTGGTTAAGGCTTACAGTTTTCATGAGGATAGTTAGAGGTGTCAGTTCACAGACCTGCGATCTGATATCGCTGATCTGATCTGATAATTTGGATATCTCGGTATTGGTTTCATTATTTCCAGCACTTACTGACTTATTGTCTTTTATTTCCCTTAACTCAGCCTTAAGTTCTCCTATAGACAACTTTAGAAGTTCTATTTCTGAAGATGGTACTGAAAAGAGCCTGATGGCTGGAGTTTTTCGATAAGCACATAAGGTGAAGGGAGGGATTCTTTATGAGAAGGGGGTACTGAATTTTTAGGAGTAGTGCTAATACTAGCTGTCAGTACAGTTTTATCCTCACTTCCTGCTCGACGCTTATGGCATACAAGTGAGTTATGTGACTCACTATAACCGTTTGTAGGGGGTGTGTTGCTTGATGTAGCAATCAAGGACGCTAAATTAGTCACCACATTCACAGGGGATTGTGTTCGTTGCTTTTTACTTTGATTAACCATAACTATTTGATATGAGAGTTAATGGTTACAGGTATGGAAGTAGTATAGTACTTGTGCAAGTATTACAACAAGATAAATTCTATGTAACGAATCACGCAAAAATGTACATCAATGAGTTATTTCTGCTCACAGACTCCCCTGTGGCCCTATGCGCAGATGACCTAAATATTTGGATAGAGCTGAAGTGCAACAGTGATACGTCGACGTTGCAAGAGGACCTCAACCAATCGTCAGAGTGGTCCATAGAATGGATGCTCCCGATAAATGTGGCGAAATGTGCAACCATGCGCATCGGACAAGCAAGCCCCAGCTCCTACGAACTAGAGGAAACAACACTTCCATCAGTTCACACTCACATGGATTAAAGTGTCACGACTTAAGAAGTACGTTGCATTCTACATTCATTAACTATAACTATTAGAAACGAGAGTTAATGGTTACAGGTATGAGAGTAGTATAGTACCTATGCAAGTATTAGAACGAGATAAATTTTATACAACGAATCACGGAAAAATGTGAAGGAAACGTTAAAAGTACCGCGTTAAATGCAAAACATTACAATTGAGAAGACAGAATAATAATAATGAAGAGACAGAAAAAAGATTAGGTAGAATTTACTTGTCGAGTAATGAGATAGATTAAGTCCATTGCAAGTAATTATAATAGTTTATATTTCATATAAACATATAAATTTACATGAAAATGCATGCCATTTTTACAGGCACGATCAAGTATGATATAATATCAAATCGTAGATTGTCTACAAGTTAATAATGTTTCAACTGTTAAATATTTGATATATATATATATATATAAATACACTCATTGTCTGAACCAGGCTGTATAGTTATTGAATTGTACAGTTGTCCTCCAGGTTGCGTGGGATAATCGACTTGGTTTCGTTTTCATCCCGTGGTTGTAGGCATACGATAACCAACTAATATTGAGGTAAGTACAACTTTTACAAGGGATTGAAAGCTGTTTTAGAAAAGTTAAAGTGCTAAGGTGAAACACTAAAGTGTAATAGATTAAGTGAGTGAAATATATCATTGATAAATACATTTATATAGAAAACAGAATGTGGAAGTAATTAATCCCTAGGCCGACAACGTTCATTTGCAATGTGTAACAATACCCATATACTTCGTACTATCATGATGTCCACTTTTGGCTCTAATACAATTATTTTCAAGCCAGTTGTTTTTATTTCATGTCTTTTTTTCTATTTGGTGCACAACCGTACCCTCCAGAGAATAGGAATAGAATAAGTCGAATCAAATTCATAAAGAGCTGTAAAATGTTAGGTTTAATGGAATATAATGAGAATCAAGTAAAGACGTTATTAGAAAATAAGTGAGACAAGATATTGTGAAGTGGTATTTAAAGATCCGGCAATGGACAGCAAGTTAATTTATAAGATGCCCCATAAATCTGTGCAGATCCCACGTGGTCGCATCTCAACAATAGGCTGAGCGAATGGTATATATTTAAAGGCAGCAGCATGATCTGTCAAGGCGTTCATTATTATCCTTTTCAAGATAAAGATCTAAGCCCTCATAAGAATCATGAAAATCTCGAGCCGTCAAATTGCACATTGCTGTTCCTGCAGAATGGGGTGATTCACCTTAGTGACCACCACCATATTTACTGATCAGCTAGCGCCACCCTCCCTCCTTTTATGATGTTAGGCTCCGGGACTATGATTATTATGGCTACTGTAAATATATTGCTTGGTACCAGACATGTTCGTACCTCATATTCCATCTCCCTAGCTTTCTGAATGAGTGCTTCCAATAGGTCTCCACGTACATCTTTATGAACATATTATATATGTGTGCATGCTTCCTAATGAACAGATTACCTTGTAAGAAGTTAAAACCTTAAAGAGTAAAAAGAATAGTGGAGCAAGATTCAGCAGAACACTATAGTTAGGGTTCAATGTAGGTTGTATGAACTGAAAGTAAGGTCAGTTGGCAGGACTTTGTGTACTAAATTATCATGACAGTCTTGTATGTAGTAAACATTTGACATTGCAAAGTAACCTATCTACACTTATTATAAAAAGATATTAACACTGAACCAACAAAATTTTAGCATTTGGTTAACAATACTGCAGTGTGTGTATACTGAAGAAGGGTAGTTAGTCTTACAGGGAGCCGTAAAGTATATCAAACTATATATGATAAGAGTATAATCAATAATATAATTCGTATATCAAATAATACACCATGCTCAATAATCGGGTGTTATAAGGGAAACAAGCGTGGTAAAGCAAGAGAACATTTACCACTGACTCCCTTGAGACCGTAGTAACCCTATTTTACAGGAATGTTACCATTTGTCTAGATACAGTTGCTACAAAGAAAATAGTGAAATTAAGTAGACACCGAGCTGAATATATTCCAAGGGCACACCTCAAATAAGTTAAGGAAGCTGAAGAAACGGTACTATTCCACTAAGGATATCTCACTACTGATCTCAATCCACGAGTCTCTTGAATCTATCAAGCGCCTACGCTCTCAAAAGGACCTCGACGAAGAGTTAACGGCACTTGAAAGTACCTCCAAAGTTTATAACTTAACGGCACTTCTTAAAAAACGAATGCAGTCGACGAGGGAAATCCCATACTAACTTCACGACAAGGTAATCTACAATGAGCCTGTCACTATCTGTGAACTTTTCAGTGTTTGGTTTGCAAACTTTAGTTTAGAAACACATATGCCTGGTGAAACCGCCCCCATTACTAGCTCTTCCCATGGAAGGATTGTGTTCACTAATCAATTAATAGTACAAGCAATTACAAGCCTTAGACCTTCCACTAGGACGAACCGGATGGCCTCGCTTCAATAATTTTCAAAAACAGTGGGTGTGATATACCCCTGTTACTTCTTAAATTCTTCTCAATATCTATGGACACTGGCACTTACCCTAGTGAGTGGAAAACTAGCTTCATAATTCCACTCTACAAATCTGGTGATAAGGCAAACGTCCGCAATTACAGACCTATAAATACTGTCTGTCTGCTTTCGACATAGAACTTTGCACAAATGTGCGGAAGTTCAAGTCGCCACACTCCATGTAGCTCACAAAGCAAGAGAAGAAAGTACAAGAAAAGCATAATAGAAACAGTGAGCAGAGGTGTGAGACAAAGGAGTAATAAAGAAAAACAAAAAAGTTTCATTGGAAATCATAAGTCACAAGGAGTGGATGCATCTGCGCTAGCCACTGAGAACGATTTTGAGCCATGTCACCAATTGTTTCCAACCATAGATTTTTACCGTCTCGAGGACCCCAGCCTGGAAGTCTACACCTTTCTACGTGGCTTAGACCAACTGTTGTGGATTTCATTGACTGATGCCAAGCTTTTGTTTGACCGCCGCTAGCTTTTTTCCAGCCTGACCCTATATCCGCTAACATTGCTCGTCGAGGGAGGCGATGGCTTGGCATACGTAACACATGTCCTAACCATCTCAGTCTTTGTAACTTCACGACTTCGTCTATTGATTTCCCCTGTTTACCTAGAACTCGACGGAGGCCTAACCTCAATGTTGCTCACCTTATTATGCCACTTTACACGGGAAATAGAACGCAGGCACCTATGATCAAAGACAGCTAGTCTTTTCATGTCTTCCACTCTCAGTCACCAGGTCTCACAACCATAAAGGAGGACGGAGCGGACTGATGAGCAGTACACCCACCCTTTGGTCGATAGTCGAACATCTCGTCTACGCCAGAGTCGGCGTAAACTGGCAAACGCGAAACGAGCCCCCTGTATCCGTACTCAGCTGAGATTTCGTCAGAGATCAACCCGTTGGCGTTGGCTGATGGTACTTCCCAAATAAGTGAAGCGGTCAACGTGCTCTACCACTTCACTTCCTATTTTTAAACTAGGCGTCGATGTAGTCCAGTCCTGTAACATCATCTTGCATTTGGCGGGAGCGAATCGCATGCCAAACATTCGTAGATTGCTGCTCAAGGTGTTCAGAAGACTCTGCTGTATTTTATCAGCGTCTTCGCCTAGAAGGACTATATCGTCTGCATATTCCAAGTCAACGAGATTATTCCCAGGTGGCAAGTCAATCCCTGAGTCGCTGAAGTCACTTAGGGTTAAGTCCATTAACATATCTATGATGAAGTTGAATAGAAAATACAACCCCAGTTATCTCACGAATCATGGAGAAAAATGTAAAAGATCAATTGTCAGACTAACTACTTAGGGAAGATCTTCTTACAAGGTCTCAACACGGATTTATCAAAAATAGATCCTGCGTTACTTGCCACTTCGACTTTTTCAACTGCATCACTAGTAGTCGCGAAGCACGTAAGCTAGTCGTTGTTCTCTACTTCGATATATCTAGGGCATTCGACATGGTACCTCACAGTGTTCTCTTCGAGAAGCTGTACTCTTGAGGAATTCGCAACCCATTACTGAACTGGTTAAAATAATTTCTAAGCAACAGGGTACAGATAACCAAAGTTGGATCTGTATTGTCTCATCCTAGGCAGATCTCAAGTGGGGTTGTGCAAGGCAGTGTCCTTGGGCCACTTTTATTCACAGTCTACATCAACAGCATTTGCAAGTGCTTCACCTCAGGTAAACCATTCCTATACGCTGACGACCTCAAAGTCGTCCACTCCTGCTACGCTCATAAATTAAGCGATATGGTAAATAAAATGCATCTTCAACTAAGTAGTCTCGCAACATGGTGTGCTGAATCCTGTCTAAATTTTAACATTGATAAATGCGGCTGGATTTGTATCGGCAACAGTAACCTTGATCTACCTCTTGAAATAAATGGGCGAAAACTAGCTAAGCTCAACTCAGTCGTAGATCTCGGTATTAGATACTCTAGTAACCTAACGTTCGCTGAACAGACTGATTATGCCAGACGTAAAACGCGAAGGCTGATAGGATGCATAACACGCAATTTCTTTTGTTGTCAAACTAGGGTTTTATTATACAAAGTATGTGTCCGACCTATCTTAGAATACTGCCCGTTTATTCTTAGTGGACTCAGACAAAATTACAAGCTTAAATTAGAGGGAGTGCAACGGCAGTTTACCTTAAGAACTCTTGGTTTGGAATACCACGAGCGATGCGACAGACTAAGATTAGAACCACTCTGGAAAAGACGTCTTAAGCCAAACCTCATCTTTTACTACAAGCTAACTAATCTTCTCTTGCACCCCTCCGAGCCAATAACTAAACCTACCACTGTCATCAGTTACAATCTTAGAAATCGTCACAACCTAGATGCTATGGAGCACTGTCAGACTCATGTGCGGTACAACTTCTTCTTAAATAAGTTTTCAGTCATTTGGAATAGACTACCAGCTAATGTGCGCGATGCAAACACACTCCCAGTGTTCATCTCATCAGTCACCAGACTGCTCAAAGATGACAATGCACTTATACGTCTGACTCTTACATCTTCTTTTTCACCCTACATAGATATTTTAAGTTCTTTAAACGTGTAGTTACAACAAACTACAATTATAAATTTCAATATTATTGGAACTAGATGATAAACAGTAATATTAGTTCACACATAATTTAAAAGTTAGCATAACGGGACTAGTTAGTTAATGAACAAAAATAAACATAGTTACAAGACAGAATATATATGTATATATTTATTAATCACTCCTTAAGGACTCCTCTTGCTTTCTTTTGCTTTGCTGTTGTTTGTCTTCTTTTTTCTCCAACCATTTTAGCTTCCATTGGACTTTTTGAATGAGAATGAATAATGTGGATGTTTGACCATTTACAATGACAAATGATCTGCAAACATTATCGGTCCCGTATCTTTCAGTTGCCTAGTGAATAACGAGTTAACTTTCCTCACGACGCAACCTGGATTACACTTGTGGAATATACTCTTATACCAATGGAAAAGTACTAATTTGTAATACAATGTCACGAATGTAACTTATAACATAACTGATCGTATCTGTAAAAATAGCTTTCTTATTACCCAATTTGGATATAAATCAAGAATGAGATTCGGACTTGTACATACCTAAGTTATATTGTGGAATTACTTTAAGCTTTATTTTTCCCAAATATTTTTAATCCATCCAAAACATACTTGGGTTTTTTGTTAATGCGAAGACAATATTCCTATATTTCATGATGTGCTCCATTGAATGACTGGTTACCATATTGGATGGCTTCTGCAAAATGAGAATAAATAAAAAAGTAAAAACTAAAAAAAATAATCAAAAAAGAAATAGAAGTTGAAAATTTCCTAGAGCCGAAGTTTAAACGCAAACTCCCGAATGAAAGTAAATGGTATGAGTCCGCTACTTCAGAAGGACACCGAACTGTATACTTCAGAAAAACATTTATTACTAGGCCCTCGCTTTTCTTTTACATAGCTCACGCACTCTGACTTTTGTGTTTAATTCCTTTTAAACCTCGTAAGTAGGTGAAATTATCACCTGTCTTTCACTTAATACCGATTGTTCGCAGAAAAGGCCTTAAAATATCGGGAAAATAATATTTCTTGAAAAAAAAACAATAAAAAATGATGAACCCCATGCCTGTTATATATTTTGAATTATTAACACCTTTTATATACTTCTGCACCTGTCTGCTGGTTTTCTTGTGTCTTCTTCTCTTTTGGAAGACACTGCTTTCAACGAAGGTACTGATACAGAGCTGCAATTATCTACTTATTCGTGATATTGCTAGCTCATCTGGTGAATAACGGGATCATCGGTATTATAAAATCTGCTGACAAGTTTAAAGTGGGTCTCATAAACAACTGGAAATGTCACAAATATGATGTACTTACAGGTGAATATAAACTTTAATAGACTTTAAAACTCTTTCTGAATGATTAACTGATAATTATTGTTTATTCTGCATCTCTTATGTACCACGTCAGCACCTGTACAGAAATGCTACTTACCTTCCCAACTAACGCAATCATTTATGATTCCCGCGTGAAATTGACATGTATTATTTTTCAATCACAGTTTAGATTTGACGCTATATCAATTTCCTTATTTGTACAATTCATCTTAAATGTTTCTCTCACATTTACCAGTATTCAACTTATTTCTAAATTAACAAATCATATTATATATTCTATAAGTTTTCATAAGTGTACATATGTTCATGCCTGTAAAAATGGCTGGTTTCTGTTACAGAAATAAAAAATTATTATTATTATTACTAAGCGTTTCTGAAAATCTTCGAGGGGCAGCGTTAGAGCCAGCGTAGCAATAGCCGGCCACTGAAAGTTTATGAGACCTGACCATGTCGAACATGCACATGGACCGAGGTTTGATCATGTGCAGACGCACACCTGACATCTATGGTCGGCCTGCGAAATTTGGGCTACGGATATCCATGCTGAAAACTCCATACTTGTATCAAAATACAGTGTGGAATCAAGGTGTAATGAAAAAACAAAAATAAAATAAAAAATGAAAATAAGAAATGTCTTTCTCTCATCAAGCAGTGTTCAGATTTGTTGGATTTGATAACCAGTCATTCAATGGAGCACACCATGAAATATAGGAATATTGTCTTCGCATTAACAAAAAACCCAAGTATGTTTTGGATGGATTAAAAATATTTGGGAAAAATAAAGCTTAAAGTAATTCCACAATATAACTTAGGTATGTACAAGTCCGAATCTCATTCTTGATTTATATCCAAATTGGGTAATAAGAAAGCTATTTTTACAGATACGATCAGTTATGTTATAAGTTACATTCGTGACATTGTATTACAAATTAGTACTTTTCCATTGGTATAAGAGTATATTCCACAAGTGTAATCCAGGTTGCGTCGTGGGGAAAGTTAATTCGTTATTAACTGGGCAACTGAAAGATACCCTCAGCTTTCACATTGCATCTCCTCAGGTAGAACAAGGAGTAACTTCATAAAACTGTATGCTCGCACGTCTAAGTCTTCTAGTCGTAGGTAAGTCTGTAGGGACCAATCACAAAAATACTTCAGTATTTGAAAAATAATAAATGAACTTAGGGACTGCAATTGAGTCGATTTCGTACAGAATTAAGTGTATTCAAAAGTAGTGCATTACCATTATTTCACTTAAGGCGTAATATCAATCTATATGATTATGTGTGTTAACTTATAGTGTAAGGTGAAGTGTACACGAGACGTATAATTGAATAGGTTTAGCCGTAGCAATCGTAGCAATATTTCGCTTACACTGAATTACGCCACTAATTACTATATCACGTCTCATTGATAAGTCAGGCCTCCATCTCGTCCTGATGACAAATTTAGTTTCACTCAGATAGAATAAGAAAAGTATGGTAAGCAGGATGTTAAATATATTTAATGAAAAATAATAACAAGCAAATATCTTTACTCAGTTGTTCGTCGTAATTATTTCGGCGATGTCGAATTGCTGTGACCAGGTTGACTAACGTTACCGGAAATCTGCAAATAAGTGAGCAAAGTGTATGTTTTTAAATCGCTGAAGTAATATTAAAGTTGAACGCTTTATATTTGCCTACCTTGCTGAAAATAGTTCATTCTCCTTTCTCATTCTTCGTTCATGACAGCATTCTTCTGTCGTTTTCACTATCACACATATTGTTCATCTTCTAAAGTATAGCACCAAGCAAATAATAATAATTTAATATGTCGTATAAACGAGTGTTTACAAAGAATGCATGTCATTTCTACAGGCGCAATAAGTTATGTTATAAACTGCAATCGTGAAGTATCATAAATTAATACTTTTTCAAAAGTTTAAGTCGTTCAGTTATTGTACAAGCAATTAGAACAGGTTATGATAAGTGTTAAACTGTAAACCCTTCACAATAAACACTGTATATTTGGGTAATTACTATGCCCTCACATAATTAAAAGCTATTTCAGTGGGAGAACAACGTTCTGAAAAAATGCAAAATGGCATAAAATATAATTATCGATAATGCGTCATTGAAAGTCCAACTACAAGATTTATACGGCAATTTGCTATAGAGTCTTTGGAATGTTAGTATACATTTGCAATGTTTAGTGCTAACCATATCAGTGTGAGCATGGAAACTATGACGCTTTCCATGATAATACAGCGTTATTCAAACACTGGTGTTGTTGTATTTGTAATCAATCTGAATGATTATTAAGACTGGTACAACATATGTAACAGGTGTAGTAGTTGTAGGACACAGCTGCTAGCTACTAATCGACAGAAAGCTGATACTAATTTTAAGTAGTCTGGCATTTTAGAACGGCCATCTATGCTATTCTTCGTGCCCCAATTCACACTGATATAAACATAATCTGATGCCATTTCATGCACTGAGAAATTATGGTCTTCTGAAATTCCATGTGCAAATGCAAACTAAACTAGTATCACGTCTTCACCCAAGCAATTTTAACTAGGAACTTCATCAAAATAGATGTATTCACGAGGAAATTCAGCAGCCTGTCTCATTCATCGCATGATCTCTTCGATATGCTATGGAATATTTCAGTCATCACGGATGATAACAGAAGTGTTTAACATCCTCAAAACGCAAATCTAACTTATGTCTGTGGGCTATTTCTCTTTCAAATCCTTGATTCTCATTGAATAACTGGGATGACGACAACCATTTACTGTAGTCAATTTACAACCTTAACATCTAAAATAACTCTCCAACAACAAAGCCTCAAGGCTCTAAAACACAAATAATAGTCTTTCTACGTGAAATTTCTTAAAAGCGATGACTTTTTGTAGTAATAATTCGTCTGAGATATAAAGAAAATTTTATGCATTACTAAGAACAAAATACAGCAGAATATTGCTCATTTAGATTACAGCAGCCTAAAACTAGTTAAATATAACCTATATTCAAAAAACTGACCGCTTATAACGCCTCTATAAGCGTGAACGCGACAACCTATACACTGCGTGAATACATATAATGTCGGCGTTCAGCCTCACCAACTACAATAACTCCAAGCATCGATCCTCGACTTTTACCACAAGTTTATAAATACCAAACACAACGGAAGGGCCATTTTGACGAAGAGGCACTATAAGGGGCATTATTATCTACCCCAATTCTACTTAGTATCTATCTGTAATTACCTCTGTTGCTACACTGACCTAGGTTGAAACATTTTAGTCAATTATATTACGTCATCTAACTTACTAACCCAATCTTATTTTAGTTACTGTCTGATTAACCTTGTTTCTATATTAGATCATCCTTTCATTACCTGATCAATTATATAAACTTGACAAACCTCATGTACAAATACACACAATTAATTATATCTAAACATGATTGTACAGCTAGCTATGTGAATGAATTCGCCGGCGAAAAGACAAGGATTGATTTCCTAAGAGATTGTATAGACCGACATGAGTATCCAAAGATGTATTGGAAGTCACTCAGACGCTACCACATCCAACCGAATACCAGAACACTCACACGACACACACGCAACAACATCGACTCCATTCAATCACGCGTGTTCGAGCTAGAGCGAAACATCTACTCAAGAGCTCATGCAGTCGAAGACTTAGATCAAGATCTGTGCCATTCCTTCGAAGAATATGTGCAACAAGTCACTCAGAAGGAATGCAACAAGCCTAAAACAGATTTGCACAAAAGCATAAAGCCTACAATTATTACCGAATCTCCGTTCCCAGGCAATCCAGAAAAATACGTATTCAATCTTTCAGACATCACACTGTCTACTACGCAAATACAGACATTATCCCTAGGTCCAAAATTCTGCGTAAAACCACCAAGTATTGACAAGCTACAATGCAAGGTTCAGTTTGAAAATCTAATAAATCAAACTTACATTCTCACACCCACATCAGATGAAAACCTACAACAACTCCGAGCATCGATCCTCGACTTTTACCACAAGTTTATAAATACCAAACACAACGGAAGGGCCATTTTGACGAAGAGGCACTATAAGGGGCTGAAAGAGCTTATGGAAACAAAGAGATTATAGTATTACATCCTGATAAAGGCGGAGGAATCGTAATCATGAATCGCAAGGACTATATCAGTAAGATGCTGACTGTACTATCCGATGAATGTAAATTCACAAAACCAATTAACGAAAAACTCATGACTGAACGAAAGCTAACGGACACCGTCCGTAAGCTAAAGACTGAATCTGTCATCAGCAACGAAACGTTTGAATCCCTAAGGCAATCCGGATCAAATATACCACGACTCTACGGACTCCCGAAAGTACACAAGAAGGGTATCTGTCAGTGTAGTTGAAGACTGAACGATCAATTCATGGTTATTTGCTCAAACCCAGCTTAACCATATTTTAGCGGAGGCATCAATCCGCCAGTCATCATCTCATCGGTCGCTGTTCAGAAAGAAGATCAGAAAACTGTCAGAAGCAATATCGTGATTTATTGTTGCAATATTTGTTCTTAGACCTCAGTCTGTAATGCCACCATTGCTGGTTATATGTTTGTGTTAGAATGAAGAATTCTTGAGTCGCCAAACAGTGTTTTGGATTACGCGTCGGTTAATAGTAAGCGTTTCTGATAATATTCGAGGGACAACGTGAGGCCCAGCGTAGCAACCGATACTCCACATGACCAATTCGCCTTATCACATCGCACTGCTCAATGGCTAGCAGACCTACTAAAACCAATCAGAAGACAAGTTCCCTGCCACACAGTTCGAGATTCATTCGGCTTTATCGACTCAATCGAAAACATCAACGTATCCAACAAGACCATGATCTCATTAGATATCACATCACTATTCACAAATGTTCCACTGACCGAAACAATATGCGATATATGCGAACTTATTCATTCCAAAGGAATAAACATCGGCATACCCACCGAGCGTCTTGAAGAACTCCTGCTGAGGTGTACCTTGAATGTTCAATTCTCCTTCAACAACAAAATATATCGCCAAAAGGATGGTATAGCTATGGGCTCAGCACTAGGCCCATTGCTTGCAGATTTCTTCATGGCAAAACTCGAAAACACATGCCTGAAGAAAATGATCGATACCTTCTAAATTTATAAGAGATACGTCGACGATACCTTCATAATCCTCAACAAGGAAAGAAGTCCAGACGACATCCTGAAGTCGTTTAACAACTGCCACCCCGCGATTCAGTTCACACTGGAGAAAGAGTCCAACTCCAAAATATCCTTTCTTGACGTCCAACTAACAAGACGAGAACAGGATGGAACACTGAAAAGATCTATCTACAGAAAGTCGACGTGGAATGGACAGCTTATTAACTTTCACAGTTCGGTACCCCTATACACAAAAAAAAGCCTGATCCGTTCACTCAGCTACAGAGTTGGCAGAATTTGTTCCCCGGACACCGTAGAAGATGAACTGGACAATCTCAAGAGAATCCTCGTCGAGAATTGTTACCCAGAACGATTTATTGCAAAATCTACGAATCCTAGACCACAAAAGCCGCTCATGCTTAGCGTCCCGATAAAACTACTCTACATGAACCTTCAATTCAATGGAGATATATCTGCGGAAACACTAAAAAGTCGATTGTCGCGCTCACTCAGGAAGACCTTCTTCGCAGCTAAACTACGACCAACTTTCTCCACAAAACCTGTGCTTCATGTGAATGTGAAGGATAAGCTACCACTGCTGGCCTCATCAATGTGTATTTATCAATTCACGTGCTCGTGTGGAGCCAGGTATGTCGGCCGTACCCAGCGTTCGCTTTCTAAGCGTATCACCGAACACTTACCAACATGGTTTTACAAAGGAGAAAAACGATGTCCCAGCAGCTTCATCTTAGAACATCTGATAGAATCCGGACGCCAAGCTGCACTCCAAACAAACTTCAAAGTCGTCTACAGAGTAGGAAGTAGTCTTCCTAAAGGTGTACGAATCAGACTTCTTCAAACTGCGGAAGCAATGGTGATTCACTTGCCAAACCCTGAACTCTGCATACAGAGGAGGTTCGTTCAACCACTACAATTGCAATGGACTTAATCTACCTCATTACCTGACAAGTAAATTCCACCTAATCTTTTTGTTTCTGTCTCTTCATTAGTATTATTTTGTCTTTTCAATTGTAATATTTTGCATTTTGAGCTTTCTTGTTCTCTACCCCCACCCGATTTAATTTCTACACCCCAATACCACTGTTACTGACTTGACCAACGCTCAATTTCTAGTCATTTATGTTACGTCATCCAACTTAATTGCTCAACTTCAGTTCTAATCTAAATGGCATTATTATCTACCCCAATTCTACTTAGTATCTATCTGTAATTACCTCTGTTGCTACACTGACCTAGGTTGAAACATTTTAGTCAATTATATTACGTCATCTAACTTACTAACCCAATCTTATTTTAGTTACTGTCTGATTAACCTTGTTTCTATATTAGATCATCCTTTCATTACCTGATCAATTATATAAACTTGACAAACCTCATGTACAAATACACACAATTAATTATATCTAAACATGATTGTACAGCTAGCTATGTGAATGAATTCGCCGGCGAAAAGACAAGGATTGATTTCCTAAGAGATTGTATAGACCGACATGAGTATCCAAAGATGTATTGGAAGTCACTCAGACGCTACCACATCCAACCGAATACCAGAACACTCACACGACACACACGCAACAACATCGACTCCATTCAATCACGCGTGTTCGAGCTAGAGCGAAACATCTACTCAAGAGCTCATGCAGTCGAAGACTTAGATCAAGATCTGTGCCATTCCTTCGAAGAATATGTGCAACAAGTCACTCAGAAGGAATGCAACAAGCCTAAAACAGATTTGCACAAAAGCATAAAGCCTACAATTATTACCGAATCTCCGTTCCCAGGCAATCCAGAAAAATACGTATTCAATCTTTCAGACATCACACTGTCTACTACGCAAATACAGACATTATCCCTAGGTCCAAAATTCTGCGTAAAACCACCAAGTATTGACAAGCTACAATGCAAGGTTCAGTTTGAAAATCTAATAAATCAAACTTACATTCTCACACCCACATCAGATGAAAACCTACAACAACTCCGAGCATCGATCCTCGACTTTTACCACAAGTTTATAAATACCAAACACAACGGAAGGGCCATTTTGACGAAGAGGCACTATAAGGGGCTGAAAGAGCTTATGGAAACAAAGAGATTATAGTATTACATCCTGATAAAGGCGGAGGAATCGTAATCATGAATCGCAAGGACTATATCAGTAAGATGCTGACTGTACTATCCGATGAATGTAAATTCACAAAACCAATTAACGAAAAACTCATGACTGAACGAAAGCTAACGGACACCGTCCGTAAGCTAAAGACTGAATCTGTCATCAGCAACGAAACGTTTGAATCCCTAAGGCAATCCGGATCAAATATACCACGACTCTACGGACTCCCGAAAGTACACAAGAAGGGTATCTGTCAGTGTAGTTGAAGACTGAACGATCAATTCATGGTTATTTGCTCAAACCCAGCTTAACCATATTTTAGCGGAGGCATCAATCCGCCAGTCATCATCTCATCGGTCGCTGTTCAGAAAGAAGATCAGAAAACTGTCAGAAGCAATATCGTGATTTATTGTTGCAATATTTGTTCTTAGACCTCAGTCTGTAATGCCACCATTGCTGGTTATATGTTTGTGTTAGAATGAAGAATTCTTGAGTCGCCAAACAGTGTTTTGGATTACGCGTCGGTTAATAGTAAGCGTTTCTGATAATATTCGAGGGACAACGTGAGGCCCAGCGTAGCAACCGATACTCCACATGACCAATTCGCCTTATCACATCGCACTGCTCAATGGCTAGCAGACCTACTAAAACCAATCAGAAGACAAGTTCCCTGCCACACAGTTCGAGATTCATTCGGCTTTATCGACTCAATCGAAAACATCAACGTATCCAACAAGACCATGATCTCATTAGATATCACATCACTATTCACAAATGTTCCACTGACCGAAACAATATGCGATATATGCGAACTTATTCATTCCAAAGGAATAAACATCGGCATACCCACCGAGCGTCTTGAAGAACTCCTGCTGAGGTGTACCTTGAATGTTCAATTCTCCTTCAACAACAAAATATATCGCCAAAAGGATGGTATAGCTATGGGCTCAGCACTAGGCCCATTGCTTGCAGATTTCTTCATGGCAAAACTCGAAAACACATGCCTGAAGAAAATGATCGATACCTTCTAAATTTATAAGAGATACGTCGACGATACCTTCATAATCCTCAACAAGGAAAGAAGTCCAGACGACATCCTGAAGTCGTTTAACAACTGCCACCCCGCGATTCAGTTCACACTGGAGAAAGAGTCCAACTCCAAAATATCCTTTCTTGACGTCCAACTAACAAGACGAGAACAGGATGGAACACTGAAAAGATCTATCTACAGAAAGTCGACGTGGAATGGACAGCTTATTAACTTTCACAGTTCGGTACCCCTATACACAAAAAAAGCCTGATCCGTTCACTCAGCTACAGAGTTGGCAGAATTTGTTCCCCGGACACCGTAGAAGATGAACTGGACAATCTCAAGAGAATCCTCGTCGAGAATTGTTACCCAGAACGATTTATTGCAAAATCTACGAATCCTAGACCACAAAAGCCGCTCATGCTTAGCGTCCCGATAAAACTACTCTACATGAACCTTCAATTCAATGGAGATATATCTGCGGAAACACTAAAAAGTCGATTGTCGCGCTCACTCAGGAAGACCTTCTTCGCAGCTAAACTACGACCAACTTTCTCCACAAAACCTGTGCTTCATGTGAATGTGAAGGATAAGCTACCACTGCTGGCCTCATCAATGTGTATTTATCAATTCACGTGCTCGTGTGGAGCCAGGTATGTCGGCCGTACCCAGCGTTCGCTTTCTAAGCGTATCACCGAACACTTACCAACATGGTTTTACAAAGGAGAAAAACGATGTCCCAGCAGCTTCATCTTAGAACATCTGATAGAATCCGGACGCCAAGCTGCACTCCAAACAAACTTCAAAGTCGTCTACAGAGTAGGAAGTAGTCTTCCTAAAGGTGTACGAATCAGACTTCTTCAAACTGCGGAAGCAATGGTGATTCACTTGCCAAACCCTGAACTCTGCATACAGAGGAGGTTCGTTCAACCACTACAATTGCAATGGACTTAATCTACCTCATTACCTGACAAGTAAATTCCACCTAATCTTTTTGTTTCTGTCTCTTCATTAGTATTATTTTGTCTTTTCAATTGTAATATTTTGCATTTTGAGCTTTCTTGTTCTCTACCCCCACCCGATTTAATTTCTACACCCCAATACCACTGTTACTGACTTGACCAACGCTCAATTTCTAGTCATTTATGTTACGTCATCCAACTTAATTGCTCAACTTCAGTTCTAATCTAAATGGTATTATTATCTACCCCAATTCTACTTAGTATCTATCTGTAATTACCTCTGTTGCTACACTGACCTAGGTTGAAACATTTTAGTCAATTATATTACGTCATCTAACTTACTAACCCAATCTTATTTTAGTTACTGTCTGATTAACCTTGTTTCTATATTAGATCATCCTTTCATTACCTGATCAATTATATAAACTTGACAAACCTCATGTACAAATACACACAATTAATTATATCTAAACATGATTGTACAGCTAGCTATGTGAATGAATTCGCCGGCGAAAAGACAAGGATTGATTTCCTAAGAGATTGTATAGACCGACATGAGTATCCAAAGATGTATTGGAAGTCACTCAGACGCTACCACATCCAACCGAATACCAGAACACTCACACGACACACACGCAACAACATCGACTCCATTCAATCACGCGTGTTCGAGCTAGAGCGAAACATCTACTCAAGAGCTCATGCAGTCGAAGACTTAGATCAAGATCTGTGCCATTCCTTCGAAGAATATGTGCAACAAGTCACTCAGAAGGAATGCAACAAGCCTAAAACAGATTTGCACAAAAGCATAAAGCCTACAATTATTACCGAATCTCCGTTCCCAGGCAATCCAGAAAAATACGTATTCAATCTTTCAGACATCACACTGTCTACTACGCAAATACAGACATTATCCCTAGGTCCAAAATTCTGCGTAAAACCACCAAGTATTGACAAGCTACAATGCAAGGTTCAGTTTGAAAATCTAATAAATCAAACTTACATTCTCACACCCACATCAGATGAAAACCTACAACAACTCCGAGCATCGATCCTCGACTTTTACCACAAGTTTATAAATACCAAACACAACGGAAGGGCCATTTTGACGAAGAGGCACTATAAGGGGCTGAAAGAGCTTATGGAAACAAAGAGATTATAGTATTACATCCTGATAAAGGCGGAGGAATCGTAATCATGAATCGCAAGGACTATATCAGTAAGATGCTGACTGTACTATCCGATGAATGTAAATTCACAAAACCAATTAACGAAAAACTCACGACTGAACGAAAGCTAACGGACACCGTCCGTAAGCTAAAGACTGAATCTGTCATCAGCAACGAAACGTTTGAATCCCTAAGGCAATCCGGATCAAATATACCACGACCCTACGGACTCCCTAAGGTACACAAAGAGTGTATCCTTCTTCGACCGATCCTCGAGATGACCAATTCGCCTTATCACACCGCACTGCTCAATGGCTAGCAGACCTACTACAACTAATCAGAAGACAAGTTTCCTGCCACACAGTTCGATATTCATTCGGCTTTATCGACTCAATCGAAAACATCAACGTATCCAACAAGACCATGTGTGAGTGGAAGGGTATTCAGATGTACGAAATGTGGAAACAAGAAGAAATAACAAGAATGATAAAGCAGGAGTATATATACAAATAGCCAATACACATGAATCAATAGATGACGTCTTACCATGATTCGTTGTAATGTCATGTGATATCAAGGTCATACATTGTTTATTTATTTAGTGGACAGACAAAAGCATAATGTCAGTTATAATGGAATATCGATCCATATACACATAGCAAAATATAACAGACTGTCAAAAAAAACACACATCATGTGGCTACATATCACTTACCTTTTTGAGAAGATTGATCATTAGTAGCTTGTTTTCGTGAGGGTTTATCTGGAACCTTTGGGCTTGTTGTTGACGTCTGTCGCTTCGTCTGACTGTTGGGTTTGCGGCTTCGGCTTCGTCCGGAATTGTCTGACATTTTATGCTTCTTGACTGCATTGCATATCGAATTTAGTGGAACATCAGCCAGATGCAAACGATCGAACCAATCAAGTCCCAAAAGATTTAAATCAGTCTTGGTGACGTAGCAAATTCCTGTGAATTTGGTATTGCGGAAGGAAACAGAACATTTGAGTTCACCAATTAGTTTGAGCCGCCCACCACAGGCGCTGAGAAAAGTCTGGGAAGTATATCCGATTGGTGGTCTGCCAATATTATTCCAAAGTTTCTCTGATATAACAGTAATATCAGAGGCGGTATCTAGCTGCAGACGTGCATCATGACCATTCATCTGAAGGTCAATATATTTCCGCATAGCTGGTGTTGTGACTTGACAGGTTGCGCGTAGAATCAATGATCTCCTTGGAGATTTAGGACCAACAGTTTGTCGAGCTTTTGCTAGATTATGATATCTGAGTTTGCGTGGCTGACAAAAACCATTTTTATGACCGATGATTTTGCACTTGCTGCAACGATGATTTTTGTACGGACAAGACTTTACAAAGTGCCACGCGCCACAATGCCAGCATGGTGATGGTGGGGTCTTCTTTGTAGTATTTTGTGAAGTTGGACGAGTATGTGTAGATTTCCACGAAACATTAGGAGAAGGTGGGTCAGGAGTGGCTGATGAGAGATTTTCGCACGCAGCAGCTTTATTGTATCATCGAAACACTTGTCACGTGGTTTTTGGGGTAAAATTAGGTTGCAGTACCGTTCATATTCTGCCGGACCCAATTTACGTAACAACACTCGCACCTTCCAAGCATCGTCTTGTGAGGCGAGATCAACAGTGAATAAATCCTCATAACGTTGATACCATGTGTCAAAAGTGACATTAGCCTCTGGGTCATAATTGAACTGTGAAATACTGTTCACAATTCCGTCGACAGATGGTAGCATGGTATGATTGGGATTGCTTGAAGGTGAAGCTGGACCAGTCTGTTGGTTGACGAACATTTCCATTAATTTCATTTGTCGTTCAAACAATAATTCCAATTTAGAATAATCCATAGTAAATTGTTATGTTGCTGCTGCTGAGTGGTTAATAGTAGTTTTTCCCCGTCGCCAAATTGTTATGTACTCGTCGCTAAATTATTGTTATGGACTGGTCGAGAAACTAATAGTCCTGACGCGAGAAGGCGGAAATCAGAAGACCACTAGGTTTGCGATGATACTTCTATTGTCCAAACACAAGGAGACGAAAATAAATGGTCTCACACCAAAGTGGTAAGTAAGTAAAGTAGTTCACACAAATTGTGAATGCGAATATATATATAAATGTTTCAGACAAGCGTGGGAAAAATCATTAGACAGTCTTAACATGAATGGCTAATTATAATGGAGTGTCGATCCAATTATACATAGCGAATATAGCAGACATGTCAACAAACATATATGGATATATGTCACCAAGCAACGGACTGTCAACAAACACTCATATTATATATAATATAATATAAGGAGAATATACATTATTAAAGGAGACAAGTTCACACAAGTGAAATGGTCACAGACTAAGAGAGCAAACAGAAAGAGAGACCAACATGCACACACACACATAAATATATATATATGTGGATACATATCACCTCCCCTTTTGAGAAGATGGATGATTAGTAGGATGTTTACCTGGGGGTTTATCTGGGACCTTTGGGCTTGTTGTTGACGCCTGTCGTTTCGTCTGATTGTTGGGTTTGCGGCTTCGGCTTCGTCCGGAATTGTCTGACATTTTATGCTTCTTGACTGCATTGCATATCGAATTTAGTGGGACATCAGCCAGATGCAAACGATCGAACCAATCAAGTCCCAAAAGATTTAAATCATTCTTGGTGACGTAGCAAATTCCTGTGAATTTGGTATTGCGGAAGGAAACAGAACATTTGAGTTCACCAATTAGTTTGAGCCGCCCACCACAGGCGCTGAGAAGAGACTGGGAAGTATTGGTGATAGGTGGTCTGCCAATATTATTCCAAAGTTTCTCTGATATAACAGTAATATCAGAGGCGGTATCTAGCTGCAGACGTGCATCATGACCATTCATCTGAAGGTCAATATATTTCCGCATAGCTGGTGTTGTGACTTGACAGGTTGCGCGTAGACTCAATGATCTTTTTGGAGATTTAGGACCAACATTTTGTTGAGCTTTTGCTGGATTATGATATCTGGTTTGCGTGGCTGACAAAAACCATTTTTATGACCGATGATTTTGCACTTGCTGCAACGATGATTTTTGTATGGACAAGACTTTACAAAGTGCCACGCGCCACAATGCCAGCATGGTGATGGTGGGGTCTTCTTTGCAGTATTTTGTGAAGTTGGACGAGTATGTGTAGATTTCCGCGGAACATTAGAGAAGGTGGGTCAGGAGTGGATGATGAGAGATTTTTGCTCTTGCGTAATGCACGAATATCAGAGCTTCTGGAAGGTGTTGATTCGACCAGGTGTGTGTCTTTCTGCAGATTAATCAGCCGTTGATATTCATCAGCTATGTCATGTAATGTTAACTTGGGATTTTGTTCTAGCTGATTGAGCAGTCGAGTTCGGATATCTGTGAAACGAGGAGATTGGAGACTGCATATGAGAATCAAGGCTTTGAATTGATCATCTGTTAAGGACCTGAGTCGAAATCTCTCACATTCTCGGTTGACTGTGCCAACGTGAGTAAGAAAATCATCATTTTCATTCATTGCCAGCTTGAGGCAACGATAACGTATACTGAATAATGAGGAGTGGTCTCCAAAATGTTCACGCAGCAGCTTTATTGTATCATCGAAACACTTGTCACGTGGTTTCTGGGTAAAATTAGGTTGCAGTACCGTTCATATTCTGCCGGACCCAATTTACGTAACAACACTCGCACCTTCCAGGCATCGTCTTGTGAGGCGAGATCAACAGTGAATAAATCCTCATAACGTTGATACCATGTGTCAAAAGTGACATTAGCCTCTGGGTCATAATTGAACTGTGAAATACTGTTCACAATTCCGTCGACAGATGGTAGCATGGTATGATTGGGATTGCTTGAAGGTGAAGCTGGACCAGTCTGTTGGTTGACGAACATTTCCATTAATTTCATTTGTCGTTCAAACAATAATTCCAATTTAGAATAATCCATAGTAAATTGTTATGTTGCTGCTGCTGAGTGGTTAATAGTAGTTTTTCCCCGTCGCCAAATTGTTATGTACTCGTCGCTAAATTATTGTTATGGACTGGTCGAGAAACTAATAGTCCTGACGCGAGAAGGCGGAAATCAGAAGACCACTAGGTTTGCGATGATACTTCTATTGTCCAAACACAAGGAGACGAAAATAAATGGTCTCACACCAAAGTGGTAAGTAAGTAAAGTAGTTCACACAAATTGTGAATGCAAATATATATATGAATGTTCCAGACAAAGCGTGGGAATAAATCATTAGACAGTCTTAACATGAATGGCTAATTATAATGAAGTGTCGATCCAATTATACATAGCGAATATAGCAGACATGTCAACAAACATATATGGATATATGTCACCAAGCAACGGACTGTCAACAAACACTCATATTATATATATAATATAATATAAGGAGAATATACATTATTAAAGGAGACAAGTTCACACAAGTGAAATGGTCACAGACTAAGAGAGCAAACAGAAAGAGAGACCAACATACACACACACACACATAAATATATATATATATATATATATATATATATGGATACATATCAGTTGCCTTCGTAAGTAAATTGCAATGAGAGTGTATACAGGTCATTTAACGTCTACTTAATAAAATCAAATTCTTGATTCATAGGCAATACAATTTGTGAAATCTCATTATGTCCCCTAATTTGGTAACTTCACTTGCTTTTTTGATTTCATTCATGACGTCAAACAAGTCAAATTTCATAATCTTCATAGTTTGTGATTCCAAAGGAAATTGTGAAGAAATACTACCTAAGAGAGTTTGTACTGTTAGAACGAATATCCTCAGACAATATTTCGGGTGGTAGACTTACTTTACTTTACTTCGGCTATCTCCTACGGGAGGATGAGCCGGCTTCATGAACATCTCGAATCATCGCTGCGCAGGCGCGGCGATCTGATGCAAGGTTTTGCCACGACAGGGTTATCCAATTCTTGTTCTACAGACGGAGTCCGTAGACGGTATGTAGCCCCAGCCCAGTCACTCCATATCAGCCTTGACAGTACAAAGCCATGTTTTCAGCTGTCCACCCCTGCGACATCGCCAAGATGGAAATGGCGAGGGATTTAGAAATGATTTGACCAGATTGTCATCTGGTCGGCCCAGAACATGGCCAAACCACCGAAGGCGACGTTGTTCGACCAGAACTGGAATTTGGTTGTTGTAGCAACGAGAGTTGATGAAGTTTCATGGGAATTAGGTACGAGTGATGTCCCCAGAATCGCTCGGTCTTTTGTTTGAGAGTGCAGCTCTAGCCTTTACACAACCAAGTGTGACCTACAAGGCAGTAGGAGTGGAGTAGGGAGTCCACTATCCATTGGAAGCCAGCCGGTGACCGGAGTCCGGTTCATACGCCTTTTTGAATGGGGCCAGACATGCACCAGTGCATCCAATAAGCCGTTTGTCCATACGTCTTACGGTGAGCTCCGGGTAGCTTCATACGCCAGTCGTTGGAGGTTTGGAATCAGAGTTTAGCCATCTCCCCTAGACTATCATCCAATGGACAGTCAATCCGGTGAAGAGCGCCGGGTATCCGCTTTTGCCCTCTCACTTCAGTCCTCGTGTGATAATCATAGGGGGATCAGCCTAACGAACATAGTCTCTAAAATCCTAGGCTCAGTAATCATGCATAGACTAAGCAGAACTCGGGAGGAACAGACAAGGGAAAATCAAGCAGGCTTCAGACCAGGTAGAGGGTGCATAGATCATATCTTCACTCTTCGACAGATTCTAGAACATAGACACACTTTTCGGCGTCCAACAATTGTCATATTTCTTGACTTGAAGGCGGCCTTCGACTCCGTGGACCGAAAGGTACTATGGCAATGTCTGACTGTGAAGGGAGTGCCAAGAAAGTACATCGCACTAATCAAGGCACTCTATTCAAACTCACGTAGTCGTGTAAGGGCTTATGGGGAATTGTCATCTGAATTAGTAACCACCAGTGGTGTCCGACAGGGATGTCCACTTTCCCCATTTCTGTTTAACTTCATCATAGATATGCTAATGGAAGTATCCTTAACTGAACGTAGTGACTTAGGAATCGACTTGTTACCAGGGGATAATCTAATGGACTTAGAATATGCAGATGACATAGTCCTGTTAGGGGAGGATGCTGACAAAATGCAGAGTCTTCTGAACACCTTGAGCAGCAATCTTCGTATGTTTGGCATGCGATTCGCCCCTGCAAAATGTAAGATGCTGCTACAGGAATGGACGACGTCAACACCTAACTTAGTGATAGGGAGTGAAGTGATAGAACATGTTGACCACTTCACCTACTTGGGAAGTTGTATTAGCACCAACGGACTGATTGGCGATGAAATCTCAGCACGGATCCGAAAAGCTCGAGCTGCTTTCGCTGACTTACACCATTTCTGGCGTAGGCGTGACATCCGGTTATCAACCAAGGGACGTGTGTACTGCTCATCAGTTCGCTCCGTCCTTCTCTATGGCTCTGAAACATGGCCAATACGCGTTGAAGACATGAAAAGGTTGACTGCTTTCGATCATAGATGTCTGCGATCTCTGTCTCACGTTAGGTGGTTTCACAAGATAAGTAATGTTGACGTTAGGCGTAGAGTGTTGGGCAAAGAGGTAAAATCAATCGACGAGGCTATAAAGTTACATAGACTAAGATGGCTAGGTCACGTGGTGCGCATGCCTAACCACCGCCTCCCCCGATGGGCATTGTTAGCTGATATAGGTTCAGGTTGGAAAAGAGCCAGTGGTGGCCAAACAAAAACATGGCATCAATCCATGAAATCCTTGACAGTTAAACTGAGTCAGGTAGGGAGATGCAGACTCCCGGGTTGGGGCCCTCGGGACTCTAGGAATCAATGGCTGGCGACAACAGGTGACATGGCTCAAAATCGTTGTCAATGGCGCAGATGTATTCAATCTCTGTAATCTTTCATATTCCTTTCTACCATTACCCATTCTGTTTCACTCTTATATTTGTCAAACTCTATTAATTCTCTTCAATCAACTTCTTGTCTACCTCTATGTGCTATTTGGAAGGTGGCAACTCGAACTGCTGCACTTCGGTGCCAAGTTCTATGTTGAATCCAGAGAGACAGACAGACTTCAGTGAAAAACACCTCCGCCACGTGAAGGCAGTCAGTAGGACTTCCTCAGGAGAGGCTATGTAAGACGCCCGGTCATATGGGAGCATTTCAAGAGGTGTACGGAGGGGTGGCCAACCCGCAGTGCAAGGTATTAGCCTACTCAGCCAGCTATACTGCTGTTAGATCCGCCAGATATAAAAACGAGTAAAAACGTATTTCGGTGTTTAGGTTACCTTGATTTGGTTAGCGGACATGAGTATTTTATAATTATCCAGTCAATCACTAGTTTACACAGACTTGAATACATAGCAGTTTAGCGAAAATATTTATTCAAACATATAAAAACACAAAATAATTGAGCAAAGAATATATATATATACAGAATATACTGTCTGCATTAACTGAGGTTTCAAGCAGCGTCTGGGAATCACAGGAAGTCCCATCGGGTTGGTGTAAGTCACTGATTATCCCCATATACAAGGAGGGAGACAAGTCTTCCTGACCGTCAAGGATGCCCATTATCCCCTTTTCTATTCAACTTCATCATAGATGCACTAATGGACTTAACCCTGAACGAATTCAGCAACTCAGGGATTCACTTGCCACCAGGGGATAATCTCGTTGACTTAGAATATGCTGACGATATAGTCCTACTAGGCGAGTGTTATGTACTAGTTTTCCCCGTCGCCAAATTGTTATGTACTCGTCGCTAAATTATTGTTATGGACTGGTCGAGAAACTAATAGTCCTGACGCGAGAAGGCGGAAATCAGAAGACCACTAGGTTTGCGATGATACTTCTATTGTCCAAACACAAGGAGACGAAAATAAATGGTCTCACACCAAAGTGGTAAGTAAGTAAAGTAGTTCACACAAACTGTGAATGCAAAATATATATATATGAATGTTCCAGACAAAGCGTGGGAATAAATCATTAGACAGTCTTAACATGGATGGCTAATTATAATGAAGTGTCGATCCAATTATACATAGCGAATATAGCAGACATGTCAACAAACATATATGGATATATGTCACCAAGCAACGGACTGTCAACAAACACTCATATTATATATATAATATAATATAAGGAGAATATACATTATTAAAGGAGACAAGTTCACACAAGTGAAATGGTCACAGACTAAGAGAGCAAACAGAAAGAGAGACCAACATACACACACACACACATAAATATATATATATATATATGTGGATACATATCAGTTGCCTTCGTAAGTAAATTGCAATGAGAGTGTATACAGGTCATTTAACGTCTACTTAATAAAATCAAATTCTTGATTCATAGGCAATACAATTTGTGAAATCTCATTATGTCCCCTAATTTGGTAACTTCACTTGCTTTTTTGATTTCATTCATGACGTCAAACAAGTCAAATTTCATAATCTTCATAGTTTGTGATTCCAAAGGAAATTGTGAAGAAATACTACCTAAGAGAGTTTGTACTGTTAGAACGAATATCCTCAGACAATATTTCGGGTGGTAGACTTACTTTACTTTACTTCGGCTATCTCCTACGGGAGGATGAGCCGGCTTCATGAACATCTCGAGTCATCGCTGCGCAGGCGCGGCGATCTGATGCAAGGTTTTGCCACGACAGGGTTATCCAATTCTTGTTCTACAGACGGAGTCCGTAGACGGTATGTAGCCCCAGCCCAGTCACTCCATATCAGCCTTGACAGTACAAAGCCATGTTTTCAGCTGTCCACCCCTGCGACATCGCCAAGATGGAAATGGCGAGGGATTTAGAAATGATTTGACCAGATTGTCATCTGGTCGGCCCAGAACATGGCCAAACCACCGAAGGCGACGTTGTTCGACCAGAACTGGAATTTGGTTGTTGTAGCAACGAGAGTTGATGAAGTTTCATGGGAATTAGGTACGAGTGATGTCCCCAGAATCGCTCGGTCTTTTGTTTGAGAGTGCAGCTCTAGCCTTTACACAACCAAGTGTGACCTACAAGGCAGTAGGAGTGGAGTAGGGAGTCCACTATCCATTGGAAGCCAGCCGGTGACCGGAGTCCGGTTCACACGCCTTTTTGAATGGGGCCAGACATGCACCAGTGCATCCAATAAGCCGTTTGTCCATACGTCTGACGGTGAGCTCCGGGTAGCTTCATACGCCAGTCGTTGGAGGTTTGGAATCAGAGTTTAGCCATCTCCCCTAGACTATCATCCAATGGACAGTCAATCCGGTGAAGAGCGCCGGGTATCCGCTTTTGCCCTCTCACTTCAGTCCTCGTGTGATAATCATAGGGGGATCAGCCTAACGAACATAGTCTCTAAAATCCTAGGCTCAGTAATCATGCATAGACTAAGCAGAACTCGGGAGGAACAGACAAGGGAAAATCAAGCAGGCTTCAGACCAGGTAGAGGGTGCATAGATCATATCTTCACTCTTCGACAGATTCTAGAACATAGACACACTTTTCGGCGTCCAACAATTGTCATATTTCTTGACTTGAAGGCGGCCTTCGACTCCGTGGACCGAAAGGTACTATGGCAATGTCTGACTGTGAAGGGAGTGCCAAGAAAGTACATCGCACTAATCAAGGCACTCTATTCAAACTCACGTAGTCGTGTAAGGGCTTATGGGGAATTGTCATCTGAATTAGTAACCACCAGTGGTGTCCGACAGGGATGTCCACTTTCCCCATTTCTGTTTAACTTCATCATAGATATGCTAATGGAAGTATCCTTAACTGAACGTAGTGACTTAGGAATCGACTTGTTACCAGGGGATAATCTAATGGACTTAGAATATGCAGATGACATAGTCCTGTTAGGGGAGGATGCTGACAAAATGCAGAGTCTTCTGAACACCTTGAGCAGCAATCTTCGTATGTTTGGCATGCGATTCGCCCCTGCAAAATGTAAGATGCTGCTACAGGAATGGACGACGTCAACACCTAACTTAGTGATAGGGAGTGAAGTGATAGAACATGTTGACCACTTCACCTACTTGGGAAGTTGTATTAGCACCAACGGACTGATTGGCGATGAAATCTCAGCACGGATCCGAAAAGCTCGAGCTGCTTTCGCTGACTTACACCATTTCTGGCGTAGGCGTGACATCCGGTTATCAACCAAGGGACGTGTGTACTGCTCATCAGTTCGCTCCGTCCTTCTCTATGGCTCTGAAACATGGCCAATACGCGTTGAAGACATGAAAAGGTTGACTGCTTTCGATCATAGATGTCTGCGATCTCTGTCTCACGTTAGGTGGTTTCACAAGATAAGTAATGTTGACGTTAGGCGTAGAGTGTTGGGCAAAGAGGTAAAATCAATCGACGAGGCTATAAAGTTACATAGACTAAGATGGCTAGGTCACGTGGTGCGCATGCCTAACCACCGCCTCCCCCGATGGGCATTGTTAGCTGATATAGGTTCAGGTTGGAAAAGAGCCAGTGGTGGCCAAACAAAAACATGGCATCAATCCATGAAATCCTTGACAGTTAAACTGAGTCAGGTAGGGAGATGCAGACTCCCGGGTTGGGGCCCTCGGGACTCTAGGAATCAATGGCTGGCGACAACAGGTGACATGGCTCAAAATCGTTGTCAATGGCGCAGATGTATTCAATCTCTGTAATCTTTCATATTCCTTTCTACCATTACCCATTCTGTTTCACTCTTATATTTGTCAAACTCTATTAATTCTCTTCAATCAACTTCTTGTCTACCTCTATGTGCTATTTGGAAGGTGGCAACTCGAACTGCTGCACTTCGGTGCCAAGTTCTATGTTGAATCCAGAGAGACAGACAGACTTCAGTGAAAAACACCTCCGCCACGTGAAGGCAGTCAGTAGGACTTCCTCAGGAGAGGCTATGTAAGACGCCCGGTCATATGGGAGCATTTCAAGAGGTGTACGGAGGGGTGGCCAACCCGCAGTGCAAGGTATTAGCCTACTCAGCCAGCTATACTGCTGTTAGATCCGCCAGATATAAAAACGAGTAAAAACGTATTTCGGTGTTTAGGTTACCTTGATTTGGTTAGCGGACATGAGTATTTTATAATTATCCAGTCAATCACTAGTTTACACAGACTTGAATACATAGCAGTTTAGCGAAAATATTTATTCAAACATATAAAAACACAAAATAATTGAGCAAAGAATATATATATATACAGAATATACTGTCTGCATTAACTGAGGTTTCAAGCAGCGTCTGGGAATCACAGGAAGTCCCATCGGGTTGGTGTAAGTCACTGATTATCCCCATATACAAGGAGGGAGACAAGTCTTCCTGACCGTCAAGGATGCCCATTATCCCCTTTTCTATTCAACTTCATCATAGATGCACTAATGGACTTAACCCTGAACGAATTCAGCAACTCAGGGATTCACTTGCCACCAGGGGATAATCTCGTTGACTTAGAATATGCTGACGATATAGTCCTACTAGGCGAGTGTTATGTACTAGTTTTCCCCGTCGCCAAATTGTTATGTACTCGTCGCTAAATTATTGTTATGGACTGGTCGAGAAACTAATAGTCCTGACGCGAGAAGGCGGAAATCAGAAGACCACTAGGTTTGCGATGATACTTCTATTGTCCAAACACAAGGAGACGAAAATAAATGGTCTCACACCAAAGTGGTAAGTAAGTAAAGTAGTTCACACAAACTGTGAATGCAAATATATATATATGAATGTTCCAGACAAAGCGTGGGAATAAATCATTAGACAGTCTTAACATGGATGGCTAATTATAATGAAGTGTCGATCCAATTATACATAGCGAATATAGCAGACATGTCAACAAACATATATGGATATATGTCACCAAGCAACGGACTGTCAACAAACACTCATATTATATATATAATATAATATAAGGAGAATATACATTATTAAAGGAGACAAGTTCACACAAGTGAAATGGTCACAGACTAAGAGAGCAAACAGAAAGAGAGACCAACATACACACACACACACACATAAATATATATATATATATATATGTGGATACATATCAGTTGCCTTCGTAAGTAAATTGCAATGAGAGTGTATACAGGTCATTTAACGTCTACTTAATAAAATCAAATTCTTGATTCATAGGCAATACAATTTGTGAAATCTCATTATGTCCCCTAATTTGGTAACTTCACTTGCTTTTTTGATTTCATTCATGACGTCAAACAAGTCAAATTTCATAATCTTCATAGTTTGTGATTCCAAAGGAAATTGTGAAGAAATACTACCTAAGAGAGTTTGTACTGTTAGAACGAATATCCTCAGACAATATTTCGGGTGGTAGACTTACTTTACTTTACTTCGGCTATCTCCTACGGGAGGATGAGCCGGCTTCATGAACATCTCGAATCATCGCTGCGCAGGCGCGGCGATCTGATGCAAGGTTTTGCCACGACAGGGTTATCCAATTCTTGTTCTACAGACGGAGTCCGTAGACGGTATGTAGCCCCAGCCCAGTCACTCCATATCAGCCTTGACAGTACAAAGCCATGTTTTCAGCTGTCCACCCCTGCGACATCGCCAAGATGGAAATGGCGAGGGATTTAGAAATGATTTGACCAGATTGTCATCTGGTCGGCCCAGAACATGGCCAAACCACCGAAGGCGACGTTGTTCGACCAGAACTGGAATTTGGTTGTTGTAGCAACGAGAGTTGATGAAGTTTCATGGGAATTAGGTACGAGTGATGTCCCCAGAATCGCTCGGCCTTTTGTTTGAGAGTGCAGCTCTAGCCTTTACACAACCAAGTGTGACCTACAAGGCAGTAGGAGTGGAGTAGGGAGTCCACTATCCATTGGAAGCCAGCCGGTGACCGGAGTCCGGTTCATACGCCTTTTTGAATGGGGCCAGACATGCACCAGTGCATCCAATAAGCCGTTTGTCCATACGTCTGACGGTGAGCTCCGGGTAGCTTCATACGCCAGTCGTTGGAGGTTTGGAATCAGAGTTTAGCCATCTCCCCTAGACTATCATCCAATGGACAGTCAATCCGGTGAAGAGCGCCGGGTATCCGCTTTTGCCCTCTCACTTCAGTCCTCGTGTGATAATCATAGGGGGATCAGCCTAACGAACATAGTCTCTAAAATCCTAGGCTCAGTAATCATGCATAGACTAAGCAGAACTCGGGAGGAACAGACAAGGGAAAATCAAGCAGGCTTCAGACCAGGTAGAGGGTGCATAGATCATATCTTCACTCTTCGACAGATTCTAGAACATAGACACACTTTTCGGCGTCCAACAATTGTCATATTTCTTGACTTGAAGGCGGCCTTCGACTCCGTGGACCGAAAGGTACTATGGCAATGTCTGACTGTGAAGGGAGTGCCAAGAAAGTACATCGCACTAATCAAGGCACTCTATTCAAACTCACGTAGTCGTGTAAGGGCTTATGGGGAATTGTCATCTGAATTAGTAACCACCAGTGGTGTCCGACAGGGATGTCCACTTTCCCCATTTCTGTTTAACTTCATCATAGATATGCTAATGGAAGTATCCTTAACTGAACGTAGTGACTTAGGAATCGACTTGTTACCAGGGGATAATCTAATGGACTTAGAATATGCAGATGACATAGTCCTGTTAGGGGAGGATGCTGACAAAATGCAGAGTCTTCTGAACACCTTGAGCAGCAATCTTCGTATGTTTGGCATGCGATTCGCCCCTGCAAAATGTAAGATGCTGCTACAGGAATGGACGACGTCAACACCTAACTTAGTGATAGGGAGTGAAGTGATAGAACATGTTGACCACTTCACCTACTTGGGAAGTTGTATTAGCACCAACGGACTGATTGGCGATGAAATCTCAGCACGGATCCGAAAAGCTCGAGCTGCTTTCGCTGACTTACACCATTTCTGGCGTAGGCGTGACATCCGGTTATCAACCAAGGGACGTGTGTACTGCTCATCAGTTCGCTCCGTCCTTCTCTATGGCTCTGAAACATGGCCAATACGCGTTGAAGACATGAAAAGGTTGACTGCTTTCGATCATAGATGTCTGCGATCTCTGTCTCACGTTAGGTGGTTTCACAAGATAAGTAATGTTGACGTTAGGCGTAGAGTGTTGGGCAAAGAGGTAAAATCAATCGACGAGGCTATAAAGTTACATAGACTAAGATGGCTAGGTCACGTGGTGCGCATGCCTAACCACCGCCTCCCCCGACGGGCATTGTTAGCTGATATAGGTTCAGGTTGGAAAAGAGCCAGTGGTGGCCAAACAAAAACATGGCATCAATCCATGAAATCCTTGACAGTTAAACTGAGTCAGGTAGGGAGATGCAGACTCCCGGGTTGGGGCCCTCGGGACTCTAGGAATCAATGGCTGGCGACAACAGGTGACATGGCTCAAAATCGTTGTCAATGGCGCAGATGTATTCAATCTCTGTAATCTTTCATATTCCTTTCTACCATTACCCATTCTGTTTCACTCTTATATTTGTCAAACTCTATTAATTCTCTTCAATCAACTTCTTGTCTACCTCTATGTGCTATTTGGAAGGTGGCAACTCGAACTGCTGCACTTCGGTGAAGAGCGCCGGGTATCCGCTTTTGCCCTCTCACTTCAGTGAAAAACACCTCCGCCACGTGAAGGCAGTAAGTAGGACTTCCTCAGGAGAGGCTATGTAAGACGCCCGGTCATATGGGAGCATTTCAAGAGGTGTACGGAGGGGTGGCCAACCCGCAGTGCAAGGTATTAGCCTACTCAGCCAGCTATACTGCTGTTAGATCCGCCAGATATAAAAACGAGTAAAAACGTATTTCGGTGTTTAGGTTACCTTGATTTGGTTAGCGGACATGAGTATTTTATAACTATCCAGTCAATCACTAGTTTACACAGACTTGAATACATAGCAGTTTAGCGAAAATATTTATTCAAACATATAAAAACACAAAATAATTGAGCAAAGAATATATATATATACAGAATATACTGTCTGCATTAACTGAGGTTTCAAGCAGCGTCTGGGAATCACAGGAAGTCCCATCGGGTTGGTGTAAGTCACTGATTATCCCCATATACAAGAAGGGAGACAAGTCTTCCTGACCGTCAAGGATGCCCATTATCCCCTTTTCTATTCAACTTCATCATAGATGCACTAATGGACTTAACCCTGAACGAATTCAGCAACTCAGGGATTCACTTGCCACCAGGGGATAATCTCGTTGACTTAGAATATGCTGACGATATAGTCCTACTAGGCGAGTGTTATGTACTAGTTTTCCCCGTCGCCAAATTGTTATGTACTCGTCGCTAAATTATTGTTATGGACTGGTCGAGAAACTAATAGTCCTGACGCGAGAAGGCGGAAATCAGAAGACCACTAGGTTTGCGATGATACTTCTATTGTCCAAACACAAGGAGACGAAAATAAATGGTCTCACACCAAAGTGGTAAGTAAGTAAAGTAGTTCACACAAACTGTGAATGCAAATATATATATATGAATGTTCCAGACAAAGCGTGGGAATAAATCATTAGACAGTCTTAACATGGATGGCTAATTATAATGAAGTGTCGATCCAATTATACATAGCGAATATAGCAGACATGTCAACAAACATATATGGATATATGTCACCAAGCAACGGACTGTCAACAAACACTCATATTATATATATAATATAATATAAGGAGAATATACATTATTAAAGGAGACAAGTTCACACAAGTGAAATGGTCACAGACTAAGAGAGCAAACAGAAAGAGAGACCAACATACACACACACACACATAAATATATATATATATATATGTGGATACATATCAGTTGCCTTCGTAAGTAAATTACAATGAGAGTGTATACAGGTCATTTAACGTCCACTTAATAAAATCAAATTCTTGATTCATAGGCAATACAATTTGTGAAATCTCATTATGTCCCCTAATTTGGTAACTTCACTTGCTTTTTTGATTTCATTCATGACGTCAAACAAGTCAAATTTCATAATCTTCATAGTTTGTGATTCCAAAGGAAATTGTGAAGAAATACTACCTAAGAGAGTTTGTACTGTTAGAACGAATATCCTCAGACAATATTTCGGGTGGTAGACTTACTTTACTTTACTTCGGCTATCTCCTACGGGAGGATGAGCCGGCTTCATGAACATCTCGAATCATCGCTGCGCAGGCGCGGCGATCTGATGCAAGGTTTTGCCACGACAGGGTTATCTAATTCTTGTTCTACAGACGGAGTCCGTAGACGGTATGTAGCCCCAGCCCAGTCACTCCATATCAGCCTTGACAGTACAAAGCCATGTTTTCAGCTGTCCACCCCTGCGACATCGCCAAGATGGAAATGGCGAGGGATTTAGAAATGATTTGACCAGATTGTCATCTGGTCGGCCCAGAACATGGCCAAACCACCGAAGGCGACGTTGTTCGACCAGAACTGGAATTTGGTTGTTGTAGCAACGAGAGTTGATGAAGTTTCATGGGAATTAGGTACGAGTGATGTCCCCAGAATCGCTCGGCCTTTTGTTTGAGAGTGCAGCTCTAGCCTTTACACAACCAAGTGTGACCTACAAGGCAGTAGGAGTGGAGTAGGGAGTCCACTATCCATTGGAAGCCAGCCGGTAACCGGAGTCCGGTTCATACGCCTTTTTGAATGGGGCCAGACATGCACC
Organism: Trichobilharzia regenti; assembly: GCA_944472135.2. Taxonomy (NCBI): domain Eukaryota; kingdom Metazoa; phylum Platyhelminthes; class Trematoda; order Strigeidida; family Schistosomatidae; genus Trichobilharzia; species Trichobilharzia regenti. Next base: position 17,258,838 of record OX235270.1, read on the forward strand.
AGTGCATCCAATAAGCCGTTTGTCCATACGTCTGACGGTGAGCTCCGGGTAGCTTCATACGCCAGTCGTTGGAGGTTTGGAATCAGAGTTTAGCCATCTCCCCTAGACTATCATCCAATGGACAGTCAATCCGGTGAAGAGCGCCGGGTATCCGCTTTTGCCCTCTCACTTCAGTGAAAAACACCTCCGCCACGTGAAGGCAGTAAGTAGGACTTCCTCAGGAGAGGCTATGTAAGACGCCCGGTCATATGGGAGCATTTCAAGAGGTGTACGGAGGGGTGGCCAACCCGCAGTGCAAGGTATTAGCCTACTCAGCCAGCTATACTGCTGTTAGATCCGCCAGATATAAAAACGAGTAAAAACGTATTTCGGTGTTTAGGTTACCTTGATTTGGTTAGCGGACATGAGTATTTTATAACTATCCAGTCAATCACTAGTTTACACAGACTTGAATACATAGCAGTTTAGCGAAAATATTTATTCAAACATATAAAAACACAAAATAATTGAGCAAAGAATATATATATATACAGAATATACTGTCTGCATTAACTGAGGTTTCAAGCAGCGTCTGGGAATCACAGGAAGTCCCATCGGGTTGGTGTAAGTCACTGATTATCCCCATATACAAGAAGGGAGACAAGTCTTCCTGACCGTCAAGGATGCCCATTATCCCCTTTTCTATTCAACTTCATCATAGATGCACTAATGGACTTAACCCTGAACGAATTCAGCAACTCAGGGATTCACTTGCCACCAGGGGATAATCTCGTTGACTTAGAATATGCGTGGAATTCTCTCCCGCCAAATGCAAGATGATGTTAGAGGACTGGACTACACCGACTCCTAGATTAGATATAGGGAGTGAAGTGGTAGAGCACGTCAACCGCTTCACTTGTTTGGGAAGTACCATCAGCCAACGCCAACGGGTTGATCTCTGATGAAACCTCAGCACGGATACAGAGGACTCGTTTCGCATTTGCCAGTTTACGCCGCCTCTGGAGTAGACGAGATATTCGACTAGGAGGGCAAATCAATAGACGAGGCTGTGAAGCAGTTACATCGACTGAGATGGTTAGGACATGTGTTACGCATGCACGCCTAGTCATCGCCTTCCTCGGCTGACAGGCAATGTTAGCTGACATAGGATTGGTCAGGCTGGAAAAGAGCAAGCCGGTGGTGGTCAAACCAAAACACGGCTTCATCAGTCAATGAAATCCACAACAGTTAGTTTAAGCCAGCCAGCCACGTAGGGAAGTGCAGACTTTCGGGTTGGAGTCAACAACCAACGAAGGCTGCAGACAATCGGTGATATGGCTCAAACTCATCGTTCTCAATGGCCGGCTGGTGCAGATGCATCCACTCCTTGTGACTTATGATTTCCAATGAAACTGTTTTTTTTCTTCGTTATTACTATTCCATTGTCTTACACCTCTGTTTACTCTCTCTCTCTCTCTCTATTATGCATTTCTTCTACTTTCTTTTCTTGCTTTGTGAGCTACATGGAGTGTGGCGACTTGAACTGCCACACATCGGTGCAAAGTTCTATCTCGAAAACAGACAGACAGAGAACCTCTCAAATGAACTATCCAGCTAGCTCAGAGAACAAAACTATATCAAAATCATAGTTTTAGTAATAACAAGAATAATTTGATCTTGACCAATTAATTCAACAGTTTGATCCATTTAGCGACGGTGAAATCTCTCATTGAATGTATAGCTCTATTTAACCTTTAGTCCCATAAGAAAATGCCTTGTTTTAGAACACCTTGAACTGACTGTGATATGACTGATATCATAAATTGAGTTTTACTGTATAATTCAGCATTGTAGACATATTTAACCTGAATAAGGCAGGTTAGTTACCTGGGTTTCTAGTGAGAAGTCGTGACCAGTAGGGTGCAGCAGGTCGGGTATGAAGAAAAATACTTGCCGAAGACATTGGCTAGGGGTCACGATATGTCATGAATTGGAAGAAGTTAGAATTCATAGGCCGTTGGGTCGAGTGGCAGTGGCTTTATAGTATACGAGCACGCCTTGTAACCAGAAGGTCCAGGTTCCGGGCATATGTGGGTGCGTACTGATGAATACTAATAATCATAATAATGATTTACTTCATTCCAAAAACAGTACTTGTGATACAGAATTGAATTTTCAGCATTGATCACAATATTATTGCATCTAATTTCCTCAAATTATGAATAAAATTAATCACACAGAAAAGTTTCCACATTTACAACAGAGGTGGATGGGTAGTGCCAAAAACATGCAGCATATTAAATGCAAATAATAATAAAATGATAACAGCTAAAGTAATAATAATAATAATACAAGTGAAAATTACCGTGAGCTTGTTCCACTCAGTTTTGTCAATGTGGTATAGAAATCCTAGCATGTTTAAAAATATTGAATATAATGTCCTCTTTAACATGATGATGGTGATGGTGAGGGGAAAACAAAGATTACAGCAGGCATAGAGATAAGTTGGTGTTTGCAATTATGAAAGTAAAACAAACAAAGAAGCAACAGGACCATAAATATAATAATAATAAAATAATAAAAGTAAAACTTGAAGGTATGTATATAAGGATGGATGGAGGAAATTGTTTATTTACTAGATGAAAAAAGGTTAATTAAAAGTTGCCTGACACTATTTTCACCACATAAAATACGTGCCAGGTATGGTATCATAGAATTTCTATACTTAGACGTGCGAGCATGCAGTTTTCTGAAGTTACTTCTTCTTCTACCTGAGGAGATGCGAGGTGAAAACTGAAGGTTAAGTGGATGCTCCAAGTCAGACAAAATCCCTCTAGCAAATTTATTGCACAAAGTCAAGTGCCTATCGATAAAAACATTAACTATGTAGTCCACTGAGACACCACTCGTCCTACTGACCGTCTTCAGCATTCTACGAATTGTGACAGAATCCCAAACTAGGACGAAACAGCTGTCTAGTACTCGGAGGTTTTCCAATGGTTTTCTAACCAAAGGCACCTCATGATGAAATCCTGTAACCAAGCAAATCCCTACAAACCAGCACTTAAAAGTAACAACAATAGTTTGATCTTGTCCCATTACTTCAATACTTCGATTTGTTCCGCGACGGTGAAATCTATTGAATTTATAGCTCTATTTAACCTTTAGTTTCACAAGGAAACGCCTTGTTTTAAATCACCTTTAACCGACTGTGATATAACTAGTACCATGCATTGAGTTTTACTGTATAATTCAGCATTGTAGACATTTTAACAGAATTCCGTCTCCCCTCGTCTCACTCCCTCACTGAGGGTATTTTCACTTCCATACTATCTTCCTTTTATTACACCTCTTCGCATCTGACAAATATCTCGAGGACCAAATAGTTATCTTCTATGATTATTTCATCGGACGAACACAAACCCGGTACGAATTCTTGATGACGTTAATCTCATGAGACACTGAAGATTCAAACAACATATTACACCAACAGTTCATGAAGTAGACAGTGGAAAATAAGAGTATTAGTTAAGTATATCAGCCGTGAGCCTCGACTAGTTAACTAGCTAGATCGCTAGTTTTCTAGCCGGTCCCAAGCTCGGCTAAAAAGGGAGAGCTGGGCGTGGGGCTAGCAACCCCACACCAGCCAGCCTTCGAGAAGCCAGTCAGCCAGCCAATGTCTCTCTCTCTCTCGATGAGAGCCAAAATAGTGATGGGGTGTGCAATTAATAGTGTTCTCTGAGTTGGTTGGCTTAGTTGCGGAGCTTTCGTCATCCCCTCTGCTGGACAACATCCCATTCCAGCGCAATATTTTGCATAAAGTGAAATGATTTAAATTTCTTCATCAGTCATTGAATTGCTTGCGTCTCCCGGTAACCATCTTTACATACGTATTGAGCGAAGAAATACTTACTTTTCAATTAGATCCTCATCTTTGGCTCTACTCTAATATATATAACATTTTAATTACAATACAACAGTTCACCAATCAAGTGGCGATAAGTTTGTTAACAATAATTAAACAGTGTCAATGGGTTAATAATTAACGAAGAAAATCAATACACACAATTAAAAGGTAGAAATGGTTAGAATAAATTAATTTTACAAGGTTAACACGTAATTAAAGATGAAGTGGACAAAATAAATAAAAAATAAAATAATTTAGATAATTATAATTTTTATAGGTTTAGGGGGAGGGGGGCGACGCAGTCCTGTTTATCCATTCTTGTGATGATGGCCACGGTAGGGAAAGTGGCTGTACAATTTTTTTCTGTACACATAGGCTTGGCTTCAGATGAATGCCAATCACCTCAGCCGTCTGTAGAAGACGAACTCGCAGAGCAAAATTAAGATTAGTCGGAATGCGATAAATAATTTTTAAATTCAGTATTCACATCAACCTTATGCTAACAATCTACAAGGTGTGCTAAATTAGAGCTACGAATAGATCTTCTTTGTCCCCTGCTTAACCACGTTGGATGATGTTCGGAAATACGACGATGAACTTGCCTAATTGTACGCCCCCCGATGAAGCTGGCTCCGCAGCTGCAGTCAAACTGGTAAATACACGTAGAGGAGGTAAATTTAACTAGTTTATCCTTATTTCTCGAACATAAAATAGGTGTGACTCTCTTTGGTGTTGAATTTATATTTTTCTCGATGAATTTATCTCTAATAATCTTAAGCTCCTCATTGAAGCAGTCATTCGGACAGATTAACCTAGCTCTATGAGCCAGATACGTCGCGAGGTTACGTTTATATTTCAAAGGTACAAAACTCAAAAAATGAGTGTACTGACCTGTTGTTGTAGGCTTCCTATACACACTCCTTCTTACTGTGCCATCTTCTCTCCTTACCATGAAGACGTCTAGGAATGAGATACAGTCATTACTTTCTTTCTCTATGGTAAAGTTTATTGCTGAATGGGCATCATTAAACTTGTCAAGGATGTTCACTGCATCATTGTCGTCTTTCATAACCAGAAATGTATCTATCATCCATATATCGACAGTAGAAATCCATGTCATTAATTACTCCTTTCAGTGGTGCATTCTCTAATTTAGCGAAGGAAAAATCAGCTAGGATTGGACCTAATGGGGAACCCATAGCTACACCATCAATTTGTCTGTAATATTCCTTATTGAATAAGAAATGAACATTCATTGTACATCTTAAAATAAGTTCCTTCAAGGTGGATACAGAAATCCCGATATCTATGTTTCGTGTAATAATCCCCTCACATATAAAATCCACTGTCTCTATTAACGGTACATTGGTGAACAAGGAGGATACATCAAAAGATATCATAAACGTGTCCCTCACATTAAGATCTATTTTTTTCAACAAATTCAAAATCGCCGTTTACGCTGTTTTACCACTTCATCATGCAGAAGCTTTAGGAACTTCACTAGCCATTTTGATGTTGGTAGGATGAATTTCCTTGTAGTCTTTGCTGATGGTTCCTTGTTGGTGTTGTGATTCCTTCGATTTTAAACACTTTGTGATGAAATTTTGTGGATAACCATTCATTTTGAAGACCGTTTGTAGGTATTTTTCTTCCATTCTTTTCAACTCTGGAGTAGTGCTACAGTGTGCTTGAACTCCCTCGCAAACAATGTCTGCACACAGTTTCTCTTGTGAGTCAGTAATTGGATTATTGCTAGTATAGTTGACTATTTGATCTGTGTGTGTGCGTTGATTTTCTATATACTTGTGTTTCTAAATTTCCTGTGTTGATTCTCCTGATTAAGATATCTAAAAATGGGATTCTTCTTCTCTCGTGGTGAATTTGATGTCTTCAAATATGTTGTTTATTAATTTATGGCTATATTCTAAATCACATTTCTTTTCATCATTACCAATGTATCATAAAAGTAACGTACCCAGATTTTCGGTTTATTTATAGTTGGTAGAGCTATTAATTCTAATCTTTGCATGACGGCTTCAACTATTAATCCTGATATGGGCGATCCCATTGGTGTTCCTTTTATCTGTTCGTTGTGTATTTGAGTATTGAATTGCAAGTATGTCGTAAGGCATAATTTTATGAGTTCTATCCAAGTTGAACACTGCGTTTTTATGTTTCCATCAGCATAGAGTAATTGTTGCATAGTTTCTGTTGCTAGTTTTGGACTAATTGAAGAATATAATGCTGTAACATTAAAGGATCATCAAAGCGATGGGTTGTGAAATGTGCGTACAATGTACGAAGTCAGCTGGGAAGGCTGCCCAGAAAGCCAAAGAAGTGGGGAGATATAGCATAGAGGTGCTCGGAATCTGCGAGAGCAGATGGAATGGAAGTGGATTGAAAACATTGTCAACGGGTGAGTCAGTAATCTACACCAGTAACTCAGATGACAACCACGAGCACACTGTGGAAGTGAGTGGCTATCATCACACTGTCACCAGTGGCAGCCAGATCCCTAATGCAGTGGGAACCTATCTCTCCTTCTGACATTATGACAGCAAGATTCAATTCAAAAGAGGGGGAAGGAATTATCCAATTACAATTATTGAATGCTACGCACAGTGCTACAAACAACTCGGAGCGAGTGAAGAAGGAAGAATTTTACAGACAATTGCAAACAGTGGTAGACAACATCAAAATCCTCATGGACGAAATAAATGCAAGTCAAACTGGGAGCAGATTGTCCAGGAAAAGAACTCATCATCACTCGAGAGGCTCTCGCTCGTCGAAATGAATAAGAACGGAGAACCATTCGTGGACATCTGCACATACAACGATTTGATGATTGGAGGCGGTGTGTACAAGCACGAGGATATCACAAAGCAACATGGACTTACCTGACGGATACACCACTAACCGGACAGATTTGATCTCATTGCCGCTAAAAAGGGAGTGGAGGCACACAAAGTCGAGAAGGGGAGCAGATATGAGCTCAGACTCTCATCTAGTTTAAGGGATCTTCAAAGTGAGACTGAAATTCTCCGAAACTTCTACAGACAGGACACTGTAATTCAAGTTGAACATTCGAAAACTGAAGGACGAAACCATAAGGGATGCTTTCAATGCAGATGAGATAACAGCAATCGGAGACACTACGTGATATCCCCGAGGAAACCTCCGTGGAAGAACATTGGAGAAGCTAAGTTCACTGTACACTACACTGAATATAGTAGTAAAGAACAGTTCTAGGAATGACAAAAATAGTTCCACTACATACTGGGGGCAGACTGAAATAGAACATGTTGGCAGGCCACAGGTAAAAGAGACCTCAGGCCATTATATCAGATAACCAGGTGGGTGTCTGCCCGGAAGAGATAAATCCAGATGATAAAACCAATAAAAGGTGTTCAAGAGAACCTGGTTACCGAGCAGGAGAAACAAGTAAAACAATGGGTTGAACACTTCATTGGACGCTAGAATCGACAATCACCTGCAACTAGCCCAGAATTACACCATCAAACACCAACAAAAAACAACACCACTGAAAAGACTGTCTCCCAGAGGACACCAATCCCTCAGCGAAAGCAGAAAACCTGAATGTGATCAAGCTGCTGGAAGCCCGTCGGGAAGGCAACAGGGGAAGATGGAATCCCACTGTGGCACTGAAAACGGACACAACAACTTCGTCGTCTTGTGCATATCCTTGTTTGAACACACTACCACCAATCACCAAATCATTGAAGGCGCAGAAGTCTGAAAAGAGTTCACCATTGTCGTTCATTTCACCGACGACGACATGGATTTCACCAGATGGAAACACCAAGATCCAAATAGACTTCATCTAAATTTCAAGAAAGTGGAGACGGTGTCTACTGGACACAAGGTCAAGGAGAGGAGTAGATGTGGGTTCAGACCACTACCTAGTAGAAGGGACTTTCGAGGTGAAACTAAAAGCCTCGAGGATAGCTGGGGATAGGCCACAATGCAAGTTCAACACTCAGAAAGTGAAGGACACAACCACAAAAGACACCTTCACTGCAACTGTCAGAGCAAAGCAGGAAACACTACGTGACATCACGGAAGAATCATGCGTGGATGACCATTGGAACTCTCTGAAGGTGATTATCAACGAAACGTGTTCAACGGTTTTAGGGAGAAAGAAGAGACAAGACAAGGAATGGCTCTCAATGGACACTCGGAAGCTAATAGAGGAGAGGAGAATGGTGAAAGAGAAAATGATTCAATGCAAAGACGGACAAGAGAAGGAGACGCTGAGTTCGACTCACACAGCACTGGACTAAGAAGTGAAGACGAGTGGTAGGAAGGACAAAAGACAATTCTACGACAATCTGGCCACTGAAGCTGAGAAGGCAGCAGGCGAAAAGGACCTGAGGGCATTATATCAGATAACTAGGTAGGTCTCTATCCGGGAAGAGATCAACACAAGTGAAACCTATAAAAGACAGACAAGGGAACCCAATTTCCAAGGAAGAAAAACAGATTTAACAGTGAGCGGATCACTTCAAAGGACTCTTGAACCGACCACCACCTGCAACCCGTCCAGAAATACCAACAACAGCACGTACATAACTGCAAGTTGACACCAATCCTCCAACGAAAGCTGAACTCTTGAATACAATCAAGCTTCTGAAAGCTGGAAAAGCAGCTGGACCACATGGAATACCTCCTAAAGCACTAAAAGCGGACCCAGAGACGACAGCGGACATGGTGACTCCATTATTGCAAAAGGTCTGGGAGTAGGGAAAGGTGTCTACTGACTGGTGGAAAGGTCACCTCGTGAGACTATTAAAGAAGAGCGACTAAGGACTCTGCAAGCAATGGTGAGGAATCATGCTCTTGTCGACGCCAAGTAAAATCCTGAGTCGCATCATACTTCAGAGAATAAACGACGCACTGGAGACAGAACTCCGACCAGAACAAGCTGGCTGCATTCAGGAAAGTCAGGCAAATCATGTTCTGACCAAATTGCAACTCTACGCATCATCACCACAGAACAAAGCATGCAATCGCAATCAAACCCCTACCTCAACTGTATACACTTTGAGAAGGCCTTCGATAGACAGCGTTGACCGCGAAGTAATTTGGAAATTACTCGAGTACTATGGAGTACCCCAAATATTCATCAACCTTATTCAACACCACATGTCAAGTGATCCACAACGGAAGACTCAGCGAGGCGTTTGGAGTAAACACAGGAGTCAGACAAGGGTGCTTATTATCCCCCACGATGATATTCCTAATTGTGGTGGACTGACTGGATTATGCGTCAGACAGTGGGAAACCAGAAGACAGGAATATCCTGGACCGACGTGAAGAACCTAGAAGACCTGGATTTCGCGCGTGGATGATTTATGTTTGATGTCACACAAAATCGAAGACTTACAAGCGAAAACCGACAAACTGATCGAAGAAGCAGCCGGCGAAGACAGGACTCCAGGTAAACACAGACAAGACGGAGGTTATGAAAATTCGGATTTTCAATACAATCGTAAAGTCAGTTCTTCTATACGGATCAGAAACTTGGCGGGTGGGTCACAAAGAATAGTTCCAACAGGCTGTTGCAGACGTTATGTATATTAGCAACTAACTGTCTTCCCCCTATACTGAAGATCAGATGGCTGGGCCAGGCCGGAAAGAATTACCAACATGAAACTATGGGCACAAACAAACAAAACAAGAAGCAATCGCCAACCAAGAAATATGCAAGAGAAAGTGGACATGGATCGGACACTTGCTGAGAAAGCCGCCGCTGGGTGACATCGCGGGGGCATCAGGCCATTGCTCGAGTGGAACCCGACAGAATGGGAAGCGGCGAGTGGGACGTCTGTGCGAGGGTGACATGGAGGAGATCGTGTCAGTTGGAGGAGTTGAAACAGTATGGACTAACATGGATGCAAGTGAAAAGTACAGCAGACGGAAGACAGAAGCAAGTGGAGACGTGCAGTTGAAGCCCTATGTTCCACTACGAACCCAAGGGAACAATAACAATAATAATATACAATTCAAGAGCGATACGTCTACAGGAATTCTATACCAGCATCTGACTGCACCAACAAAGACGACACATTCAGGACTTCCTTGAAGTGGCATATTGCTATGGTTAGCCAAAAGACATACAATTATCAGTGAACTAGTATTTGCACACAAACATTGATTCTTATCTATTTATTTCTATAGCCTAGCAACATGTCCGCCAATTACAGTCGACATTCAACTACTTAGGACAGTTACTGCACATAAACGCCTGTCGGAATTCTCCATCTCACATAAAACATGGAGACAAGCCAACGGTCGGCAAATCAAGATGTGCCAAACGTTTTCTATTCTTCTTCTACACGTCTCTATATGGCTGAAGAGGACAAACATAATCATGGTCAAGAAACAGATGGTAATGTAGATGTATAAATGTCATCAACAACGTATTCCCCGACCAATAGCTACTACCTTGACGTGGTGGTCGGGCTTACAATTCGCGATGACCCAACAAGCTACACTGGCTGGAATCAATGTTTCTGCAGGTCCTACCATCCCAGGAAGGTTGTTAGGATAGCGATTACACTAAAAGCAGTTACGGCATTGCGTAAGGATCTCTCTTACACTATCCTAGGGGTCTGAGGGCGAAGTCGTACTGCTGGGGGACGGGTATGTAACAGCAGTAAGGTGTTTCCCTCAAATGACCAGAATGCCAGTCAGCTATGCTGTCTCTTCACTCTGGAGAGAAAAACGTCGACCCAAAAAATTGCACATCCCGACTCACCCTACGGTGGTCCGTAACCGGCGGTAACTCCACTAATACGGAACCAAACCAAGAAACCACTTCATACAGGCCGTGTGTGACCAGCCTGGCTCAAGCAGTTGTCTCCTGGACTTAGCGGTCACACAACACTAACCGTCTCTCTCTCTCTGTTTCAGGTGCCCGAAGAATCAACCAACTTCCACGGTGTGGGCAGTCGGGAATTAACAACCGCCCACATGCTTCCAAAGGCATCAGCAGCAAGAACGCTGCCATCTCGTGCTATGGCTATGTTATGTTTCGGAGACACGCATACTAGACCCGAATGTGGTCATTCACTTAACCTCACCCGGTCAACAAGGTGAATCTGCAAAATTCTCTTTAAGGGTGTCAGAAGACTCCTCAGCTAGCTCGAGAGGTCTCGCAGGTGTACGGATAGTACACAGTGTTACGGCGGAAAAATCACTTCTTGACTGGATCCCTGTAGATAGTCGTATGTGTGCGATCTGTCTGAACAGATCCATTAGAAGCAAAGACGGCGTCACCTGTCTTCGCCTTCCCACAGTCTCCGCTTACGCCCCAACAGACCGCAGTTCAGATGAACAAAAGGATCATTTCTACCTGAAACTGTCTAATCTTTTGCAAAAAGAAAACGTTCGAACATAGTTGTTTTAGCAGGCGACTTCAATGACCAAGTAGGGAAGTTGTGCCAGACTGAGAAGTATGTAGGTGGTGTGTATGGAGTTACCTGCTGACGAACCGACAACGGTAATCGTCTTCCACAGTTCTGCTCAGATAATCATCTGTTCCCAGTCACCACTAACTTTGGGCACAAAGAGAGACCCTGTGTAACCTGGAGACCTCCATCACCAAATCAACGCTGGACTCAGATAGACCACATAGCCATAGGGTATCCTTGGCGAGAGTCAGTAGAAGACTGTCGCTCCCTCTGGAACACGTGCGTAGACTCTGATCACGCTCTGGTTTGCGCACGTTTATGCTTACGACTAAACAGACACAAGAAATTGATGGCAGCGAAACAGTTACGTCCCCAACTAGATCAAGACACTGAGCCCTTATTTAAAGAAGAAATAGCGAAACGAGTGTCTGAAGTCGACAGTAAGACTTCTCCTGAGGTAGTCTGGCTGGCACAACATACAGTTAGTTGTAGACACAGCAGTAAAAACTGTTAACAAGTTAAAACTAAAAGTTAGTAAGAGCCATTGGATCTCTACCGCCTCATCCGAACTGAGTGATGCAAGAAGGCCGATTCCGGCGGGCTCCAATTATGGTGAGGAGCGAAAGCTACTCAAACGAAAACTAACAAGAAGTCTTCGCAACGACTTAAACAGTGGTGGGCGACAAGAGCGAAAGAGATGGAAAAGGCACCGCCGATTGGTAACACTAGACAAATATTTAAATTTATCAAGGAAGCAGGGGCAAAAGCCAAGTGATAAGTGAAACAATCTCTAAGAAAAATGGCACCATAATTAGCTCCCACGATAGACGACTGGAAAGAACACTACGAGGAGCAGTTTAATTGACCTACAGCCACGATCGACCTGCCGAACATCCAACAACACCTTCCTGAATGGGATATAGACACAGGTCGTCCGTCCCTAACTGAGATTACTTAAGCTGTCACTAGTCTGAAACAAGGCAAAGCAGCGGGACCTGATGGAATGACGCCAGAGGTATTTAAGTACGGTGGAGACAGTTTACTCTCCGCGTTAACTGAGATACTAGGCAGTTTCTTGGGGTTGGTTTAGGTCACTGATTATCCCCATGTACAAGACAAATATTCCTGTGATAATAATGCGTGGACTAAGTGGTACTCGGGGGAAACAAACACGAGAGAACCACGTAATCTTTAGACCAGGAAGAGGGTGTATTGCTCATATCTTCACCTTTCGACAGATTCTAGAACATAGGAATTCTTACCGGTGTCTAACAATCGTTATATTTCCTGACCTACCTCAAATCGGCAGTCGATTCTGTCGACCGAGAGGTTCTCTGGCGATGCTTGGCTGTAAACGGAATTCCAAGAAAATATATTGCACTGATTAAGGCACTCTACTCGTACTCATACAGCCAGGTGAGGGCTTACGGCGAGTTGTTATCTGAACTGGTGACGACTAGTGGTGTCCGTCAGGGATGCCAATTATCCGTATTTCTATTCGATTTCATCACAGACGTACTAATAGATTTCACCCTTATTCATTTCAGAGACTCAGGAATAGACTTGCAACCACCAGGGAATAATGTCGTTGACTTAGAATATGCAGATGACATAGTCCTTCTAGGCGAGGACGCTGACAAAATACAGCAGAGTCTTCTGAACACCTTGAGCTATAATCTACGAATGTTTGGCATGCGATTCGCTCCCGCCAAATGCAAGATGATGTTACAGGACTGGACTACACCGACTCCTAGATTAGAAATAGGGAGTGAAGTGGTTGGTGGAGCGGGTTGACCGCTTCACTTATTTGGGAAGTACCATCAACCAACGCCAACGGGTTGATCTCTGACGAAATCTCAGCTGAGTACGGATACAGGGGGCTCGTTACGCATTTGCCACTTTACGCCGTCTCTGGCGAAGACGAGGTATCCGACTATCGACCAAAGGGCAGGTGTACTGCTCATCAGTCCACTCCGTCCTCCTTTATGGCCAGCTGTGAGACCTGGCCACCGAGAGTGGAAGACATGGAAAGATTAGCTGTCTTCGATCATAGGTGCCTGCGCTCTATCTCCCGTGTTGGTTGGTGGTATAATAAGGTGAGCAATATTGAGGTTAGGTATCGGTCGAGTGCTAGGTAGGTGGGAGGAGAAATCAATAGACGAGGCTGTGAAGCAGTTACATCGACTGAGATGGTTAGGACATGTGTTACGCATGCACGCCTAGTCATCGCCTTCCTCGGCTGACAGGCAATGTTAGCTGACATAGGATTGGTCAGGCTGGAAAAGAGCAAGCCGGTGGTGGTCAAACCAAAACACGGCTTCATCAGTCAATGAAATCCACAACAGTTAGTTTAAGCCAGCCAGCCACGTAGGGAAACTGTTTTTTTTCTTCGTTATTACTATTCCATTGTCTTACACCTCTGTTTACTCTCTCTCTCTCTATTATGCATTTCTTCTACTTTCTTTTCTTGCTTTGTGAGCTACATGGAGTGTGGCGACTTGAACTGTCACACATCGGTGCAAAGTTATTTGTCGAAAACATACAGACCTCATCGTATTCTCTTGTTCGTTATCAGATTGTTGTGACTTTTGTTTGCTGTATGTGCGTGGATGCACGTAATGTAAATGAACGAAATATTCGCATATTGAGTCATAAGGAAAAGGCACAAACAGGGGAACAAATTTTCTTTTCAACGATTCATTTTCATAAACTGAACAATCGTAATTATAATTAACAAAGAAATCTTTAGAACAATCAGATATTGGTAATCTTTTTCCTTAACAATTGTGCTACATTATGTAAGGTGAAAGAAGGGATGACTGATTGTAAGTGAGAAAGAAGACAGAAGTTGGCATAACGTAAAAAGTGTGAGGTAATTACCAATCAATATGCTTGTGTAGAATGGACAGGAATTAGTGGAAAGGCTATAACGTGTTTCTGTATAAAATCTGTATGAAAAAGCAACGTTATTAATCAACAGTAATAGAGTGGTAATAAAATGTGGATGATGGGAACAATAATGATAATAAAAGTATGAAAGTATGAAAAATACGCTTTGCTTTGAAGCAGAAAACTATTGTCATTGGCTAATTGCTGTCTCACTCACGACACTTTTGCGTAGCTTGACCATCAGATCGTGGATTAGAGTTCGCTTTTCACTGACGGTGGATATGGGAAACCAAGTAGCCATTTCGTATTGAAAATAGTGCTTGGTATAACTTTGTACAGGTTTCTGAAAATATGTATCAGTGAGTACTAGTAAGTAAGGGTAGTAGGAGAGGGAGGAATGCATACATCGATTCACACGTCATGACATGACACGATATAACAAGACATATGACTTGGAACTGTGATACATCCTGATATGTATCCATACATATATACATATATATATGGTGGTCTCTTTCTGTTGCTCTCTTAGTCTGTGATCATTTCACTTCGATGAACCTGTCTCCTTTAACAATGTATATTCCTCTTATATTATATATAATGTGTGTTTGTTTGACATGTCTGTTATATTTGCTATGTATATGTGGATCGATATTCCATTATAATTAGCCAATCATGTTAAGACTGTCTATTGATTTGTTCATTTTGAATATTCGCTCTCACACTTGTGTTCACACACTTGTTCGGACATTCATATATTTTTGCTCTCACACTCTTGTGTGACATTTTTGATTCTTCTGATGTTTTGGAAAATAGAAGTATCATCGAAAACCTAGTGGTCTTCTGATTTCCGTCTTTCTTGCGTCAGGACTATTAAATTCTCGACCAGTACATAACAATAATTTGGCGACGACTACATAATACATCCCTAGTCGGAAATAGTCTGCATAGCAGGCGAATTACCACGACATATGCATGCATTGAATGAAAATTTAAAAAATGAACAACTACACATGATATGACTGATGTTCACATTTATCCAGGTCCACAGAAGCACGCAAGGATTAACATACAATTCACACACAAAAAAAACAAAATCTACAAGGTTGCTTATACTCTGAACTAATTTTGTTCAAATATATGCTGCATACTACGTAATAAAATAAGCGTGCACAAATGTCAACCCATTCATCACATAAGACAACCAATCATCCACGGATTGGTTGGACACTGTATTTTCATACAATCTAAAACATTCCAACTAAGTCCGATTTTACGAACTTCATCGTAAATGTTTTATGCAGCGGATGCGATGGTGAATGCCAATATTAATTGCAATGCACGACGACTAATACATTTTTATAGTGAAATAGAGCAACACTCGAAGGAATAAGCAATGATTAACAAAATTACCTTGAAAAACATCTCAATGTAGTGAAGCAAAAATATTCCACAGTCGACGGGATTACTCTGTAGGGGCACTCGAGGACTGAATCCTCGGATTGTGTCTCTGTCGAAGTGTAGAAGACCGTCTTGTGATGACCTCCGAGTGATCCACTCCGCCTGCAAATAACTGAAATGAACAAAACGTTATTTTGCGCTTGATATATACTAACCGGTTCGCTGACTCATCAATGTAGAACTTTGATCAAAAAAGGCATTACTTAAGGGTGTATGCTAATCACCTATGTCAAATGGAAGATGATGCTGTAGGATTGGTCTTCACCAACAGATGATGAGGTGGTTGTGAAGCTAGCTAGCTAGTTAACTGTACGGATTGAGATAACTAGAACATGTGCTAAGCATGCTAATATTCATGGCCTTGTCTTCCACATCAAGTATAATCTTAGATGACATGATTGATTTTAATCTCCAAAAGTTTTGATGGCGATGAAAGCAAAACATTTCATCAATCCATGAAACCTTTGACTATTTATTATTTCAGGAAAGTCACCTGACACGGCTTAAAATCCTTCTTCGCAGTGGAACAAGTCTATCCACCCTGCATACACTCTCCAACATTCATCACTCCTCAATCACTCTGCATACGTTGTAATTATCCTTTCCTCCATACATTCTCTTCATCGTAATTCCTTCAAACTTTTTCTCTCAAGATTTGCATACTTGTGAACTTATGTGCAGAACTTGAACTGCCTTACTTTTCTCCAAGGTTCTACAGTGGCAGTCAATCAGCCAAGAAAAAGCCTTGACACTGTAGTGAATGCATTCAATAATTCATCACTCCCATCTGTAAATATCTTCGCGATCACAGCACAAGGTTTCAATGTTCTGCTTTGTTTTCAGATTACACACAACTTTTCCAATCTCATTCACCGGATGGCGACCGCTGTTGACATTCCAATCAGACTGTGTTCAGTTCAATTGGTGGGCAGATGTAATGAGGTTGTCGACAAGACATTCTGTCCTTTAAAGTGTTCGCTCATTATCTAACCTTCTGTTATCAAAACGTTTCGGTAGACTCACCACAACTATTTCACGACGCTTTCTCATTTACAAGGCATAATGATCAACTTGTTTTACCTAGTGTGCTCGCCTTTTCAATTTCTTCTACTTTTATATTGACTCGCACACACTCTTGCCATTTTTATTCCATGCCAACACAACAACTACACCTGATTTTCTTTCAATCATTGATGACTGTCAGGGGTATGGCTTGACACGCTCAACGCGTTTCACACACAGTCTACAGCTCTACTTTTTAACCAGTGAACGAACATGAGCATAGTTCAGTTTAGGGAAGAAAAGTTGAATGGCACGGCATAAAAGTGTGAAATTCTTTACATGAAAAGAAAGCATAACTCATATGCAACAAACAGTCATATTTTTCATTGCTCTACACAACAACACAGCGTAATCAAGTCACAGATACATGCACAAATGTAGAAATATCTTACTCCCGAATAGTAGACAAATTAGTAATTCTAGTTTGAACAGGATACGAATCGAAGAGTAGAATGCATGGCCTGTGTAAGATAGAAAAGAAAATATACGTGGCCATAAATTTCAGGCATGATTTGATCATGACAACACAATACAACACACACATCAAACCATTAATTAAAACAACAATAAATAGCCTAAGATTCGGAAATACAATATAGAATGTCATCCAATGTGTTAGCGCATCAGTTGCCGCTGCCTCTCAGCGCAGTGCCACCCGCAAACAAATGGCTCCATTTGGGAACAACAATAACACTCTATCTAAATATATGTGCAAAACCTGGCCACTGTGGTCGTGGTGGCAATAAGTAATTCCATGTTAGTTTGTTGTGTGAGATGTATCACACAGTGGAACCCAGTGTCTTTACTATAAAACTTTAAAAAATGCATGTTAAGCCAGTGGAAAGTCCTCTACTTCTGCTTCAATATGAATGGGTCGAAAACTCTTCTCACCATTATATATACATATACATAACCACACAGCTATCTGACTCAAATATAAGAAAATTCTCTACAAGTAATAGAGGAACAAATACACATTCGGTTATTTGCATGCATGACGACAGTGAAGATTGAGCACAGCACCAGGATACATTGCTTCTACATATATGGAAGAACATATATATAGAACAACTTACATAGCATTGATACCACATTTGCGAAGCCAGGCTAGACGTTTTCGTCTCCACCGATCAAATGCTTGACCCTGTAAACAAATACACCCAACACACAGTCAATGCTAAGAGAAATAATAATAATAGTAAATCTTAAAATAGACATTTATACACACACACTTCTTGAGAATGCAGTGGACACGACTATTGAACAAACAGTGCGAAAATCAAAAGTTTTTCTCCTAAGTTACAGCCAAGCAAGTACCAAAACCCTTATCTCATCACAATTACAACTGAAAAAAACATCTCAACACATCGTATGTTAAATATGTACTCTCGTCTATCCACCGAATATCAGAAAATCTACAAGTTGGATACAATCTGCAAAATGAGTAAGGAAAACCGCTTATGCGTATTTAGAAATTCAAAGACATGGATGTATAGCTAGAGATTATAACGCTTTCAAATAAATATCATCTTTTGGATCAACAAACGGACACGTCAACGATTAAAATAACGATTTTCAAAGTAAGTTATCAAGTTCAGAGCAATTAGTTCCCTTTATGAATTTCGATAACACAATAAGAAGACATAGTTTATCTGAAACGTGTAATGTATTGGCGCAACACATTTCGGACATTCTTATAACGCACGTACATGTCATACACAGCTTTTATAAAAAGTAAGAAGGCATGAATAATTACGATACAGGTCAGATTGTGTACAGGTCAACGTCACAAATAATAGGTAGGGAGAAGCAAAAGGTGTGGGCGAGAAAGTTCAAAAGAGAAAAACAAGGCAAAGAAGGGATTGAAAATATTATGAAGTGAATTGGTTCTTGGTTCTAGCTTGGATTACCAAGGCAGGTTTAAGGTGATAACAAATAGCTTTTGGACACATTTTTTTCCTTCACGTTCCCCAGTGGAACATAGGGCAATTTCAAGCTAGTGGCTAGAAGTCTCTGTAGCAGTGTTTATTTTACAGGATGGAGTTGCTAACCAGCCTCATGCCCAACCTTTACTCTTTACCAAGATTATTTCTGGCTCAGCGAGGTAAAGGAGTACGTCGGTGGCCGGGGATCGAACCCCGGACCATGTGCATGGTCGGCGAGCGTCCTAACCGCTATGCCACCGACGCACATAAGACAGGTTTAAGTCATTTTTATGGCTAAGGACTCAATGAATTTAAGTATGTGGCCCAACTTTGTTTTATATATCGGTTTAAAGGCATTGTTGAAATCAACCTTGTGACTCATCTCTGTAATAATGCTTTGCTATAGATGATGTTGGACATCTATTTCTGGGGTCAGTTGTATCTGGCGATTTCATTTGTTGTTGCAGCCACTTTGGAATGTGTTCTGTAGCCCTAACCTGCAGAGACCGATGGGTTCTCCCTATATACGTGTCTCCGCACATAGACGTAAATTGATAAACACAGTGGGATGTGACACTATCGTTCGGATAATGTGAGGGTTTACAGGACAGCATGGTTCTCGTTTCCTCTATGAAGATAAGTTTAGCTGCATAATAGGTTCTATTAATTGCGGCTTTGAGTCTTTGTTTAGTGACCACACTTTGTTGATTACCTCTGAACGGCAAGGATATGTAAACATCTTTTTTGGGAGCTGATTAGATTGGTAAAGCTCTGTGGTTGACGCTTCCGTAACGTCTAATAAATCTCAGTGGATAATTGTTATCTAACAGTATTTCTGTGATGTGTTGTCTTTCTTCTTCAATTGTATCAGCAGTACAAATTCGGTGAAATAAAGCGTTTGAACAAACATTTAACCGTCTTTTTATACTGTAGTGGATAGAAACTATGATAATTTAGATACTGTCCCGTCCATGTTGACTTTCTGTAGACAGATCGTTTTACTGACCCATCTTCTCGGCGGGTTATGAGTACACCTAAAAATGGCAGACAACCATTATTCTCATTAACATAGTTTGTTAGCGATATCTGTCTGTCTGTCTGTTTTCGACATACTGTCTTGTCCTCTGTTGATCTGGTCCAGGATTTCTATGGCTTCAGTCGGTTTATCACAAATGACTATTTTGTCATCTACATATCTTTTATAAAAATAAACTTTTCCAATTTCTTTCTCCACTAGATTTTCGACATGCGACATATATGTATCAGCTAACAATGGACCTACGGGGCTTCCCATGATAACCCCATCGATCTGGCGATAATGCTCGCCCTCAAATGTAAACTTAACATTGTTAGTACAAAGAAGTAGTAACTCTTTTAAGTAAGGTGTTGATACTGGTAAAAAGGAATTCGTTGTCAGAGATGTAATCACATAAAATGTCAACCGTCTGTAAAAGAGGCACGTTTGTAAATAAAGATTCAACATCTAGGGAAAACACGCCTTTGTCCTTTATATCAACGTTATCAAGTAACATTGGCAACAGCCCCATGCGAAATATGAGCTGCGGATCAACATACAAAACATACACAGATACCTCTATATACCTATATACATACATACTATGTAAGCACATCGTTTTAACTTGACATAATACTACAGAGACACCAATTGCAAATTAAAAACGTACTAAGATAAACGAAAGAGGAGACAAACAAACAGACAAAGAGAGCAGTGAATCATTCAAAGATTCTATGCTGAAGTGAATTCATTCACATCACATTAGTAGATTCTGAACAGTGTCAGAAAGTGAAATCATCACTGGAAACCAAGGGAGTACTGCACAGCTGTTTTGTCCTAGTTTGCGACTCATCACGGTACGCATCCACCCCACGAAGTTTGAATCACGAGACAAGCCCGTAGATCAATTTTAGCCACACACACACACACACACGCACACACACAACATGAATTCGAACTTCATACTGGGATTACACTTTATAAATTTGAGCTGAGAAAGAACAAACACTGGCGGAGAATAACATGGCTTCATTTTATCCCG
This sequence comes from Trichobilharzia regenti, assembly GCA_944472135.2. NCBI lineage: Eukaryota > Metazoa > Platyhelminthes > Trematoda > Strigeidida > Schistosomatidae > Trichobilharzia > Trichobilharzia regenti. The sequence continues at coordinate 17,279,551 of OX235270.1, forward strand.
TCGGTTCCCATCCATCAACTGAGTACAACTAATAATCTTTAATAAAATAAATAAGTCAGTGTACAATTTCAACATGTCTATCAATAGGCATATTGTAAGAGCAACATAGTGAAATAAAACACCAAGACGATAGATTATTATTATTATTATATACTTTAGTTCCTAGAGGAACATAGGGCTTCAGCTGCGCACCTCCATTGCCTTCGGTTTTCTGACAATTTTTTCACCCTGCTCCAGGTCTGTCCACATGCTTTCATCTCCTCCTCGCATGACCTCCTCCAAGTCACCCTTGGACGACCAACTCGCCGCCTCCCTTTCGGGTTCCATTCGAGGGCTTGTCTAGTGATGTCACTTGATGGTTTCATCAGCGCATGGCCAATCCATCTCCATTTCTTCCTGCCTATTTGTTTCACAATCGGTTCCTGGTTGGCTCGCTCCCAGAGATCCCTGTTGGTGATCTTTTCTGGCCATCTGATCTTGAGTATTGAGCGGAGACAGCTGTTAATGAAGGTTTGGAGTTTGTTTGAGGTGCTCTTTATGACTCGCCAAGTCTCTGATCCGTATAGTAGCACTGACTTCACATTAGAGTTGAAAATCCGGATCTTATTTTTGATGCTGAGTGCTGTTGACCTCCACACAGATTTGAGAGTAATGAAAGCTTGTCTCGCTTTTCCGATTCTGGCTTTGATATCTTCATCAGTTCCGCCTGTAGTTGAGACGATGCTTCCCAGGTAGGTGAAGGAGGTTGTTTCTTTCAGGTTCTTCCCACTTATTCTGATTGTTGTCCTGTTGTTGTTGTTGGTGTTGATGTTGGCTAGGAATCTTCATCATCTCTGTTTTTTCTATGTTCACGTGAAGTCCTAACTTTGATGCTTCTTCTGCCAACTTGTTACTTTTCACTTGCATATCTTCCAGTTTATGGGAAATCAGACATATATCATCGGCGAAATCCAGATCCTCCAAGTCTTTTGTGTCAGTCCATTTTATGCCTGTTCCCTCGTTGGTTGCCGTTGTCTGTCGCATTATCCAATCAATTGCAATCAGGAAGATCATTGGTGATAGTAGACAGCCTTGCCTCACTCCCGTCCTCACTTCGAAGGCTTCCGTAAGTTTCCCGTTGTGGATTACTTGGCATGCAGCATTGTCGTATAACTGTTGGATGAGATGTATAATTGTCAATGGGACCCCGTAATAGCGAAGTAGTTTCCAAATGACCTCTCGATCGACTCTGTTGAGGGCCTTTTCAAAGTCGATGAAGTTGAGATAGAGAGGTGACTGCCATTCCAAGCTTTGTTCAATGATGATCCGTAGAGTGGCGATTTGATCAATACATGATTTGTTTCTCCTGAATCCAGCCTGTTCCGGACGAAGTTTTTCATCTAGGGCTTGTTTGATTCTCTCCAGGATGATGCGACTTAGTATCTTGCTTGGAATGGACAGAAGCATAAATCCACGCCAGTTTTTACATTGACTTAAGTCTCCTTTCTTTGGAAGTTTGAATAAGTATCCGTTCTTCCAATCTTCGGGTACTTTGCCCTCTTTCCACACCTTCTCCAGCAGTGGTGTCATCAAGTCCGCTGTTGTCTCTGGGTCTATTTTCAAAGCCTCTGCTGGGATTCCATCTGGTCCCGGTGTTTTCCCAGCTTTAAGCATCTTGATTGCATTCAGGACTTCTGATTTCGTCGGGGGGTCAGTGTTCACTGGTAGTTCTGCTTCCGTTGTTGGTATTGCTGGACGTGTTGTAGGTGGCGGACGATTTAGAAGTCTTTTGAAGTGTTCAACCCAGTGCTTTCTCTGTTCCACCTCTTTGGTGATTGACTTTCCATTGTCGTCCTTCACTGGCCCAATCTGTGTCGAACGTTTGCCCGAAAGGTTCCTAGTTGTTTGGTAGAGTGTGGCGAGGTCTCCTTTGTTTGCAGCTTGTTCTGCTTCGTTTGCCATGGTTTCATAATATTTTTTTTTGTCTTCCCTGGCACTCCTCTTCACTCTTTTGTTCAGTGTATTGTAGCTTGCATTCAGCTCCTGTTTTTGTTGCTCGTCAGTGCACTGGATAATCTTTTGTTTCACTATCCTTCTCTCTTCTATTAGTTTCCAAGTGTCCGTAGTGAGCCACTGTTTGTCCTGTCTCTTTTTTCTGCCTAGAATTTCTATGCAGGTTTGGCTCCACACCGTTTTCAAGTTGTTCCAGTGCTTTTCGACGCTGACCTCTTCGCTGGTGTTGATTTGTATCTCAGCTTTGTCCTTTATGCTTGCAATGAAGATGTCCTTTGTAGCCTGGTCCTTCAGCTTTTGAGTGTTGAACTTGGCTTGTGGTCTATCTGCAGCTCCTGATTCCCTGAATGCTTTTAATTTGATTTGGATTGTCCCTTGTACGAGATAGTGGTCTGAGCCAACGTCTGCTCCTCTTCTTGCTTTTGTGTCCAGTAGGCTGCGCCTCCACCTCCTTGAGATTGAGATGAAGTCGATTTGGTTTTTGGTTTGCCCGTCTGGTGACACCCATGTAGCCTTGTGGATATCTTTGTGCTTGTATACACTGCCACCAATCACCAGTTCGTTGAAGGTGCAGAAGTCGGCGAAGAGTTCTCCGTTTTCATTCGTTTCTCCTAGAGCTTCTCTACCCATGATGAGTTCCCTTCCTGTATTGTCTGGTCCCAGTTTGGCGTTCATGTCTCCCATTAGTATTTTCATGTCGCCAGATGGAGTATTGTCCATTGTTGCCTGTAGAATTCTTCTTTCTTTTCGAGGTCTGCGTTGTTTGTGGGTGCATAACATTGTATGATTGACACTCTCCTTCCTTTGGAGTTGAATCTGGCGGTCATTATCCTGGACGAAATCGCCTCCCATTGTATCAGGGCTTTCGTTGCCGTTGGTGACATCATGATAGTCACGCCCTCGGTGTGCGTGTGGTTATCTTCTGGGTGACCGGAGTAGATCACTGACTCACCCGTTGACAATTTGGTGAGTCCACTCCCATTCCATCTGCTTTCATACATTCCTAGCACTTGGATTCCGTATCTTTTCATCTCGTTCGCGATCTGGGCAGCTTTCCCTGTCTCATACATAGTTCGGACGTTCCATGTTCCCACACAGACTTTTTCTTTTGGTGCAAAGAGGTTCATTATGCTGAAGGTTCTGTAGCATCTTTGTTTACAGGGTCTGTCTGTCTGTTTTCGACATACAGCTTTGCACAAATGTGCGGAAGTTCAAGACGCCACATTCCGTGTAGCACGCGAAGCAAGAGAAGAAAGTACAAGAAAAGCATAATAGAAACAGTGAGCAGAGGTGTGAGACAAAGGAGTAATAAAGAAATACAAAACAGTTTCATTGAAGATCATAAGTCACAGGGAGCGGATGCATCTGCGCCACTGAGAACGATGAGTTTGAGCCATGTCACCAATTGTTTCCAACCATAGATTTTTACCGTCCCGAGGACCCCAGCCTGGAAGTCTACAATTTCCTACGTGGCTTAGACCAACTGTTGTGGATTTCATTGACTGATGCCAAGTTTTTGTTTGACCGCCGCTAGCTTTTTTCCAGCCTGACCCTATATCCGCTAACATAGCTCGTCGAGGGAGGCGATGACTTGGCATACGTAACACATGTCCTAACCATCTCAGTCGATGTAGCTTCACGACTTCGTCGATTGATTTCCCCTGTTTACCTAGAACTCTACGCCTAACCTCAATGTTGCTCACCTTATTATGCCACTTTACACGGGAAATAGAACGCAGGCACCTATGATCAAAGACAGCTAGCCAGCCTTTTCATGTCTTCCACTCTCAGTGGCCAGGTCTCACAACCATAAAGGAGGACGGAGCGGACTGATGAGCAGTACACCCGCCCTTTGGTCGATAGTCGAACATCTCGTCTACGCCAGAGTCGGCGTAAACTAACAAATGCGAAACGAGCCCCTTGTATTCGTGCTGAGATTTCGTCAGAGATCAGCCCGTTGGGGCTGATGGTACTTCCCAAATAGGTGAAGCGGTCAACGTGCTTTACCACTTCACTTCCTATTTTGTTTACAGGGTGGGGTTGCTAGCCTCACGCCTGAGAAAAGAATGATTACATGAAGTTAAAGTTTAGAGAGAAGCGACGATAGATAAGGTATCCGAATTATTATAGTATATACATAGAAGATTCTCGAAAACTAATCGACAAGTCTGTTGGCAGGATGGTAACAAATTTTAGTAACAGTTAGGTTGTTAAATAAAGCATAATTATATTTCATTAGTTTACGCACAATGATAAGTTTTGTCATTGCTAATATTTCGAGCAAAATTACTGCCCGTGCTCACACCACTGTTGGAATTGTTTTATTCACACATTTATGATTTGCACTCATATATATGTGGTGAGAGCAGGCTGCTAGCCGATTGGTTGGCACTAATCTACGTTAATGTCTAGGTCACTAATATTGACCGTGAACAAGGCTGTTTCAACAACCAATCACAGCAAACCTAAATGTGGACAAATATGATTCGCAGATAGATGGCTCTACTTTCCGAGAAATATCGAACACAACCAATCATAAGACTGTGTTTGTCTGCTTAACTTCCGAGAAACAACCAATCAGAAGACTGCCTTTTTCTGCTTGCATAAGCCTTATTAATGCATATAAAATATATATAAATACGTGTTGATTTTCGTAATAAAACGATCTGTTGCCAGCCCTTGTCTTCTGTTGTTACATTTGGTGTCGCTGCCTCCAAGAAGATGAAGATCCCGTGGCCAGCTGCGTTTGAAGAAGGTGACATACGGAGCTTCTTACGTGACTTCGAAGCCGTTGCTGAGCTGGTGGGTGTCAAGGAGCAGGCGGCGAAGGCAGTTGTCCTGGGGACGCTGTTGAGAGGCCGAGCGAAGGCTGCATATGACAGCGTAGACAGGTCAAATGGCACAGCGTCTTGGAAGAAATTGGTTGAACGACTAGTGTCCGAGTTTGACAGCGAAACAGACAGACAGCTAGCAATGCAGCAGTTCCGGTCAATGAAGCTTGGACCTGATGGAGACCCGCTAGTGTTGGCGGTGAAACTGACTAATCTACTTCGACGCGCGCTTCCCACTTTAGATGAAGAATCAGAAGCGCAGTTACTGTCTTCCCAATTCATCGAGAGTGTCCCCGACCACATTTCTCAGCGATTAAAACTGGTTAACGCAACGCAGCCGATGGATATTAGTGAGCTGGCGAAGGTGACCAGACAGCTGCTGAGCACAACGGTAGCCGCTATAGACCAACCAAAACCAAACGAATATGAGCAAAAATTGAAGCATTGCAGCGGGAAGTGGCGGCGTTAAAGTTGGCTGATAGAAAAGACCGGTGTTTTGAATGCGGTAAGCCGGGACACTGGAGAAGATACTGCCCAGAAAGGCGAAAAAGAAAAAATTTCAGACGGTATAATGCTTGTTCTTTCTTTCGTATGAACCTAGGTTTAGTGGGGGCTATTGAGAAAGGCGCTCTGTATTCGAAGTTGCGAGTGAATGATCGAGAAGTAGTATGTTTGATAGATACAGGAGCGGCCGTGTCGTTAATAGATAAGAATTTATGTAAGAGTGTTAATCCGTGTTCATTGACAGTACAAACAGTAGGCGGGTATGTGTTGCGTATCACGGGTAGATCGAACTGTACGGTCGTTGTTGGTGGCTGCGAGGTGACGTTTCCTTTCATTGTTGTACCCGAACTACAGCGAACGATATTAGGAGCGGATTTTCTGCGTGAGATTGGTGCCATAATCGACACGCAAGCGAACGTGGTGATCACGAAATACGGGCATATCAACATGTATGAGACCAGCGAGATAGCAGCGATTAAGCTGTCGACGGTACACAATGTGACAGAGTTAATTAATAAATACGATCATCTGTTCACTGGAGATGGGACCCATACGGTTATTGCGATAAGGTGAATCATGAAATTCCGTTAAGTGATCCTAAAGTAAGGTCATTTTTAACGCGAAGAGTTCCATGTCATCTGGAAGGCGAAGTGGAGCGACAAGTGCAAGAGATGTTAAAAGATGATATTATTGAGGAAGCTGATAGCCCATACAACTCTCCAGTGCTGTTAGTAAAAAAAGCGAATGGGAAATATAGATTCTGTGTTGATTTTCGACAGTTAAACAGTATGACAGAGTTAAGACCGTGTGCCATGCCAACAGTGGTAGAAACCTTAGATCGCCTACAAGGTGCGAATGTGTTTTCGGTTCTCGATCTTCGCTCAGGATACTGGCAGATACCGATAAAACAAAGTGACAGAGATAAGACGGCTTTCATCGTGGGTCAGACGCAATATCGATTTAAACGCATGCCGTTTGGACTAGCAGGTGCACCGTTTACGTTCAGGCGACTGATGAAGCTATTACTTAAGAACTTGAAAAACGTGGAGGTTTATGGTGATGATCTCGTCATATACAGTCAGAACGAAAACGATCACGTCAACCATGTAGAAGCCGTGCTGCGACGCATCGAAGAGTTTGGACTACGCGTCAACAAAACCAAGTCTCAGATAGCCAAAAAGAATGTTACTCTGTTGGGACATAAAGTGGGAAATGGTGAGATTAAACCACTGCCGGAGAAAATTTTGACGATTAAAACGATTCCAGCCCCGAATTCAAAGAGAAAACTGAGACAATTCTTGGGTAGAGCAGCGTTTTATAGTCGCTTCGTGAAGAACTTCAATGAGATAGCAGCCCCTCTATACAGGCTACTAGGTGAGCCAAAGTTTGTTTGGTCGGAAGAATCGCAGAGGACATTCGACAGAATTAAACAGCTGCTCGACCACCAACAAATGACGCTAAAACTACCTGTGCCAGGAAGACAGTTCACAGTGTGCACAGATGCCAGTGACTACGCTATAGGTGCGGTCCTAAGACAGGACGAGGGAATCGTTGAGTATGCCAGTAGGGTGTTGACCCTCACAGAGAGAAAGTATTCAACGATAGAGAAAGAATGTTTAGCAATGGTATGGGCAGTCGACAAATGGAGACCTTATTTACTCGGCCGGCGGTTCCACATCGAAACTGATCATAAGCCGCTACAATTTTTGAAGACAGCGAGAGACCCACGGGGGAAGTTGTCACGGTGGATGTTGCGTCTTCAGGAATACGATTTTACGATCTCACACGTTCCTGGAAGTGAAAATGTCTTGGCAGATTTGTTATCGAGACCAGAAGATGAGTCTGAGTTGCCCGAGGTCGCTTACGGAGTGCATGCAGTAGAACAAGACCCACTAAGACTTGCACGTAGGCAGAGGTTGGACGATACGCTGAATACAGTAATACAGGTGATCACCAACGGAATAGAAGTGGATCAAACTACGGCGAGTAAGGAGCTAACCACACTACTCAGACAGAGGGATCGACTCAGAGTGAATGCCTACGGGACTCTGACCTGGCGAGAGAACGACGGAAGCTGGCTGGCTGTCATACCTCAATCGTCGCGCCACGACATGATAGAAGAATGTCACCAGCTAGCGCATACAGGCGTGGCCAGAACGACCGACCTCCTAAGACAAAGTATGTACTGGCCAGGTATGAGAGAAGACGTAGCAAGATACGTACTTGGATGTCCACGGTGCCAGCTGATGAAAGGTGACCGGTATATACGACCACCACTTCAGTCGATTCCAGTTACCGCGATAGGTGACTTGTGGTCCGTAGATGTCATGGGTCCATTTCCTCAGACATCCAATGGTAATCAGTACCTCTTGGTGATGACGGAACACGCGACACGATGGGTAGACGCCGTAGCAATCCCAGACCAACGTGCAAGAACCGTGACAGATGCAGTAGTTAGACACATTGTTGCAGACCACGGCGTACCGAAGACAATACTGACAGACCAAGGTCCCTGTTTCGAGAGTGAAGAGTTTACTTCCCGTTTGCAACAGCTGGGCATCAAGAGGATCAGAACGACCCCATACCATCCACAAACGAATGGCCTAACGGAGAGAAACAACCGTACACTGAAAGAGTGGCTGGCTTCGAAGGGCGGGAACTGGGAAACGGAGCTTCCACTGATTTTACTAACACATCGGGCTACCACTCAGGAAACAACGAAGAAGTCACCCTTCCAACTGATGTATGGCAGAAAACCACGATTACCGGTACACAATGAGACCTGGCCCATGCACCAAAAGTGGAGTACGACGAAATTAAAAGCAGAGAGGAAAGAGGCAGTCAAGAATGTAATACGGAAGCAGCGCAGTGATGTCACGAAGTCTCAGATGAAAGAAAGGACGCAGTGCATTACTTTTGCAGTCGGGGACCAAGTGAAGTGTAGAGACAGGAGATATACAGTTGGAGGCGGGCTAGGTTCACGGAAACTCCTTCCAAAGTGGGAAGGACCATACACAATCACAAAAAGACGGGGTCAAGTATATACCATCCGAAGAGGTGATAAACAGAAACGAGTTAACGCCAGTCAGCTACAAAGATGGGTACAGTGGGACAAGCCGGTCAGTAACAATCCTCAACTAGAGGATGTAGCACCCAGAAGGTCGGAACGTCTGCGCACAAAGCTATTTGACGGGGGGACGAGTGTGGTGAGAGCAGGCTGCTAGCCGATTGGTTGGCACTAATCTACGTTAATGTCTAGGTCACTAATATTGACCGTGAACAAGGCTGTTTCAACAACCAATCACAGCAAACCTAAATGTGGACAAATATGATTCGCAGATAGATGGCTCTACTTTCCGAGAAATATCGAACACAACCAATCATAAGACTGTGTTTGTCTGCTTAACTTCCGAGAAACAACCAATCAGAAGACTGCCTTTTTCTGCTTGCATAAGCCTTATTAATGCATATAAAATATATATAAATACGTGTTGATTTTCGTAATAAAACGATCTGTTGCCAGCCCTTGTCTTCTGTTGTTACATATATAGTTCCATATTATTTTTTTGCTCATTCATGTTTTTGTATTCAGAATTATATTCCAAGTTGTTGATAGTTGTACTGAGTCACCCTTGTTATATGTATCCGGTGTGACCTTAATGAATATAGACTCTGTTATAAGTCTTTCTTTCCATTTGTTCATGTCAGCTTTTAGAATATACACATTGTTCCAATCGATATTGTGGTTTTTATCCCATGCATGTGCAGCTATCGATGAATTTTTTCCAAGATTCTTGTAAGCTTGTGTCCCTGTTGGTTAACCTTTGGTAAGCAGTTAATGTTCATTCACTCTTATTTTGAGTGATCTGGACGTTTGCCCCACATATTTAGTTGGACAGTCAGCACAAGATACTTTATAAATCAAATTGTTTTTATTCATCATTTTTATGTGATCTTTGAGTGGATTTATTTTATTTTTGTTAGGTTCATCAGTTTAAACGATGTTTGAATGCCGATATTTTTGAGGTTTCTTTGAATTGCCCCTGATATACCATTTTTATGTGGTATTGTGACTGCCTTTTAGTGGTTTTTAGTCGCCTCACTAATTCATATGAATCTACTATTCTAGCTTTTGAGTTGTCTCTTGTCGGTCCTAGTATCATCGAGAGAAATCTTGATAGCATATACGCTGGTGTGTTTCTGAAGTCTACAATCGGTCTTATTGGATATCCCTCTTTAGGCAATTTTATCTTGCCATATATCCTAGGTACATTACAAGATTTTGGCATAATTTCAAACCATTATGACTTACCAATTACTTCTTTCATTTGTCTAACTACCTTTGCTGTTTCTTTCATTGTTTTGTGGCAGGTTGTTGCATAAGAGATGATCAAAATTTAGTGTGCGAAAGGTCAAATGAGATGATGACGCAACACGGTGAGTAGAACTCAGGTCAAGAAAAATTATCTCTTGTAAAAGTCAAACGGAAAAAAGGGGGGAGCGAAAAGATAAGTTAATGAAATTAAAAAACAAAGAGATACTAAGTGATGAGTCACTGAGGTAATTGTGTTCCACGTCGTGAAAGTGATGCCCTTATGTACATTACACTGTTGAATAAGCCCAACAGAGATGAGGCGTGACTCAAGTCATTGCATACAAAGAATGTGTCATCTACGTATACATAGTAAGCTGTTGTTTCATCAATTGTACAACTTGAGCTTTGTCTGTTCTACCAATTCATGATTTTAGCGCGACCACCGGCAATTGTCACCGGCGTATATTTGCTCTCACTTCTGACTGGCTGCACTGCGTATCTTTTAGCCTTACATACACAGACTCAACTGTGGAGGTCCTCTACACCTGTTCAGCGTGCACACACAACCACTCACACACACACACACACACACTCGTGCTTCCATTAAATAATGTTGCGAAATTAGAAGGGTAACGAAGAACACCGACATTCCTCAGTAATTTCATACTAATGAGACAATACTTCTCTTCATCCTTGAACATAATGCTGACCACAGACGACTAATTATTACAGAAAATTGTCAGTTTGACGCTGAAGACTTTAAAATAAACTCCCGAGTCACCTTTATGACCAACTCCAAGATTAAAGCCATTTTGCTAATATAACAATCATACTTTAAGTATTGGTTTGTAGGTGCCAATTCACGATAGAGGGCGCAGCAGGTCGGGTGTGAGCATAAATACTCGCCGAAGACATTGGCTAGCGGTTGCGCTATATCGTGAATTGGCAGAAGTTAGAATTCATGGGCCATTGGATCGGGTCCCAGTTGCTTAACGGTCTACGAGCTCGCCTTGTAACCAGAAGGTCCTGGGTTCGAACCCCGGTCCTTGCGTACCGATGAATAGCCCCGAACTGGGACGAAACAGCTGTCCAGTACTCTCAGGTTTCCCAATGGTTCTCTAACCAATGTCAGCTCATGATGAAATCCTGTAACCAATCACACTTTAAAAAATTGTCATTCTGGTGAAGATTTGTAACCTGTCACCTGTCTAATAGAATGTTTTGTTATTGGAATCGCAAATCTCCTAGTGTTGAACTATTCATCCAAAATGTCACCAAAATTTACATTCCTCCATCTAGTTTTTCTGTACACCTGTTTAGACATATGGACTGTTTGATAACAATAGTCAGTTTCTTCATCACAAACGCAAACTGTTAACACCTGTTAGATCTGCCAAGGCTTTCCGTCTACACCAGCTTACTGTGTTTGACTTTTCCTAATTTCAAGACAACAGTAATTAGCAAACAACTGAAACCAAGTGGCTGCCACACAATTAAATCCAACCTTGTACAAAGGAAACAAATTTTAAAACACTGAGAACTTACAACAATGTCAATATTTTAGATATCACTTTGTTAAACACGAGGAATTCAGTTCATCATTACTTACTTGAACATCTGTAGGTAGCCTTTGAATAACTTCTTCACCGATATTTAACGAGTGTGGATCACCTGAGAATTCAATAAGATCTACATCAGTAAATTCTTCTGTTAATTGACAGAGGTGATAAACTTGTTCATCATAAAGAGCTGTATAACTGACCATTCCCGCCATCCAAGGATAGCAAACGAGAGCAACAAACCAATGGGAACTATAAAGGTGTAAATAAATACGACCAGTGAATCTGTTCATATAGACTGATATATATGATTGTTAAAGACAAACATTCAGAATCAATCAATCACACAGGAAGAAATAAATCAACTGAAAATACTGATATAACACTAGGTAGGAATGGTGCAAGCAAAAATCCACTTCTCCTGATCTTATGTTCAACTTTTGAATGATTACCTGGATTGCAGCATTTCCTCTTCCCACACACACATCATCACCCTAACACTGATAGCCCCAAAATTATCATCAATGTTTCTCCAAAACATGCATGCTAAGAATACATCGAAAATATGCTCTATGTTTGCATGACTTTCATGTCGAACTGACTCAATTCCTACAATATTACCGACCCCAATTGACTGAACATAGAAGGTGAAGTGAACTTTAATTCCACCGCGAAGTCTCCCCTGTGTGACTACCATGGCGGTTCCCATGTTCACTATTCAACTAACTCCGTTTTTATCCAATGAACATTTCATACTTGTTTGTATTTACTACTGGTGTTATATGTTTTGGAGTTTTATTTCCTGAATAAAGATGGTGTGAAAGCTCCGCGTCTTTCGACACTACACTTGTATCGTTGGTAGGCAGCATTTTGTTTATTTCACCACACATACGACTACCATTATCGACCATCTGAAGGTGATCTTAGTAGTTGGATGTTTTATACTCTGATGTCTATTGATGATTCGGCACAAATGACCAGACGCAGCAATACTCAGATTTTTCTTCAAGTATATAAATATTATTTGAAACAGTTCAACTTTAGATTACTACTACTTATGCTTATTAATGTACTACTTACTAACGGAACAATGGTAATCTGATGTACACCTACCTTTCATTTATTGGAATAATGATATAATCTTTACTGAAAAGATCAACTCGACGTGTCCACTTGGCTACATTGGCGTGCCGAGCAAGTATCATTCTGTGAAAGGATAATTATTAGGAAAAAATGTGAGTTAGAAATATATATACACATAAACACGTATATATATATATATATATATACATATATAATCAGTGTACAAATGCCCAAAACTATACAGGTGAAGGTATTTTGAGCCACTTATTCCCATTAACTGTGATGAACACAGCTACATAACTTTCAACAACCATAGCATTCTCATGCCACTCATCAATCAGAGAAGTCTATTGTGGTGGAAGATAACATGTTTAATGTTATGGTGCTAGTCGCCAATAAATGTTATGTACTGCTGAGTAGTTAACTGTCCTGACGCGAAAAAGGGAAAATCACAAGGCCACCCCACGTTCACGATGATACGTGTATTTTCCAACAAAGGAAATTGATTGTAGATGTAGATAACAACGCCCCGAAAGCGATACAAAGTGATGACAGAGGAGGGCGAAGAGTAATCCAACCACTCAACTCCTTCACATCATTACTCTTGTTACATTTTGCTTTTTTTCCAGCACTTTGCAGAATAATCTTTCATTCTCAACTCAATATTTAGTCCAATTGAGATATTCCACACATACACACACGTGTACTGATATGAAGGCAAGTGAAGCCAATTCACATACTCACTCATCATTTGACATAGTAGAAAGGCATCTTCATTACTATCCCCCTACTTAAATCCTACACTTAACGCTTTGTACAGACGTCGCCCTTTCGTGATGATAACACAACTACTAGGCACTTCGTTAACAACAATGCAGTTAAAAAAAGTTATCAGCAAAGGTGGATTATTGTTTATATATATATATATATATATATATATATATATATATATATATATATATATATATATATATTTACCCCGAACGATACCTGCTACCTTGAAATAGTCTCCGCGTTGGTGTATCGCAATGATCCAACGAACTACCTACACTGGGTGTAATTAACTTTCCCACAGATCCCAATATGCCAGAATGCTTGTTTGCATGGAAGTTAGGCTAAAAGCAGCTGCCAACATAGCATAAGTCGTTTACACTAATGCTGGAGTTATGAGGACGAAGTAGCACTCCTGGCGAATAGGGAAGCAACAGGAGCTAGGTGTTTCCTTAGAACGACCAGCAAGCCAGCTATGCTGCTTCTCCGCTCTGAAGACACGTGTGATTGAATAAAGGTCGACTTCGAGGATTATACATTCTAACTTACCACCTTCTGACGGACCGCAGCCGCCAGTAAGATCTTAATACAGACACCATTCCAAAACCCACTTTAAACAGACCGTATGTGACCAGCCTCAAGTAGATGTCCCTCTGCGTTCCGCGGTCAGGCAACACAAATGCTCCTTCTGTTTCATTCCCCAAAACGAAGACAACTTTCGACAGAGAAAGAAAGATCAGATTTGCACTATAAAATGATATCATCAATCTATTTCACAGGTTCTCGTCAGCTAACTGTAAACTACCTGGAATGACAATGGTTACAAATAATAACACTTTACATTTCAATGTTTGAAAGGTAATAGAGAAAACATGACAAGATGAACGCATATGGAATACAAGTATTACAAATTTTAGTTTAAGTCACCATCAGGCAACGAAAAAAAGGTAGGGGAGGGGGTGAGAGAAGACAGCAAAACCGAGAAATCTAATCGACAGTGTTAGCTTGTACGTCAACATGGAAACTCAAGAAGGCTAAAGTTCATCAAATTGGAAACCTCCTCAGTAAGCTGAGCTCACTTAGTGTGTATGAGTAATCAGTGTAATGAAAGTAATACGGTTACCAACGGAGTGAGAGATTGACTACACTCTATTTCTGTGTGCATAAGTTTGGTCTGAAATGTTTGATTCCTGTAATTGCTTCAGCAAATTGTAGTAGATTCACTGTGCTTTGTATGTTTAATATTTTCAAGCATTTGGAAATCTCGACAAAATGATCCGTACCAACAAGGTATCTGCGAATCGCACTTTGTAAATATCTGCTTCCTTTTAGGCATAAGTTTCTTGAAATATGCTCTGAAAACCGGATAGAAACCCTTCTTTCTGTCCTTCCAATGTACGTGCTGCCGCAGGTACACGTAAATTTATAAAAGCGGTTGCAGGTAACCTCATCACATACACTGTTTGTTAGATTTCTCTGTTTTCTGTCTTCTCTAACCCCCATTGTATTCCAGATGCCTTCATCTTGTAATGTTTTCTCTATCACCTTTCAAACATTGAAGTATAAAGTATTATTATTATTTATAACCATTGTCATTCCAGGTAGTTTACAGTTAGCTGACGAGAACCTGTGAAATAGACTGATGATATCATTTTATACTGCAAATCTGATCTTTCTTTCTCTGTCGAAATTTACCAAGGGAACCAAATGTACGTCATTTTTGAGAAGACAACTTCCATGGTGTGAGCAGGTGGGAAACACACAAAGCTTTCCTACCCATCTCCTGCCTTCCACCCCCCCCATCAATTTCATTATCTTGCTTTCTTCCTACTGTTGATACTATCTCACAGGCACGTCTCTCAACTCTCCAATCAATAATACCGACGACAGTCGGAAAAACACTACTGATAGTCTCCCTTAAACTCACGTGGCCAGCTTCGTATTGCAGCGTTTAACGCCAGAACCCTTAGTCAAATCGAACAACAGGCTTCAATAGCGAGGACTCTGGCATCATCTCCAGTCATGCGTGTATGTTTTGTTTCTATATTATAAAAATAAAAGATCCAAGTGTGAATATTCACTTAACCTCACCTAGTCAATAGGGTGAACCTGCAAATTTCACCTCACGGGTGTCAGAAGATTCGTCGGTTAGTTCGTAAGAACTTGACAGTGTGGAGATGGAAATGAGTGCTAGGGCAAGAAAATATCTACTTGATATGATTCCAGTGGACAGTCGTACGCTGTTCAGCTTAACGAGTCCATCAGAAGAAAAGATTGAGATACCCGTCGATGTATTTTTATCATTTCCGCTTACACACACACACACGCCAACATACTGCATTTAGTACGGAGTAAACGATGAGTTCTGCCCAAGGCTGTCCAGTATGGTGATAAAAGTAGAAAGCTCGGATGCAGTCTTTCTAATAGGTTGGGGAACTTGTGACAGTCACGCAAGTATATTGGTGGTACCTATGGGGTTCCATGCCGACGAAATCGAGAACGGTGGTTGTCTACCATAGTTATGTTCAGATAGTAACTTTTACCTAGTCCGCACTCATTTCAAACAAATGGGGACTTACATCTTCAAATCGACGAACCAAAATAGACCACATATCGATGAACTGTTGATGGAAAGGGTCGATAGAAGACTACTGATCCTTCTGGGAAACTTGCGTAGACTTCGATTGCACCCTAGTTTGTGCACGTAAATGCCTATCATTAAACGGACCTAGAAAACAGGCACCTACGAAGCCGCTACCCCTCCCCCGCTCCTCGGTTTAATGAGAACACTAAATCTCTCTTCATGGAGGAAACAGCTTAACGCGTATCTGAAATATACAGCAAGACTCATCCTGAAGAAGTCTAGTATAATATCCCGTCAGTCAACGAAACAGAGATAGGGACTACTGGTAACCTAAAACTAAAGATTACCAAATGCTATTGGATTTATGACGCTTCGTCCAAACTGATAGGCGCAAGAAAACTTATTCCGGCAGGCTTCAAGCACGAAGAAAGACAAAAGCTGAGACGAAAAGTGCTGGGCGAAAGAGATGGAAAAGACATCAGTGAATTGAAACACAAACCAAAAAAGGCAATTATTCTGCTTTGAATTAAACCTACTCTGTTGTCGTTTCTGTGACTGTGGAGTTGCGTGTATCAACTGATACATTGCCGCCTGTTAACCGACTATAGAAAAACACATTGAATACATGAGTAGCTTGTCTCTGAAAGTCCGTCAGTTGCTCGAAGTACAAGTATTTCAAATAAAAATTGATTATTGCATCGTTTATAAGAGCTCCAGGTTCAAGACACTGAAGATCACTTTTCGTCAATGTTATACCATCAACAGATCCAGCAGGCTTATAATCAAATTTACTGAAAATAATAATTAAGGAAATTTCAAATAGTAGTCGTCTTATAAAATCTTTAGATTAGAGCAAAACAAAAGTCATATTTGCTGAATACAACCCGCATACACACTAGATAACAAGATTTGCTTCATTTGTGAGCATTGATCAACGTTTTATGTGACTGACTGATCGTAAGCAACTTTTACTTCACAGGGGAATCGATATACACTGACTTCTATAAAATGCTACTATTGTGTAAAATATGCTAATCCATCCATCCATGCAGAAGAGCTTACCCGTTTCATATCTCCTAATTGTCTCCCCAACGATAGAACGTGAATCTTAATCACCTGAAACCATTTCCAAACGATAAAAATGAAGACGCTAAAGCCTTCTGTTAGAGCTAAGAAACTAGTTATCCGTCCATTTTCGGCATAATAATTCGTCTAATAATCCAAGCTGCCAGTAGATATAATAAATATCTAGGCTTTTAGGTGATACTAGGGATCTGCGAATGCGAACACTTGAATTTCACACTAATATGTAGACTAAAATATTTTAAGAAACATAAAACACAAAAGAACTTGAACCCTGTGGTATTCAACACTATGTCGCTTCACTTATAAGATACAGTGAAACAATATCATGCAACTGATATTATTACAAACAGAATTTATCGTTCATAATACTAGTCGCCATGGTTACTCCACACATACATCTGTGGAATTCCACTTGACACATTCAGAAACAATAAATTGTGTTCTAAAAGTCATGCGGTAAGCAACAGTTCTGCTCTGATATTTCTAATGAACAAGTCAATAAAGTGAGAAGATAATACACTTTTATTTCTTCAAACATATTTCAGGCTGGAGTGATTAGTAAATAATAGTTCAGGTTGACAACCACAAGTTGTGTAACCTGAAAGCTTAAGATAAGATAATAGCTTTATTCCAAAACAGTATTTGTGATACAGAATGGAATTCTCAGCATTTTACTACAATATTGCATCCAGTTAGTACATCAACAATAAATAAAGTTCTACATAGATTAAGGTTATCTCAGTTAGTTTTGACAACAACATATTGGCATGTTTTCAACGACCCCAACCAGTTTGCTTATAAACATATTAGGAGTACGTTAGATGCCGCTGTTTGTCCTCCACCACAGCATAGTCTCTAGTTTAGATAAAGGAGCTAAATACGTTCGCTGTGCCTTCCTTGATTACACATCTGCATTTGACTCTGTTCCCAGGTCGCTCTTGCTAAGTAAGCTTGCTGCAACACAGGCTGAAAGCTGGACAAATAAGTGGTTGCATTCCTATTTTTCTGAAAGGAAGCAGTACACCGTCTACAATGGAAAATCCTCCACTACCTCACTTACTTTAGCTGGTGTTCCTCAAGGTGCTGTTCTTTCTCCCTTTCTGTTTTCGTTTTTCTTACATGACTTGCCTCATTCTGATGTAGCCACTTTTGTTAAGTATGCCGATGACCTCTCGGTTTCTATGCCTGTCAACTCTCAGTCAGATTGTTGCAAATTAAATAACTTTCTGTCGGAAATTAGTCAGTGGTCCTCTTCAAACGGACTTAAGCTTAATCCGTCTAAATGTCAGGTAGTCAATTTCACTTTCAGACGTAAATGTGACCTACAGCAACTAGTTAGCTCACATGGCCCCACTCTCATTGACGGCACAGAGGTTGAAAATACATCTAATGTCAAGTACCTTGGGCTGAGTTTTTCCACCGATCTTTCCTGGTCTTCCCACATCTTGCTAGTTACCAGAAAGATGTTTCGCTTACCGTTCTACATTAGAAAATTTAGGCAGTCTGGTATAAAGCAATCTTTACTTTCTCAATTTGTAAATTCTTGTATTCTACCCATCCTCCTTTACTGCTCCCCATTAGTCTTTCCTGGACTACTTAAGAAAGACTTTGCTTCGCTGAGAAGGGCACTAAAAGCTGTTAGTAGGGCAAGTGGGATATCGTTAAACCAACTGGTGAACACTATTGTAGATAGACATATTATGTCATGTAAGAAACAAGCGAATACAATATTGTCGGATCCCGAGCATCCTCTCTATACGCATCTATCTCCTTGCATTTCATCTGGTGGAACTAGAACCAGCTATAGGAGGCTATATGCTAGGACTACCAAGTACAAAAACTCCACAATACCATATCTGGCACAGCTGTTATGTGGTGAGAAATCCGTTAGGTATGACACGATAAACTTACTGCGGCACTCTAACAAATAGTCCCATTAGTTTTTGTTTTCCTTTCCTCGTTACTATTACACTGTTGTTCTCATCTTCTACCACACATCAACTTTATATTTCAAATCCTGTAGTGCATTGTTTGAAATGTAATACTCTACGCTGTTTTTTCTTAATTTTTAATTTTTATTTATTTTAATTATTTATAACTTATTTATTTTATTTTTATTTATTTATCTTTGATTTTTAAAAATCTTATATAATTTATGAGGTAATTAGATGCAATATACTGTAATGCACGCTGAAAATTCCATACCTGTACCAAAAGTACCGTTTGGAATAGAGCTGTTATTATTATTATTATATCGGTAGCAAAGCCAAAATTAAACAGTGTCAGGTGTTAGAAAAGTAGATGGTAGCATATTTACTGGCATAAGCGGTGACAAAATGGACGAGATATACAAAGTGTGAACGAACGAACAAGAATGTTTTAAGTAGAATTTGTAAGGAAGAAAGAAACAAAACAGCCCATAACAAAAAAACGCAGAGAGAAAGGAAAAGAGAGAAAACGTTGTACCTATAAATGATGTGAGTTGGAAAGACAAGATCCAGTTCTTCTACTGACTATTTAATAAGTTAAAGGTTTCACACCTAGTGCTTTCTTTATCGCACAGAACACGAGCTAAGCTTGCTTTCATGTAAAACGTTCTATGCTACAACATTCGTAATTGTTTTCAGTAACACTCGATAGTGATAATGAAAACTAGTCATTTATTTGACTAAATGATATAAGCAATACGCATCCCATACTTTTATGAAAAAAAGGGGGGAAAAGACCTTAAACACCATGTTCCCTATTGTGATTGATGAAGACAGTTTCAAATGTCACATCACGTTAGCTTTGTTAAGAGTCCAAGAATCCCGATGTAAACAGTAATTTAGCAACATATTGGTTTGAAAGTATCTTGGACAGTAAGGAGTGAAATTAAGTTAAAATCTAAGTAATGTGAGCAACGTGAGGTGGTCATCAGTGGCTATGGAGACGAACACTGAACATTTTAAGGAAAGGCAAAGTATCAATCACTTTAGGCAACTAGTGTAGTTTTGTATTGGCTACCAAAATGACGAACTGCTTTCTAAGGTACAAAAAAAGTTTCGCTTACAAGGAGTCTTCGTCACAATTCGTAGTCGACTCTGCTTGCACATTATCACCAGGAGGTTGAGCGGCCACAGAAGTATTTTCGTCATGTATTATGATTAAGTCGTCACACTTCAAAGAAAAACAAGTCGTTGAATTAGACAAATCGTTGTGAACAAATACAAAAGGATATGTGATCAATATATAAATACAATTTTGTTTAAATTCTTAGTAAATTACACCTAATTTCTAAGTATTCTGATGAAAATTTGATGTTAATTGGAGAAAAGGAGAATAAATATATAGTTGGGAAACAGTTTGGGAACCTATATAAAAATATAGGACTGCAGTTCCACTAAACCTTGTCGTCGTCAGTAAAGTGAACTAATCTTAAGATAGCCATCGAGTAAATGAACCATTTATCAACTGATAAAACTAATTCAACGACAAACATTATTTCTAAAAGCGAAGTTAATTCATCGTCTAAAGCTCATTAAATACTGACATTAGCAAACCATGACGTTGCATTGCAGTCCCTGTTGTCCTGTCCTGTCCTATGACAGCTTAAAGATATAGTATCTGGCCATGTTGTTTGACCCCAGTTGTTCAGAACACACATTTTTCATCTACCAGACTGAACTGTGAGTATTGTGAGAGATGACAATACCACCCAGTTGTCCGGATTCAAGTAGGTGGGGCGGAACTCGAACCCACGACCAATAAAGCTGTAAGTCTAGTACCCCAACCAATGAGGCACTCATACATGTATAATGAACTATAAAATGCACAATCCTGAAAACTCGATGAAAAATTTGATTCAATACAATAAGGTTGTGATACACTATCTAAGGTGACTGAAACATTTATTCGGTACATTAAGCCGATCTCTCTTAACCTACAATTTCAAGTGCAGTGGAAAAGATTACGAGGACATAGTACCAGCGTAAGAAGACTTAAACTTTAATAAGGACTTAATGGATTTCATAGAACATAGAGAGTGGATGCACCTGCGTCGTTAAGGACGATTTTGAGCCATATCACCAATACCCTCCAGGCAACCCGAGGACTCCAACCAGGTAGTCTACACCTCTCTACGTGGCTCAAAGCAAATGTCAGTCTTCGCCGATCACTCTTGGGTTTCCAGTTGGCAAACCACCGCTCTTCCAACAAAACCCTATATCAACTACGATTGCTCGTAGGGGAAGAATGTGGTTCGGCATACAACACGTGTTCAAGCCATCTCAATAGGTGTAGCTTAACAACATCTCCCTTACCTAGCACTACATTTATCCTCAAAATAGAGTAGAGTATAACTCCATTGTAGATAAGATTTGATTTTGATAAATCACAGTGTTATACAGTAATATTAACTGATGACAATTCGAGCACAAACTACTGATCATAATCACATGATTTTATACCATATTACACCACACTTCACAAGGACCATAGAAACATATATCTCCAATACTGTGAGCTTGGCATCAACGTGTCTTAAAAAATATTTCCAAGCTACTAGACTTCTCAAAATTTAGCAACGCATAAACCATAAAGCTATGCCACTAATTTTTCGGCTAAAAATGAGTACGTTTTAGAACTCTGTCTGTCTGGATTCAACAAAGAACTTGGCACCGAAGTGCAGCAGTTCGAGTTGCCACGTTCCAAATAGCACACAAAGGTAGACAAGAAGATAAGTGAAGAGAATTAATAGTTTGACAAGTATAAGAGTGAAACAGAATGGGTAATAAAGTCAATCTGAACGAAGAATAATCTTTTCAATAATTTCTTTTCAGGTTCTGACAATTATAAAATGTAATATATGGTTGTTACAATAAAGGATAGTTATGCGGAGGATACATTTTTAACGTAGAATAACAGATTAGTTATTAGTAATGGTAAAAAGGAATATGAAAGATTACAGAGACTGAATACATCTGCGCCATTGACAACGATTTTGAGCCATGCCATCTATTGTCTCCAGCCATTCATTTTTAGAGTCCCGAGGGCCCCTACCCGGAAGTCTGCATCTCACTGTCTGCCTGTTTTCGACATAGAACTTTGCACAAATGTGCAGCAGTTTAAGTCGCCACACTCCCTCCATGTAGCACACAAAGCAGGAGAAGAAAGTACAAGAAAGGCATAATAGAGACAGTGAGCAGAGGTGTGAGACAAAGGAAGAGTAATAACGAAGAACAGAACTGTTTCATTGGAAATCACAAATCAGAAGGAGTGGATGCATCTGCGACACTGAGAACGATTTTGAGCCATGTCACCAATTGTTTCAGACCATTGGTTTTTATCGTCCCGAGGACCCCAACCAGGAAGTCTACACCCTCCTACATGGCTTAGACTAACTGTTGTAGATTTCATTGACTGATGCCAAGTTTTTGTTTGACCGCCGCTAGCTTTTTTCCAGCCTCACCCTATATCCGCTAACATTCCTCGTCGAGGAAGGCGATGACTAGGCATACGTAACACATGTCCTAACCATCTCAGTCTTTGTAACTTCACAACTTCGTCTATTGATTTTCCCTCCCACCTACCTAGCACTTGATCGATACCTAACCTCAATGTTGCTCACCTTATTATGCCACTTTACACGGGAAATAGAGCGCAGGCACCTATGATCAAAGACAGCTAGCCAGCCTTTTCATGTCTTCCACTCTCAGTGACCAGGTCTCACAGCTGGCCATAAAGGAAGACGGAGCGGACTGATGAGCAGTACACCCGCCCTTTGGTGGATAGTCGAATATCTCGTCTACGTCAGAGACGGCGTAAAGTGGCAAATGTGAAACGAGCCCCCTGTATCCGTACTCAGCTGAGATTTCGTCAGAGATTAACCCGTTGGCGTTGGCTGATGGTACTTCTCAAATAAGTGAAGCGGTCAACATTTTCTATCACTCCACTACCTATCACTAAGCTAGGAGTTGACGTAGTCCAGTCCTGTAGCAGCATCTTAAATTTTACAGGGGCGAATCGCATGCCAAATATACGAAGATTGCTGCTCAAGGTGTTCAGAAGACTGCATTTTGTCAGCATTCCCCACCTAACAGGACTGTCATCTGCATATTCTAAGTCCATGAGACTATTACTTGGTAACAAGCCGATTCCTAAGCCATTAAGTTCAGTTTAGGATACTTCCATTAGCGCATCTATGAAGTTAAACAGAAATGGGAAAAGTGGACACCCCTGGTTGTCATCATAGAAGTCAGTATATGAGCACTACTCATGAAATAAGGAGAATAATCTATAACTTACTTCATTTGTTTCCGATTTTCCTCTACAATTTACGTTGCTTTCGTGCGTTGCAGAGCCAGAATTCGTTTTCAACTGGAAGCCGTTATTCGTAAGAGTATTTATCACATTAGTTAATAAACCACCTTCATTTACATGTTTGACTGTCTGGGATGAACTAGGTTCCACAGAATAATGCGTATCAGCAAGAGCTTGGCCTTGAACTATTCGATTTATGATTGAAGGTTCAGTAGATGCTGTACCAGTCCTTCTCAGCTCAGAACGGGGGAGACGAAGACCACAGCTAGAAAGAATTTCCCTAGCGTTTTCTGAACTACACTGCATATCACAGACTCCACTTCTCCCAATTTTGTTGGCCAAACCTTCGAGATTACTCACAGTTAAATAAAGAGGTTCGCTTGTGGAAGGTTCTCGAAACACGAAAACCAGCCATTTGACGTTAGCTGTGAGACAAATAAACAAGTACACTTTGAATACCACTAATATTCGTACAGAAAGACAAGAATGTTACTCATAGGAAGTTCAGTATGCAGCCTACCAGTTTTCCCCGAGGAGGCAAAAGCCATCGGAACACAATATATCAGTGGAAGGCTCTTCAAAATTTGCGTGCTTCATGAAGCATGACAATTTGAACAAATGCACCTTAGTGAAAAGTCCTATGCTGAAAAATCACCTTAGCGATGATTACTAATAAGAACGTATCAGCCTATTGTGTGTGAGGAGGAGGGGTGGCAATACTTCCCAGTTAACCGAGATAAGGTGGAAGAACCGCGATTCAAAGCCATAACCCACTAATTGGAAGTCAGATATTTAATAAAAATAAGAATAACAATAGTCTACTTTATTCCATAAAACAATACTTATAATACAGAATGGGATACCTATTGTTTGTCACAATATGGCATCTGATTTACTCGAAATATAAATAAATCTAACTACAGAAATTTGTCCACATTTACGGCATAAAGTCAAAAATGTTCTAAGTACAAATTGAGAATAATAAATACAACAACAATAACAGGCGGTTTGTTTCAAACACTATCGACGATTCAGTTGGGAAATTTTAGCATTCTATAAATTAATGAATCTAACGTTATGTTCATACAGCATTGTGGGGGGAAAGAGAAAATTGGTGGATCGCGTAAAGGCGGTAAACACAGTAAAGCGGTGGTAACAAATAAAAAACACAGAGGTTGCATGGGAGGAAGCGAATTCGCGACAACTCAGTTGTTTCGATACTTCCTAGTAATAAGACAACTAAGCAACATGTCAGCGTCAGTGAAGTGACTTACTACGCACGATTATCAAGCTATTGCCAGCCCAAATTACCACAACTGATGTCAAGCAGATAGCTTTCTGTCTCGTCACACTTGTGACTAACTGGGAAATTGACTACTTAGACAAATATATGTATACTAAAGGTTAACAAAAAATGCACATACCACACCAAACACTTATAAAATTACCACTCGAAACCTTACATAAAACAGAATCTCTGAGCTTCAGGTAGTTTGAGAGCTGTGACTTGTATGAGTCGTATGGCTTCAGAAATAGCACTTGAAGTGTTTCACAGAACACAAGCATTTCGATGTCGTTGGCATGAATACTGAGGCTAGTCCAAACACCTAAAAAATTAGTGATATACAAATACAGCATACCTTCAACTTTAACTCTGCACAAGATTGAAGAGGAGGTAATGCAACAGTCCTCTGAACAGCCATCGTAAATCCCCGACCTTCCAATGCTGAAAATATTAAGCGGAACAAGGTGACTGTCGCTAGAAGTTCTTGGTCTTTTTACAGATAGCGTATCATTGGCAGTTATATTAATAGTATTCCCTTTACTTATCGATGCCAGTGCCGTGTTGGGAAAACTCGAGAGTTTCTTACACAGGCTACATTTGTGGTCTGTGCGAGAGACAAAGCCTTGACAATTTGCTTGAGTACACTTCCATAAAATCCTATTCGATTCATTGTTTACGTTTCTGTGTTAGTAAAAGGCTTGTTAAAATGTACGTAAACATACAGAGACTTCTTCCCATTGGGGTCTTGAACCTGCCGAGGCATCGTAACCGCAAAGCCAAACGAACGCGCCGTCCTGTTCAAACCAAATCACCCTCTTTACACCCCTCTCCTCATTATAACTGTGACGTAGTTTTAAGTAATGTCAGAGAATTATGACCTGTTTAATGTGCTTTCATGCATTTAATCACAAATACACGTCATGTTTTGTGCAAAAATCACTAATTTTTATGGTAGGTCGTCTGAAGGTCACTCCTTCAATCGCATCCCTTGGGACGCTATTGTTGAACTTTGCCCCACTTTTTGGTAATGAGGTGAAGGTTTTTGGGAAGCTATTCTGGACAGTCACCTGACGTAGCTTCGGAAAATACTGAGGGGATTGATGGGGTAGGTTGGTTATGTTTGGTAGAATGTTGTGCGTTTACTTCGGAGTTATTCGCTTCACCCACTGGTCATTCGGTGAGGTCAAAAATGGATGTAATTAGAATGATGTAATAAATGAAAAATGAATGATTTAAAAAGGGAAGTAGCAAATATGTTGTCGCCTGTAACTTAAGATTAAATTATGCGAACTGTAAAAGGGGGCGAACGCATATGTGTAAATCCCGGTGATGTTGTTTTGCCCACCACAAGGCTTCCAAAATCCAGTATCGTTTTAACGAGCTAGTATGAACCAATTTGATTTCTTTGTGCTTGCTTCTTGATTGTGAGGTAAAGGTTTGAAGGTTAATTGTAACCTCCCGTCTTCCCGTTTGAAATGAATTTTATTTATATATATATTTATCTTATTTTGATTACAGCTTGGTTCCATACTGTATTTTTGGTACCAGTATGAAATTTTCTGCATGCGGTATCGGCAGTCCAAATTTTGCAGGCCGGCCATTGATATCAGGTGCGCGTCGGCAGCGGATCGAATCTCAGACCATGTGCATGGTCGGCGAGAGTCCTAACCACTGTGCCACCGAATCTCGCAGTCATTATTCTAGAACAAGTGATCGGTTTCCACTGCATTAGAGATTTGACTGCCACTGGTAACAGCATGATAGCCACTCAATGCCTTAGTCGTTGTTATCTCAGTGACCGGTGTAGATTACCGACTCACCAGTTGACAATGTTGTCAATCCACATCCATTCCATCTGCTCTCACAGATTCCGAGCACTTTTATGCCATATCTCCGCATTTCTTTGGCTTCATCGGCAACCTTCCCGGCTGGCTTCGCACATTGTATGTACATTCTACACCCCCATCATTATTTTCGCTTTCATCGAAGGAAGACACGTCGGCTGGCTGCCTGACTTCTTGTAGCCTGACTTTCACTAGCCAGCCTGCTGTCATTTCGCCTCTCCGATTTCGTTGAGGAACTAGTTTATTTTACATATCTCATTTTCATTGTTATTACTTTTTTGGGACGTTGAAGCTTCCCTGGCAGTATGATTGATTTTGTGGTGCAGCGTCACTAGCCCTATCCCAATCCCTTCTCTTCTCCTGGGCTTGAGACTGGCTAGGAATCCAGAGAGCTGGTAAACTAGGCGAGGTTGGGCTTGAAACGTGGGATCAACAATAATACATGAAATTACATTGATTTCGAGAATATGATTACCTGTGATAGGTGCTAATAAGATGTCCTGTCCATTATTGTGGAGTGGAGTGTATCCCGGTAGTAAGTTGTCTGTTAATGTGGCGAGCAAATAATCGTTACCACATGAGTGATTTCTTGTACTTCTGATGACTGGTTCTTTGAAGTTATCTGAACCTTGAGCCGCAGTATCTACACAGTAATCTGGTATTTGACGCGCTACTTATAAGAGACAAATAACAGTCCTGATAACTGTTTGGGATCATTACCAGATCATGCCAAATTTTGTGCACAGACTGTCCTACGCTTCACCATAAGCGCATGACATGGGAGAGGATTCTAGGTGATGATTAAGTTCCCTCGATGTAGCCAGTAGAAGATAAGTAACGAACTCCCTCGAAACTATATTTGTGGGGCACCGGTTGACAGAGAGTGTCAATAGAAGTGAACCTTGAAGGTCGGTTCATTAGCCTTGGTCACCATTGGCGGGCAACTCGAAGGCGCGAACGGTTTGATCTTGTACAAGTTCGACAAAGATGAACAAAAAGGGATAAAAGTACAGAATAATTTCGTATAAAACATTTGTTTATAGACTTATATTATTCTCCGCTTTAATTGCCAAACAATACAACTTCCTCCTCACAATACTGGAGTTTGGAGTTAAAGTTAAAGAAAGTACATAGCATTAATCGGTTCAGGGCGTCTTCGTAACAATAGGAACTTAGGGATAAGTTCCTTGACAGTTTTTATTCGTTTTCAGGAGTGCCTTGTCGGTCAGATTTCGCTCCTCTGTTCGTATTCTAGAGCACCTTCTGGGTCAGTTTTATCCATCTCTTCGTTTTACTGGAGTACGTTTTGAAACTCATCCGGGTGTACTCACTGGATCTGCAGCCAGCTTCTCTTTGGATACGGATTATCAACGCAATTTGGATTCTTTGGTGACGTTGGATAATGCCTGGGTCAAGGAAGGGACGTGGCACCGTGGAAGCAGACAAAAAAGTAAGTAACGATGAGTTGCCTGTTAATTGTATTGATATGCATGATGCTCAGCATGATGAGTCTGATGTTCACGCTTCGCCGTTTAGGGATAGTAGCGCTTTAAAGTTACCTAAGTTTGAACCTCGGTAATTCGATGGAAACCCGGCCGAATACGCACAGTTTGTCAAGGAGTTTGAGGTCATTCTGAGTGGTTTTATTTTAAATGAAGGAATGAAGTTAATATATTTGATGAGGTATTGCACTGGTGTTACTGCAAGAGCCATACAGTGCTGCAAGTTTATGTCCCCGAACGAAGGATATACAGAGGCCATGAGGTTACTACGTCAAAGGATTGGAAAACCATTATTGATATCTCGTAGTAATTATGAGACCGTGAAAGGTAATGAATCACAGTTAAACGATAATTCAGAGGAACTCACAGAGTCCTTGGAAAGTTTGGTGGTATATAGAAATTCTCCTGCGTTTCTTAATTGCGTAGGCGAATTCAATTCAAGTTCCGTGCTTCAGACTGTTACCAACGGATTACCAGTTCGTCTGCAAAGAAAGTTCATAAATATCAGCTACCGTCTAGAAGAGTAGGGCTCAGAGTCCGAGTTGGATGATATTTTGAGGATGGTGAAGGAGAGTGTCAGCCAAGCTTTGAGCGAGTTTGCTGGTATACCGCATCCCACCCCTAAAATAGGCAAATCAGAGAGCAAAACTCAATCATTTATGACGAAATGGCCTCAGAGAAGTGGATATCAAAGAAGCTTTATGGTGTCTAGTAATCCATAAAAACTAAGCGAGCATAACAGCCTTCGTGGGACAAGGTTACAAGTTGCCAGACAAACACGGTTGTGTTTCATACGTTAGCGAAAAGTGCAGACCAAGGCAAACTGTGAAGAAATGACAAAGTTTAGTGGTAAGCTTTATGTGAAATCATCGTTCTCACTACGATCCATGTGACGGTAATGGTGCAGTAAAGAAGTCTGTAGTTACAACCGGTAAGCCATTGTTGAATAGTGTCACAGACGACATCGCTGTTTGTGCAGAAGAAGGGAGTTACAATTTCAGAGTCCGGTTTTGACTCAGCAAGATTTCAAGGTATTACTAGTCAGAGTGAAGCTACAAAATTTTTAAGGATTTGTGGGGAAGAACCCAAATTATATACTGCTGTTATTAAAGGGTTTCAAAATGATGAAGTGGATCATACAAACGGAGGTAAAGTGGATAATTGCGACAGTGGTCATCATAGTGCAGATTTGTCTTTGGCTGATCGTGAAGAGATGGGTGGAATCCCTAATACTACTACTGAATTAAAAGTTCCGTACAACTTGAATGTTAAGTAGATTTAAGATCAGATGCAGTGGTAGAAGGTATGGATACTCATGAGACCGTCAGGGTAAATGATCAGCATGTAGCCCACCTATCAACAGATACTAGTGGCAAACTAGAGCTAATCATCAAAGATAGAAGTGTTGGTAATCTCGCAATTAGACAATCTTCGAAAAGCCGAAAAACAAAAGCTTCTTATGCACATCTATATTCATCGACTTGTGTCACCCCGTCGTCGTTGGTGTTGTCATCCACAACGAAGGGGACGTCCGTGAACTCGCGTGTCTTGTGCTATGACTAAGCCAGTGTCGGTCCGTTTACAAAGACGAAAGTCAATGGTCAGTTTATTGAGGAAAAGCCAACTGTGTATGACAATGTGATTCTTAAACTGACTTGCACGAATAATAATAACATATATTCTCATTTTTATACATCAGGGACGCCAGTTCACAGGCATCATCAATTCGATAAATGACACATACGATTACAAAAATAGTTACTAAAGATAATGTGATAAGATACATATTTTTTCTAGCTACTCACGTTACACCAGTTGTAAAGGCATCCACAATTATTGTTTAAATTTTATGTGTCAATCACGTCTCAAAAACCGTTAATGCCTAGCTCTTGCGACGCTGGGCATCACGATGTCCCTCGAAGCCTCTCAGAAACGTTTAGTACTAACGGACGCAAAAACCAGAACACAGATTGGCGACTCGAGAATTCCTTGTTTTAACACTAACATATAACCAGTATTGTTGGTATTACGGACTAAGGTCTAAGAACAAATATTACAACAATAAATCACGATACTATTTCTGACAGCTTTTTCTAGGTCCTTCCTGAACAGCGACCGATGAGACGATGACTGGCTGATTGATGCTTCCGCGAAAATTATGGGGAAGTTGGTTTTGAGCAAACAACCATGAATTGATCGTTCAATCTTCAACCATATTGGCAACATAGTCTGCAGTTGTTGTCATTTTGTCATTTTTAGTTTGTGCGTAAAATCTGATAATTAGTGGTTAGATGGACCACATGAAGAGATATAGAGATATTGACTTCGCACTAACAAAAAAACCCAAATATTCGTTAGATGGATTACGGATGCTTGGGAAAATAAATAAAGCTTGAAGTCAATTTCCTAACGTAACAATAAAATGAATCTGATAATAATATACCGTCTTTTAATGCGCATGTCAGCTGACAGGCATCATCAATATGGTAATCATGTACATATGGAGTAAGCATGTTTACAGTTTTTCACTGACACAAGATATGTATATATATACAAGGGAGGATAATGGAATAATGATAGTAAACACACTTTGCAAACGTTGAAACAACTTACGATATAATCCTAGGCACCATTATTGTTTGAATTTGTCTAAAATGCGCGTATCAACTGAGTGTTGCCCTACATTTGGCCTATATGGTGGGCTACTAACAAAGGTGTAAAAATGTCTTGTAAAACCTAAGTTAATTTACCGCACACGATGGTTTAAGCAATGTAATCTGCAGAAGGCTCGCCACAACAGTCAGAATACAGCTAAACATGCAGAGAAGTACTTTTGATTCAGAAACGGGTGAATTTTTGATTCTTTTCGATCTGGTACCAGAATGACGGCGAACGAACACATACAAAATTTCGAATAAGGCATGAAGGAGCAGATCATTACCATCGAATGAATCAGTGTGATCGAAGATATAGCTGTCAGCCCATTTTGGTTATTTCATAGATATCCAGGTTTATTGGCGATATCTAGGCGGTGATTTGGATTTTGACATATTCCGCAGAGTGTCGCCGTGATTGTGTTTTCATGTGGTGTTGCGGTAAGTTTCGACCTTGTTTTCTCATATTTCATTTGTATGTTGGTTATGGCTCACTCTTTGTATCAGGTAGACATAGTTCGATCGGCTTTTAATTGAATGGGTGTTATTGTCATGACTGCTGCTTTTTGTCTGGAATTATAAACAGAGGCAAAACAAACAACAGGTGAAGTTTCTAAGTTCATACATTAAATGGGCCTATGATTTCTGAAACTCTTACATGGGAATTAGCACTGGTATCAATTACAAACTCACTTAGTGTGTCATAAAGTGCCTTTTCAAAGGAGGCCAAAGTGCTTGCTAGTCTCATTTTCTCAGGTAGTTTGTTCCATATTTGGGCATACCTAATCAAGAAAAACTTTTGCCTGGTGGCTGTTTTACATGGTTCTATAGCCACTGTACCTTTAGTGTGTCCTATGTTACATCCTGTTTCTCCTGAGAACCGAGTATAATTAGCAGCGGTATACACTATGTGGTGAACAAGCTTATAGAAGAGTACCAGTGTCAGTGTAGTTGAAGATTGAACGATCGATTCATGGTTGTTTGCTCAAAACCAACTTCCCCACAATTCTCCTGGAAGCATCAATCAGCCAGACATCGTCTCATCGGTCGCTGTTCAGAAAGAAGTCAGGAGACAACAGTCAGTAGTAATATTGTGATTTATTATTGTAATATTTGTTCATAGAGTTCAGTTGTATATTGGCTATATGATGGTATTAGAAAAAATAATTCTGCTGTCGCCAAACCGGGTTCTGCTTTTTGCGTCCGTTTGTACTTAGCATTTCTGAGAAGCTTCAAGGAACAGCGTGAGTTCCAGGGTCGAAAGAACTGGGCATTAACGGTTTACGAGACGTGGCTGACAGTTTCTGACGGTACGAGGTCAGTTTCTGACGGATTTGGACAGTTAGTGACAGTTTGGATAGTCACCATTCATCTTTCCTGTTGCCAGTCAAGTCCTCTTTGAACAAGCAATATCTGGAACAATTTTGGAATTGGGTCAAGTTCGACAATGCCTGGGTCAAAGAAGGGACAGAGCGTCTTGGATGCAAACAGGAAAGTAAGTCATGATGACTTGTCTGTTAATTGTAACGATGTGTCTGATGTTAAGCATGACATGGTTGATGTTACTGTTTCGCCGTTCAGGGATAATAGGAACATCAAACTCCCTAAGTTTGAACCACGGTGTTTTGATGGAAACCCGTCTGATTATTTACAGTTTGTAACGGAATTTGAAATCATGTTGAGTGGTTTTTATTAACTGATGAAATGAAGTTAATGTTTTTGATGAGGAACTGCACTGAAGTTGCTTCAAGAGCTATACAGTGTTGTAAGCTCATGTCCCCTACTGAGGGATATTCTGAGCATTGATGCATTGATTTCGATGAATCGCATGAGTGACCTCAACTCGAGTTTTATACTGGAAGTAATAGCAAGACGTCTACCTACTCGACTGCAAAGGAAGTGGGTAAAGATAAGCTCCCGTATGGAGGATGAAGGTATCGAGCGAACGTTTGATGATATCCTGAAACTGGTAAAAGATAACGTCAATCTATCCCCAACCAACGACAAGTAGCTAAGAACACCGTAGATACGAACACGATTATACCACGAATCATGAATAGCGTCAGCACCGAAGTGTCAAAGGACACTGTAGCACAAAGTGACACTTGCACTGTAGTAGGTGAAAAAACGACACGCGAAGGCGAAGGAAAACCCAAAAAGAGCAGTAACACTGTAATGGGTCTCGAAGTTCGTGAGAACACTCCTAGTAAATCTGCTGACCACACCCATGAAGTAGATGTAGATGCTCCTACTACTGATCACCTGCAAATATCGGCAGATCACACTGCATCCAGGGCCAAACAAGATAATCCCACTGTAAAAGCCGTAAAGAAGTCCCCTAAAACCAAGGTTTCTCCTCATGCATTCATATACCTCCCTTGTGACAAGCCCAACAAGCAGCATATAAGCCTAAAAAAGAACCATGCACGCACTGCGGCAGGTCCCATAAAGGGGACGGAAGACGTGAATGGAAGTGTTCCTCGTCGAACTAAGAGTAGTAGACGAATTGAGGACGACAGACTGCACAAGGTGAGAACTAACGGCAAAAATAGCTCTACCCACACAAAATCACACACCAGCAGATATGCAAGGGGCACCGAGCTGATCAAACAGCAGAGTGATACCCACGATTTCCGCAAAAGCCGAGGTTATAATATGCCTGTGGGCACATATAACCTGAGGACGGGACCCATAATCAATAATGAAAATACATGGGCTACTAGACGGGACACCACTAGATACCATTTCAACGGAAATGTATACTCGAACCCCCGACATAACGGGTATAGATTGACCCCTGGTCCTTCTAGGTACACTCACGAGATGAGTCAGCAAATGTACAACTACGTAAAACCAACACGCACTATCCTCAAAACAACCTAAAAACAGGGTACTATGGCCTGTAGATTACAATGTAAACAGTGAAACAGACTATTTTATGCAGAGAAGTGATCCTAAATACCCACGTAATGAAGCCAGAAACCATTATACGCAAAAGGATTATTTTCGGTTGCAGCAAACAATAGCCCTCTCGCAGCACAATTTGTTCAGGGAATAGTAGGCACGCTGACACTCTCTCATATGAGGATCCTCCGAACATAACATAGGCAACCAGGAGTTAGGGATAGTAACAAGAAAACCTACCAACTATCCCAACAACCCTGGTTTTCTGAAAATTTTGCTTTTAAATGCTCGATCTCTCCTTAACAAAATAACTTCCCTTCGCAGCTTAGTATACATGGAGCAGCCAACACTGATTCTGGTAACTGAAACTTGGCTTACTACTGATATACCTGACACAAAGCTGATAATTGATAACTATAACATCCACAGGAATGACAGTGGACGAAAGGGGGGGCGGCTGTCTAATATATGCCTCTAAATCCACTGATTCCAATACTTTTACAAACTACTACTTAGCGGTACGTTCGAAATTGGTGACATTTTTGCACGTGTTTGCTCTGAAATTTATTTACTGCTTATTGTCATATAATCCTTGAAATTATGGTCCAAATCTCTAAAAAAACTTGTTCGTAGAAACACAATTGTTTTAAATAGTGGCTCAAATTTGGTTATAACTGCATTACCACCTGATAATAGAGTATCAACTACTAGCTCTCAAAATGGTTTGAGTGCAGATCTCACTCCTGTGATACAGGTGAAAGATGTTCTGTTAGAGAACTCTGAGTTCTGTAAACTAAACCTCCTTTTGAAAGATATGCAGAGGCAAGTAAGTGAAATTCATAAAAAATTAGATCAGTTTGATAGTACGTCACTGCCGATCTCAGATACCCCGGAGAGCCGTTCTGATATTGGCCAGGTTAAGTGTTTACTGGATGTAACTCAAAACAAGCTTTAGGATTTAGACCCAATAGCCTGTCTGTTAAAACAACATCCTAAAATATCTCCAGACAACCTAAATAAAGCTGAAAATCTGATTGACTGCTTGGCTACGGAGGTGATGAAGCGTATAACCTCTTCTCAACAATCTATAGTTTACAACGTCCCAGATTCTCTGCCCCTGAAGACTGTAAGACACAAAATCCTGATTTGTTGCGGCATGGCTAGTGTTCCATGTGAACGCAAAAGGCTTCGTAAAAAGTCTAACTAGGCTAATTGTCCCATCATTTTTAAATTCAGTAATTCCCTTGATGCTAGTAAGTTTACTAAATGTCAGGATCACTTAAGACTGAATAGCAGTTATAAGTCTATAACCGTAGCTCAGGATAAAACACCGTGTCAGCGCAGAATAATGCGTAGTAGGACAAATTGAAAGCCGAGGGAGTGCAGAGGTAATACACGTCAAAATTACTCGGAACCGAAAATGGTGCGAACTACTCCACTAGATGTGACACCCTAGGATTAGAAACACTATGGCTAAGACGCCTGAGACTAAACTTAACACTTTACTATAAGCTTCTAAACCACTTAGTTTTTACCTCTACTAATGGCATTCAACTTTCAGATGACAGTGTCTACAAACTAAGACACACTAAGGGTACAGTAGCTATTGAACAATGTAAAACAGCTACCAGGCAAAAGTTTTACTTGATTAGGTATGCACAGATATGGAATAAACTACCAATGGAAATGCGTCAAGCAGGTACATTGGCTTCCTTCAAAAAAGTGCTTAACGACAAACTACACGAGTTTGCAAACGACAGTAGTCTTAGTTCCTATCTGAGAGCCTCCGAAATTATAGGTCCATTTAATGTATAAGTTCAAATACTACACCTGCTGTTTTTGCCTATATTTATAATTTTAGATAAAACATTAACGATTAAGATACTTACCCTCAAACAGACAAGAAGTTTCGTTTGTAAAACTTCTACCCAACACAATAAGTGGAATAAAATGGACATAAACTGACAACATGAAAAAGGTTATAACTCACCACAACATCACATGGACAGATGTACGCTCGTCGGACATCATATATGCATCACCAACTACAACCCAACATTCCTGAGATAATGTGATGAACTTATATCCATAATGTTGCTGAGCAGTCAATATCCACAACTCCTGTAGGAACAACTAAAATTCAAAAACCTTCCTCACGAGAAGTAAATATCCACAAGCAGTAGAAATCCATTAATTAATGCGTCTAAAGCTTATGTATTTTACTCCCAACAATGACATTGCACATCAAATGAGATAAACATATCACTGATTTCAAAATAACACATCAATGAACTATAAATCAAGGATTCTGTACACAAGAAAATTATGTATGAAAACTGACTTCAAGCTTTATTTTTTTCCCAGGCACTTATAACCCATCCACCAAAGACCTGGTTTTTTTGTTAATGCGAAGACAATACTTCTGTATTTCCTCATGTGTTGCACTCACTGAAAATCTAGCGGATTTTTCCAACTATGCACAGAAATGATTGTACATAAGTGAAAAGGATGTTTTATACTATTCGGATTAACATTTATCAAGTGTACGTATAATCTCCAGTGTACATGTTAAACATATTTTGCTATCGACTGTAAATTGTGACTGAATAATATGATCCTATTTCTGTAACAATTTGATGATGCCTGTAAACTGGCGTCCCTCATGTACTGTATCATGAGAATAAATTTATTTATTTATTTATTTAATAACCTGGTCACCTCCTCTAACTTAGATTTACCAAGAAAGGATCGTGCGCAGCAACAGACACCTAGTGCTGAAACTAGCATTCAGCAAACCACACAACAAACACGCTTGCCAATGGAACTAGGAACTGATTTAGATACCAGTACCCCTGTAAATAAAGCCTCATCGAAAGATGTTAAAATGACTAGAACTTCTGCAAGTTGTTCTAAGAAATTTCCCCCAAACGTAGTAACCTCACCACGATGAACAAATTTCGCAGGGTTGAGACTAATGATGGGGAAGAATACTTTGTATTCAATAAGCCTGCTGAGAGTAAGAATGCCAACAAACCATCACTTGTTACGAAAAACTCCTCTCGAAACATAAGTATTCTGGAGGTTTTCCGCATGCTCCACCTTATAGAAAGTCAGGCTCCAAGACTCCTAAAGTCTTGCAGCCAAAGCACCTTCCTTCACAATTCCCTTTAAGTTATAAAAACAACCCGAAGGTGTGTACCGGTATGACGAATAGCAGTTGGATGGGTAGACCTTTCGATGCTATGCCTTTTAACCGTCAACCTAGGCCCAACCCCTACTACCCTTATATCCAGGAACACATGGTAAATTTTCCAGGTGTCCCGAATCACTGGTACGACCCATGGCACCTAGGACCACCTCATTGCACACCAACTCCGATGTACAGACACCCAGTCCGACCACCCTTTCATTCATAAATTCTTGCGGTGCTGACGCACAAATAGATTTAGGTTATGGTGACATTTTAAGCCAGTTTGTAGTATCCCGTGACTTATTCACGATATTGCTAATTAATGCACGTTCCTTAATCAATAAGATATCTGAACTAAGGACATTATTATTAGTCGCCAAGCCTACTGTAGCTCTGATTACTGAGTCATGGTGCTCATCCTCTGTACTTGATGTGCATATAGGTATCGATGATTACACTGTACACCGTGCAAACAGAGATTGCAAGCGTGGTGGAGGATGTCTCATATATATACATAACTCATTTGTAGTCAGTAAGGTGGAAGATGAAATACTGAATAATGTACCTGACTCACTCTGGGTTGTCTTACATGGAGATAAGTACAAACTTCTCATAGGCTGTGTTTATCGAGCACCAAGCGCAACAAAAGAAACTGATGCGTTATTAGCTAAATCGTTTGCACACGCATCCTCGTTTAGTGCTAATTACAAAATAATTGCAGGGGACTTCAATCTTCCAGAAGTCAATTGGCTAACTAGTTCCGGCCCCCAACGCTTCGACGAATTACTTGCCACTATCGACTGTTATGGATGGCAACAACACGTCCAGACACCTACTCGTGGTGACAACATGTTGGACCTTGTTTTTTGTCATGACACAATCCCAGTATCCACTATGTTGGTAATCGATTTTCCAGTAGTGACCATAGAATGGTACTCTGCTCTCTGCCTTTCTCACCACTAAATACAGGAAACAAACAAGACTCAGGAAGCACAATATGTCGTAGTTACAAATATACAGACTGGGGATTAGTCCAAGAACTTATTCGACTCTGTCAATGGGATGACTATTTTACCACTGACTCCCTGGAGGCCGTAGTAACCCTGTTTTACAGGAATGTTACCCTTTGTCTAGATACAGTTGCTCCAAAAAAATAGTGAAATTAAGTAGACACCGAACTGAATATATTCCAAGGGCACACCGTAATAAGTTAAGGAAGCTGAAGAAACAGTACTATTCCACTAAGGATATATCACTACTGCTCTCAATCCACGAGTCTCTTGAATCTATCAAGCGCCTACGCTCTCAAAAGGACCTCGACGAAGAGTTAACGGCACTTGAAAGTACCTCCAAAGTTTATAACTTAACGGCACTTCTTAAAAAACGAATGCAGTCGGCGAGGGAAATCCCATACTTACTTCACGACAAAGTAATCTACAATGAACCTGCCACTATCTGTGAACTTTTCAGTGATTGGTTTGCAAACTTTAGTTTAGAAACACATATGCCTGGTGAAACCGCCCCTATTACTAGTGTGGTGAGAGCAGGCTGCTAGCCGATTGGTTGGCACTAATCTACGTTAAGGTCTAGGTCACTAATATGGGCCGTGAACAAGGCTGAGTCAACAACCAATCACAGCGAAGTTAACGTGGCAAAATATGATTCGCAGATAGAGAACTCTGTTTGTCAAGGAATCCCGAAACAACCAATCAGAAGCCTGCGTTTGTCTACCTAAACAACCAATCAGATGACTGCGCTTGTCTATAATAATGTTGTCTGAAATATGTATAAATACGTGTTGATTTTCATAATAAAACGATCTGTTGCCTGGCCCTCTTCTTCTGTTGTTACATTTGGTGTCGCTGCCTACCGACAAATGAAAAGCCTATACCCTGCAGTTTTTGATGGAGACATATGGATCTTCGGGCAGGACTTCAAGGCTTCTGCGCAGTTGAGTGGCGTTCAAGATCTGTCAGCGATGGAGCTGCTACTTGAGACGCTGCTGGGAGGTCGGGCGAAAGCAGCATATGAAGGTGTGGGCCGAAGTATGGACGAATGTTCGACAGGGTCAGGCAAACAGTTTCCAAAGTGGGAAGGACCATATATGGTCACTTCGAGATGGGGTTACGCAGACACAGTCGCAATGGCGAACAATGAGAGGCGCGTGAACGTCAGCGAGCTCCAGAAATGGATACAGCGAGACAAGCCAACGATGACGCCTGCACCAAGTAGATCAAGCCGACTTCAGTCGCACGTATTTGACGGGGGGACGAGTGTGGTGAGAGCAGGCTGCTAGCCGATTGGTTGGCACTAATCTACGTTAAGGTCTAGGTCACTAATATGGGCCGTGAACAAGCCTGAGTCAACAACCAATCACAGCGAAGTTAACGTGGCAAAATATGATTCGCAGATAGAGAACTCTGTTTGTCAAGGAATCCCGAAACAACCAATCAGAAGCCTGCGTTTGTCTA
Organism: Trichobilharzia regenti; assembly: GCA_944472135.2. Classification (NCBI taxonomy): domain Eukaryota; kingdom Metazoa; phylum Platyhelminthes; class Trematoda; order Strigeidida; family Schistosomatidae; genus Trichobilharzia; species Trichobilharzia regenti. The sequence goes on from OX235270.1 coordinate 17,318,426, forward strand.
CCTAAACAACCAATCAGATGACTGCGCTTGTCTATAATAATGTTGTCTGAAATATGTATAAATACGTGTTGATTTTCATAATAAAACGATCTGTTGCCTGGCCCTTGTCTTCTGTTGTTACACTAGCTCTTCCCTTGATGGGATTGTGTTCTTTAATCAATTAATAGTACAAGCAATTAAAAGCCTTAAATCTTCCACTAGTACGGGACTGGGTGGCCTCGCCTCGATAATTTTCAAAAACAATGGGTGTGATATACCCCTGTTACTTCTTAAATTCTTCTCAGTATCTATGGTCACTGGCACTTACCCTAGTGAGTGGAAAACTAGCTTCATAATTCCACATTACAAATCTGGTGATAAGGCAAACATCCGAAATTACAGACCCATAAATATAACCCCAGTTATCTCACGAATCATGGAGAAAGTTGTAAAAGATCAATTGTCAGACTACCTACTTAGGGAAGATCTTGTTACAAGGTCTCAACACGGATTTCTCAAAAATGGATCCTGCGTTACTTGCCACTTCGACTTTTTCAACTGCATCACTAGTAGTCGCGAAGCACGTAAGCTAGTCGTTGTTCTCTACTTCGATATATCTAGGGCATTTGACATGGTATCTCACAGTATTCTCTTTGAGAAGCTGTACTCTTGTGGAATTCGCAACCCATTACTGAACTGGTTAAAATCATTTCTAAGCAACAGGGTACAAATAACCAAAGTTGGATCTGTATTGTCTCATCCTAGGCAGATCTCAAGTGGGGTTGTGCAAGGTAGTGTCCTAGGTCCACTTTTATTCACAGTCTACATTAACAGCATTTGCAAGTGCTTCACCTCAGGTAAACCATTCCTATATGCTGACGACCTCAAAGTCGTCTACTCCTGCTACACTCATGAATTAAGCGATATTGTAAATAAAATACATCTTGAACTAAGTAGTCTCGCAACATGGTGTGCTGAATCCTGTCTAAATTTTAACATTGACAAATGCGGCTGGATTTGTATCGGCAACAGTAACCTTGATCTAACTCTTGAAATAAATGGGCGAAAACTAGCTAAGCTCAACACAGTCGTAGATCTCGGTATTAGATACTCTAGTAACCTAACGTTCTCTGAACAGACTGATTATGCCAGACGTAAAACACGGAGGCTGATAGGATGCATAACACGCAATTTCTTTTGTTGTGAAACTAGGGTTTTATTATACAAAGTATGTGTCCGACCTATCTTAGAATACTGCCCGTTTATTCTTAGTGGACTCAGACAAAATGACAAGCTTAAATTAGAGGGAGTGCAACGGCAGTTTACCTCAAGAACTCTTGGTTTAGAAAGTGGTCTGGAATACCATGAGCGATGCGAAGACTAAGATTAGAACCACTCTGGAAAAGACGTCTTAAGCTAAACCTTATCTTTTACTACAAGCTAACTAATCTTCTCTTGCATTCCTCTTAACCAATAACTAAACCTACCACTGTCATCAGTTACAATCTTAGAAATCATCACAACCTAGCTGCCATAGAGCACTGTCAGACTTACGTGCGGTACAACTTCTCCTTAAATAAGTTTTCAGTCATTTGGAATAGACTACCAGCTAATGTGCGTGATGCAAACACACTCCCAGTGTTCATCTCATCAGTCACCAGACTGCTCAAAGATGACAATGCACTTATACGTCTGACTCTTACATCTTCTTTTTCACCCTACATAGATATTTTAAGTTCATTAAACGTGTAGTTACAACAAACTACAATAATAAATTTTAATATTATTGGAACTAGATGATAAACAGTAGTATTAGTTCACACCTAATTTGAAAGTTAGCATAACGCGACTAGTTAGTTAATGAACAAAAATAACCATAGTTACTAGAGATAATATATATGTATATATATATTAATCACTCCTTAAGGACTCCTGTCAATCACGTCTCATAAACCGTTAATGCCCAGCTCTCGCTACGCTCGGGCCCACACTGTTCCTTGAAGATTTCAGAAACGCCTAGTTATAACGGACGAAAAATCCAAAACACCGATCTGCCGCTTGAGATTTCTTTATTGTTACACCAACATATAAAAGGAATAAGTGAACTAAGGTCTGAAAACAAATATTACAATAATAAATCATTGTATTACTTCTGACGATGTTTCACTCTTCTTTCTGAACAGCGACCGATGAGACGATGACTGTCGTATTGATGCCTCCGCGAAAATCGAGGAAGTTGATTTTGAGCAAACAACCGTGAATTGATCGTTCAATCTTCAACTACATTGACACTCCCCGCCAGAAAAAGGGATCCAACCCTTTTTTCCTTCACGACCAATACACGTTGACTTGGATGCCATTGCGAGAACCTGGGTCACACGGACAGAGCTGAAATGGAAAACAAACAGAAAAGCCAACACACCACAAGCATACCCACAGCACAATCTCACACATCGCTGACGACCTGTGCCTCCAGATAGAGACCTCCTCTTGACATCTTGCAACACAATCGCCACTTGCTAGAATGACTCTTGCAGAATGCAAAGTGACCATGGCAGCACCTCACGATACTCTACGCACATCCTCTTATCTACTCGTTACCAATTACCACTGAAATCGCTTGTCACTCATTCTACCTCAGTTCTAGTAGCGGTGACGCATGCGAGCCTCAGTCGTTTACACTCTTTCTCCCCGGCGTGTCGGACCGTAGCTAACAATTATCTCCGTGTGCATTTCATTCTCAGCAATAGCATCCCCGGCGTATACGACCCATCTGCTGTCCTTAACATCAATCAATTCATTCATGGATGTAGAAGGCTCGAAACAACTTCAGAAGTAATCACGACGAAAATTTTAACAAAATTACGCAATAACAACAAGACACGAAAACAACGAGTAAACACAATGAATCCAAAAAACACTGATTGCTATGACACACCACACGTATATATAAATAGTACAAACAACCTCGCCGATCATGTCTTGGTGGAATTCCTTTGAAGAATTTCAGGACTTACAACAGTATGCCTACAACCCTTCTCAGTTTGACGATCGCAAATTGTGGGATATCCTGACACAAACAGAATTACCAACAGCTAGATGATAAATGATACCAATTCAGTATATACAAAATTAATGTCAATGGAGTTGACGATTGAACGATCAATTCACGGTTGTTTGCTCAAAATCAACTTCCCCAATTTTCGCGGAGGCATCAATACGACAGTCATCGTCTCATCGGTCGCTGTTCAGAAAGAAGTCAGGAGACAACAGTCATTAGCAATATTGTGATTTATTATTGTAATATTTGTTTTCAGACCTTAGTACCCTTATTTTTTTATATGTTGGTGTAACAATAAAGAAATCTCAAGCGGCAGATCAGTGTTTTGGATTTTTCGTCCGTTATAACTAGGCGTTTCTGAAATCTTCAAGGAACAGTGTGGGCCCGAGCGTAGCGAGAGCTGGGCATTAACGGTTTATGAGACGTGATTGACAGTTTCTGACGATGGAAACGGATCTGGCGTATTCAAACAGTTGGTGAAAGTGTGGATAGTCGCCGTTTGTCAGCAAAGTCTCATAAACCGTTAATGCCCAGCTCTCGCTACGCTCGGGCCCACGCTGTTCTTAGAAGATATCTCAGAAACGCTTAGTTATAACGGACGAAAAATCCAAAACACCGATCTGCCGTTTGATATTTTGTATTGTTACACCAACATATAAAAGGAATAAACGAACTAAGCAACTAAGGTTTCTGACGATGTTTCAATCTTCTTTCTGAACAGCGACCGATGAGACGATGACTGTCGTATTGATGCCTCCGCGAAAATCGAGGAAGTTGATTTTGAGCAAACAACCGTGAATTGATCGTTCAATCTTCAACTACATTGACACTCCCCGCCAGAAAAAGGGATCCAACCCTTTTTTCCTTCACGACCAATACACGTTGACTTGGATGCCATTGCGAGAACCTGGGTCACACGGACAGAGCTGAAATGGAAAACAAACAGAAAAGCCAACACACCACAAGCATACCCACAGCACAATCTCACACATCGCTGACGACCTGCGCCTCCAGATAGAGACCTCCTCTTGACATCTTGCAACACAATCGCCACTTGCTAGAATGACTCTTGCAGAATGCAAAGTGACCATGGCAGCACCTCACGATACTCTACGCACATCCTCTTATCTACTCATTACCAATTACCACTGAAATCGCTTGTCACTCATTCTACCTCAGTTCTAGTAGCGGTGACGCATGCGAGCCTCAGTCGTTTACACTCTTTCTCCCCGGCGTGTCGGACCGTAGCTAACAATTATCTCCGTGTGCATTTCATTCTCAGCAATAGCATCCCCGGCGTATACGACCCATCTGCTGTCCTTAACATCAATCAATTCATTCATGGATGTAGAAGGCTCGAAACAACTTCAGAAGTAATCACGACGAAAATTTTAACAAAATTACGCAATAACAACAAGACACGAAAACAACGAGTAAACACAATGAATTCAAATAACACCAATTGTTATGACACACCACACGTATATATAAATAGTACAAACAACCTCGCCGATCATGTCTTGGTGGAATTCCTTTGAAGAATTTCAGGACTTACAACAGTATGCCTACAACCCTTCTCAGTTTGACGATCGCAAATTGTGGGATATCCTGACACAAACAGAATTACCAACAGCTAGATGATAAATGATACCAATTCAGTATATACAAAATTAATGTCAATGGAGTTGACGATTGAACGATCAATTCACGGTTGTTTGCTCAAAATCAACTTCCCCAATTTTCGCGGAGGCATCAATACGACAGTCATCGTCTCATCGGTCGCTGTTCAGAAAGAAGTCAGGAGACAACAGTCATTAGCAATATTGTGATTTATTATTGTAATATTTGTTTTCAGACCTTAGTACCCTTATTTTTTTATATGTTGGTGTAACAATAAAGAAATCTCAAGCGGCAGATCAGTGTTTTGGATTTTTCGTCCGTTATAACTAGGCGTTTCTGAAATCTTCAAGGAACAGTGTGGGCCCGAGCGTAGCGAGAGCTGGGCATTAACGGTTTATGAGACGTGATTGACAGTTTCTGACGATGGAAACGGATCTGGCGTATTCAAACAGTTGGTGAAAGTGTGGATAGTCGCCGTTTGTCAGCAAAGTCTCATAAACCGTTAATGCCCAGCTCTCGCTACGCTCGGGCCCACGCTGTTCTTAGAAGATATCTCAGAAACGCTTAGTTATAACGGACGAAAAATCCAAAACACCGATCTGCCGTTTGATATTTTGTATTGTTACACCAACATATAAAAGGAATAAACGAACTAAGCAACTAAGGTTTCTGACGACGTTTCAATCTTCTTTCTGAAAAGCGACCGATGAGACGATGACTGTCGTATTGATGCCTCCGCGAAAATCGAGGAAGTTGATTTTGAGCAAACAACCGTGAATTGATCGTTCAATCTTCAACTACATTGACACTCCCCGCCAGAAAAAGGGATCCAACCCTTTTTTCCTTCACGACCAATACACGTTGACTTGGATGCCATTGCGAGAACCTGGGTCACACGGACAGAGCTGAAATGGAAAACAAACAGAAAAGCCAACACACCACAAGCATACCCACAGCACAATCTCACACATCGCTGACGACCTGCGCCTCCAGATAGAGACCTCCTCTTGACATCTTGCAACACAATCGCCACTTGCTAGAATGACTCTTGCAGAATGCAACGTGACTATTTCAGCACCTCATGATACTCTTCAAGCATCCTCTTTTCTATTCAATATCAATTATCACTGAAATCGCTTGTCACTCATTCTACCTCAGTTCTAGTAGCGGTGACGCATGCGAGCCTCAGTCGTTTACACTCTTTCTCCCCGGCGTGTCGGACCGTAGCCAACAATTATCTCCGTGTGCATTTCATTCTCAGCAATAGCATCCCCGGCGTATACGACCCATCTGCTGTCCTTAACATCAATCAATTCATTCATGGATGAAGAAGGCTCGAAACAACTTCAGAAGTAATCACGACGAAAATTTTAACAAAATTACGCAATAACAACAAGACACGAAAACAACGAGTAAACACAATGAATTCAAATAACACCAATTGTTATGACACACCACACGTATATATAAATAGTACAAACAACCTCGCCGATCATGTCTTGGTGGAATTCCTTTGAAGAATTTCAGGACTTACAACAGTATGCCTACAACCCTTCTCAGTTTGACGATCGCAAATTGTGGGATATCCTGACACAAACAGAATTACCAACAGCTAGATGATAAATGATACCAATTCAGTATATACAAAATTAATGTCAATGGAGTTGACGATTGAACGATCAATTCACGGTTGTTTGCTCAAAATCAACTTCCCCAATTTTCGCGGAGGCATCAATACGACAGTCATCGTCTCATCGGTCGCTGTTCAGAAAGAAGTCAGGAGACAACAGTCATTAGCAATATTGTGATTTATTATTGTAATATTTGTTTTCAGACCTTAGTACCCTTATTTTTTTATATGTTGGTGTAACAATAAAGAAATCTCAAGCGGCAGATCAGTGTTTTGGATTTTTCGTCCGTTATAACTAGGCGTTTCTGAAATCTTCAAGGAACAGTGTGGGCCCGAGCGTAGCGAGAGCTGGGCATTAACGGTTTATGAGACGTGATTGACAGTTTCTGACGATGGAAACGGATCTGGCGTATTCAAACAGTTGGTGAAAGTGTGGATAGTCGCCGTTTGTCAGCAAAGTCTCATAAACCGTTAATGCCCAGCTCTCGCTACGCTCGGGCCCACGCTGTTCTTAGAAGATATCTCAGAAACGCTTAGTTATAACGGACGAAAAATCCAAAACACCGATCTGCCGTTTGATATTTTGTATTGTTACACCAACATATAAAAGGAATAAACGAACTAAGCAACTAAGGTTTCTGACGATGTTTCAATCTTCTTTCTGAACAGCGACCGATGAGACGATGACTGTCGTATTGATGCCTCCGCGAAAATCGAGGAAGTTGATTTTGAGCAAACAACCGTGAATTGATCGTTCAATCTTCAACTACATTGACACTCCCCGCCAAAAAAGGGATCCAACCCTTTTTTCCTTCACGACCAATACACGTTGACTTGGATGCCATTGCGAGAACCTGGGTCACACGGACAGAGCTGAAATGGAAAACAAACAGAAAAGCCAACACACCACAAGCATACCCACAGCACAATCTCACACATCGCTGACGACCTGCGCCTCCAGATAGAGACCTCCTCTTGACATCTTGCAACACAATCGCCACTTGCTAGAATGACTCTTGCAGAATGCAACGTGACTATATCAGCACCTCATGATACTCTTCAAGCATCCTCTTTTCTATTCAATATCAATTATCACTGAAATCGCTTGTCACTCATTCTGCCTCAGTTCTAGTAGCGGTGACGCATGCGAGCCTCAGTCGTTTACACTCTTTCTCCCCGGCGTGTCGGACCGCAGCCAACAATTATCTCCGTGTGCATTTCATTCTCAGCAATAGCATCCCCGGCGTATACGACCCATCTGCTGTCCTTAACATCAATCAATTCATTCATGGATGAAGAAGGCTCGAAACAACTTCAGAAATAATCACGACGAAAATTTTAACAAAATTACGCAATAACAACAAGACACGAAAACAACGAGTAAACACAATGAATTCAAATAACACCAATTGTTATGACACACCAAACGTATATACAAACAGTACACACAAACTCGCATTTCATGTCTTGGTGGAATTCCTTTGAAGAATTTCAGGACTTACACCAGTACGCCTACAACCCTTCACAGGTTGACGATTGTAAATTTTGGAATGTCCGGACACAAACAAGATTAACCAACAATTACATCAATTGGAACTCACACAACTATTTAACACAAACATATGTACAATCAACACATCAAATGTTGTGGATTCTGACACGACAAACTACCCTTGAAGAACTGTAGGACTTACAGCAGTACGCCTACATTCCTTCTCAGGTTGATGATCCAAGTGGAAGTCGTCCGGACACAAACAGAATTACCAACAGCTAGATGACAGATGATATCAATTCAGTATATACAATATGAACATATGTACAAAATCACACACCGAGCACATTGGACTGCTCATTGATGCGCTACCCTTTGAAGAATTGTAGGACTTACAGCAGTACGCCTACAACCCTTCTCAGGTTGACGCTCTAGGTTGGAAAATCGTCGCAGAGTTCATTTGCTAACTTCCTTCTATCAGCTATATCCTCAAATCTGAACGGCAACACGCCCATGTCATTGTATCGTAGAATATAGATGACCAACAAACACACGACATATCTCATCAACCAAGTGTAGAAACAGAGTAATTTACACCAAAGATAATAACATTCAATTAGTAACTTGAAACTAGAAATGCCTTTATTCGTGCAAGTCAATTTAACAATAACTCTCTCCTTTACACTTGGCTTATTCTCACTAAACTGACCATTGATATTCGTCCTTTCAAACGAACTGATACTAGCATAGTCATTGCACAAGATACTTGAGTTGATGGGCATCTGTTTCATTGTGGATGACAGCACCAACGATGACTGAGTGACACAAAGTGATGAACTTAGCGGTGGATCAGAAGCTGTTCTTGTTCGGCTCTCAGATAGTTGTCCAACTGCAAGATTACCACCACTGCTGTCTTTCACTACTAGTTCGGGTTTAGCACTATCATCTGATGATAGGTGGGCTACATGCTGATCAATTACACTGACTGTCTCACAAGTATGCACACCTTTTGGAACTGCATCTGCGTTCAATTCTACTTCACGTTGTAGTTGTACAGAACCTTTATTTAACTTAGCAGTAGTAGGCATATCCCTCATCTCATAATGATCAACCAAAGACAGCTGTGAAGTATCATGATCATTACCACAAATATTCACTTTACCGTCAACTTCATCATTTTCAAACTCTTTAATAACAGAAGTAGATAATTTTGGTTCCTCCTCACAAATCCTAAAAGGCTTTATATCTTCACTCTGACTAGTAATATCTTGTAAACTTGTAGGGTCAGAACTACACTCTGAAGCAGCAACTCTATTCTGTGACACTTTATTCAACAACGGCTTACCAGTTGCAACTACAGACTTCTTCACCGCACCGTTATCGTCACACAATTCGGAGTCAGGTCTGGAGTTTACATTTAGCTTATCACTGAACTTGCTCACTGGTTCACAGTTCACTTGTGTATGCACCTCTTGCACACGTGTAAACCACAACCGTGTTTGTCTTGCATCTTGTAACTTATCTGTTGAGGATGTACTACGAAACCTGTTACACTCACTAGGTCTATATGCATTACTAGACATCATGGAGCCTTCTCGATATCCACCTCTCTGAGGCTTATTCGTCATCAATGAGTGCGTTTTACCCTCAGACTGCTCTATTCTATGGGTGAGATCTAACAGACTGGCGAACTTGCTCATAGATTCATTGACACTAGTATTTACCAGTTTCAGGATATCATCAAATTTTGGCTCGATACCCTCATCCTCCATACGGGAGCTTATCTTCACCCACTTCCTTTGCAGTCGAGTAGGTAAACGTCTTGCTATTACTTCTAGTATAAAACTCGAGTTGAGGTCACTCATTCGATTCATCGAAATCATTCCATTCTTGTAAATTAGCAAATTATCTAAAAACTCAGTGAGTGCCTGAGAGTCATCCTGTAATTGACCACCATTACCCTAAACAGCCTCGAATAATTTCCCTGCAATCATCGAAGATCTTCCAAACCTTTGACGTAGTATGCTCATAGCCTCGTAGTAACCCTCTTTTGGCTTCATAAACTTACAACACTGTATAGCTCTTGAAGCAACTTCAGTGCAATATCTCATCAAATACATTAACTACGATTCATCATTTAATAAAATACCACTCAACATGATCTCAAACTCCTTTAAAAATTGTAAATAATCGACCGGGTTTCCATCAAAACACCGTGGTTCAAATTTAGGGAGTTTGATGTTCCTATTATCCCTGAACGGCGAAACAGCAACATCAACCATGTCATGCTTAACATCACACACATCGTTACAATTAACAGACAAGTCATCATGACTTACTTTCGTGTTTGCATCCAAGACGCTCTGTCCCTTCTTTGACCCAGGCATTGTTGAACTTGAGCAAATTCCAAAAAAATTCTAGATAATGCTTGTTCAAAGAGGACTTGACCGGCACAAGGAGAAATGAACGGTGTCAATAGAGTTGAAGATTGAACGATCAATTCACGGTTGTTTGCTCAAAATCAACTTCCTCGATTTTCGCGGAGGCATCAATACGACAGTCATCGTCTCATCGGTCGCTTTTCAGAAAGAAGATTGAAACATCGTCAGAAACCTTAGTTGCTTAGTTCGTTTATTCCTTTTATATGTTGGTGTAACAATACAAAATATCAAACGGCAGATCGGTGTTTTGGTGTTGGCGTCCGTTATAACTAAGCGTTTCTGAGATATCTTCTAAGAACAGCGTGGGCCCGAGCGTAGCGAGAGCTGGGCATTAACGGTTTATGAGACTTTGCTGACAGTTTCTGACGGTACGAGTCAGTTCTGACGGATTTGGACAGTTAGTGACAGTTTGGATAGTCACCATTCATCTTTCCTGTTGCCAGTCAAGTCCTCTTTGAACAAGCAATATCTGGAACAATTTTGGAATTGGGTCAAGTTCGACAATGCCTGGGTCAAAGAAGGGACAGAGCGTCTTGGATGCAAACAGGAAAGTAAGTCATGATGACTTGTCTGTTAATTGTAACGATGTGTCTGATGTTAAGCATGACATGGTTGATGTTACTGTTTCGCCGTTCAGGGATAATAGGAACATCAAACTCCCTAAGTTTGAACCACGGTGTTTTGATGGAAACCCGTCTGATTATTTACAGTTTGTAACGGAATTTGAAATCATGTTGAGTGGTTTTTATTAACTGATGAAATGAAGTTAATGTTTTTGATGAGGAACTGCACTGAAGTTGCTTCAAGAGCTATACAGTGTTGTAAGTTTATGAAGCCAAAAGAGGGTTACTACGAGGCTATGAGCATACTACGTCAAAGGTTTGGAAGATCTTCGATGATTGCAGGGAAATTATTCGAGGCTGTTTAGGGTAATGGTGGTCAATTACAGGATGACTCTCAGGCACTCACTGAGTTTTTAGATAATTTGCTAATTTACAAGAATGGAATGATTTCGATGAATCGAATGAGTGACCTCAACTCGAGTTTTATCCTAGAAGTAATAGCAAGACGTTTACCTACTCGACTGCAAAGGAAGTGGGTGAAGATAAGCTCCCGTATGGAGGATGAGGGTATCGAGCCAAAATTTGATGATATCCTGAAACTGGTAAATACTAGTGTCAATGAATCTATGAGCAAGTTCGCCAGTCTGTTAGATCTCACCCATAGAATAGAGCAGTCTGAGGGTAAAACGCACTCATTGATGACGAATAAGCCTCAGAGAGGTGGATATCGAGAAGGCTCCATGATGTCTAGTAATGCATATAGACCTAGTGAGTGTAACAGGTTTCGTAGTACATCCTCAACAGATAAGTTACAAGATGCAAGACACACACGGTTGTGGTTTACATGTGTGCAAGAGGTGCATACACAAGTGAACTGTGAACCAGTGAGCAAGTTCAGTGATAAGCTAAATGTAAACTCCAGACCTGACTCCGAATTGTGTGACGATAACGGTGCGGTGAAGAAGTCTGTAGTTGCAACTGGTAAGCCGTTGTTGAATAAAGTGTCACAGAATAGAGTTGCTGCTTCAGAGTGTAGTTCTGACCCTACAAGTTTACGAGATATTACTAGTCAGAGTGAAGATATAAAGCCTTTTAGGATTTGTGAGAAGGAATCAAAATTATCTACTTCTGTTATTAAAGAGTTTGAAAATGATGAAGTTGACGGTAAAGTGAATATTTGTGGTAATGATCATGATACTTCACAGCTGTCTTTGGTTGATCATTATGAGATGAGGGATATGCCTACTACTGCTAAGTTAAATAAAGGTTCTATACAACTACAAAGTGAAGTAGAATTGAACGCAGATGCAGTTCCAAAAGGTGTGCATACTTGTGAGACAGTCAGTGTAATTGATCAGCATGTAGCCCACCTATCATCTGATGCTAGTGCTTAACCTGAGCTGATAGTAAAATACAGCAGTGGTGGTGGTCTTGCATGTAGACAAATTTCTGAAAGCAGAACAAGAACAGCTTTTGATCCACCGCTAACTTTATCAACTGATATCACTCAGTCGTCGTTGGTGCTGTCATCCACAATGAAAAAGACGCCCATTAACTCAAGTATCTTGTGCAATGACTATGCTAGTATCAGTTCGTTTGAAAGGAAGAATATCAATGGTCAGTTTAGTGAGAATAAGCCAAGTGTAAACGAGAGAGTAATTGTTAAATTGACGTGCATGAATAAAGGCGTTTCTGGTTTCAAGTTACTATTTGAATGTTATTATCTTTGGTGTAAATTACTCTGTTTCTACACTTGGTTGATGAGATATGTCGTGTGTTTGTTGGTCATCTATATTCTACGATACAATGACATGGGCGTGTTGCCGTTGAGATTTGAGGATATAGCTGATAGAAGGAAGTTAGCAAATGAACTCTGCGACGACTTTCCAACTTAGAGCGTCAACCTGAGAAGGTTTGTAGGCGTACTGCTGTAAGTTCTACAATTCTTCAAAGGGTAGTGCATCAGTGAGCAGTCCAATGTGCTCGGTGTGTGATTTTGTACATATGTTCATATTGCATATACTGAATTGATATCATCTGTCATCTAGCTGTTGGTAATTCTGTTTGTGTCCGGATGACTTCCACTTGGATCATCAACCTGAGAAGGAATGTAGGCGTACTGGTGTAAGTCCTGAAATTCTTCAAAGGAATTTCACCAAGACATGATCGGTGAGGTTGTTTGTACTATTTATATATACGTGTGGTGTGTTATAGCAATCAGTGTTTTTTGGATTCATTGTGTTTACTCGTTGTTTTCGTGTCTTGTTGTTATTGCGTAATTTTGTTAAAATTTTCGTCGTGATTACTTCTGAAGTTGTTTCGAGCCTTCTACATCCATGAATGAATTGATTGATGTTAAGGACAGCAGATGGGTCGTATACGCCGGGGATGCTATTGCTGAGAATGAAATGCACACGGAGATAATTGTTAGCTACGGTCCGACACGCCGGGGAGAAAGAGTGTAAACGACTGAGGCTCGCATGCGTCACCGCTACTAGAACTGAGGTAGAATGAGTGACAAGCGATTTCAGTGGTAATTGGTAATGAGTAGATAAGAGGATGTGCGTAGAGTATCGTGAGGTGCTGATATAGTCACGTTGCATTCTGCAAGAGTCATTCTAGCAAGTGGCGATTGTGTTGCAAGATGTCAAGAGGAGGTCTCTATCTGGAGGCACAGGTCGTCAGCGATGTGTGAGATTGTGCTGTGGGTATGCTTGTGGTGTGTTGGCTTTTCTGTTTGTTTTCCATTTCAGCTCTGTCCGTGTGACCCAGGTTCTCGCAATGGCATCCAAGTCAACGTGTATTGGTCGTGAAGGAAAAAAGGGTTGGATCCCTTTTTCTGGCGGGGAGTGTCAATGTAGTTGAAGATTGAACGATCAATTCACGGTTGTTTGCTCAAAATCAACTTCCTCGATTTTCGCGGAGGCATCAATACGACAGTCATCGTCTCATCGGTCGCTGTTCAGAAAGAAGAGTGAAACATCGTCAGAAGTAATACAATGATTTATTATTGTAATATTTGTTTTCAGACCTTAGTTCACTTATTCCTTTTATATGTTGGTGTAACAATAAAGAAATCTCAAGCAGCAGATCGGTGTTTTGGATTTTTCGTCCGTTATAACTAGGCGTTTCTGAAATCTTCAAGGAACAGTGTGGGCCCGAGCGTAGCGAGAGCTGGGCATTAACGGTTTATGAGACGTGATTGACAGGCAGTCTGTACTTATCTCCATGTTAGACAACCCAGAGTGAGTCAGGTACATTTTCATTATATCATCTTCCACCTTACTGACTACAAATGAGCTACGTATATATATGAGACATCCTCCACCACGCTTGCAATCTCTGTTTGCACGGTGTACAGTGTAATCATCGATACCTATATGCACATCAAGTACAGGGATGAGCACCAGAACTCAGTAATCAGAGCTACAGTAAACTTGGCGACTAATAATAATGTCCTTATTTCAGATATCTTATTTATTAAGGAACGTGCATTAATTAGCAATATCGTGAATAAGTCACGGGATACTACAAACTGGCTTAAAATGTCACCATAATCTAAATATATTTGTGCGTCAGCACCGCAAGAGTTCATAAATGAAAGGGTGGTTTGACTGGGTGTCTGTACATCGGAGTTGGTGTGCAATGAAGGCTCAAGTCACATTGAGAAATAATGAGTGTGCTGTCTGAGATAACACGCATGCATTGAGTGATTACAATCGCTTCATTGCTATGTCCCCCACAGAATGGTCAAAAATGGCAAAACAGAAACGTCTGTGTTTCAGTTGTTTAAAGATGAGGTATACAAAGTTGAATTGTAAGGCGACAGAAAAATGAAGTAGTGGTTCAACCGATGTGCACCCACTTCTGAGTACAGTAAACAAAGCAGCTAATTTGGTTAATTGTAATAGTACCTTTGGACCCCTTGGCAACCCACAAGTTTATTTAAGGGTATTACCAGTTAAGGTGAAAGGACAGAAATCCCCGGTAGAGGCTTATGCACTGTTGAATAATGGTTCAGACGCTAGATTGATAGATGCTAAGCTGGCTGGCTGCTTGGGTATTAAGGGCCCAAAGCAATCATTGGTTTTATCACTTTCAATTCTTCGAAAACGGTAGTATGTGAACAAGTGTCATTTCAGTTAGGATCCTTGACTACTGGAGAAACCGTTGAAAAAGATACTGCTTACACTACATTCAGTATGAAACTCGACGAAGCTATAGTACCTTGTCGTGAAACAGTTGTCGCTAAGACATACCGGTGTGAAATTCCATGTGGGCCAAATCGAATAAACTGTAAATGTCCATGTCTTACTTCGCTGGATCTCACGCTATCCCTCGAAGACTTTCAGAAACCACTTCTAATAACCAAAGCAAAAAACCAGAACACGAATTGGCGACTCGAGAATCATTTATTCTTACGCCAATATGTAACCAAAACCAGGGTGATTATACACAAGGCCTAAGAATAAATGCCATAACAATAAATCACGATAATACATCTGATAGTTCTCTGTCTTCCACTGAACAGGGAACGATGAGACTGTGACTGCCGTATTGATGACTGCCGCGAAAAATGTAGAGTTGGGCATGAGCAAACAACCATGAATTGATCATTCAATCTTCAAAAACATTGACATGTATATAAATGAGATTGAACAGCTCTGTGAATGAATTCGCCATCAAAGAGAGTCTCCTCACTGAACGTCTTTTATTCTTCATATGACTCAACGGGAATTTTCAAGCTACATTTATATTTGGCTGGGCACGATGAGATAAGCGGAACGCCTACTTCTACTGAGTTTAAAAAATGTTCAATACAACTTGAACGTGAAGCCATATAACTCTCCGCGGTACGTTCGAATCTGGTGAAACTTTTGCACGTGTTTTCGCTGATATTCATTTTTCTGTTCTGCTATATTATCACTAATAATAATGGGCAAAAGCAATGAAAAGCATGTTTTTAGAAAAACACTAGCGATTTGAAAAATAGCTTAAGCTTATAGAGTAACGCATTTTCACCCCTTAAATCAGCCGCAGTTAGTAGTTCACCCAATATAAACGGTTCCAACATAATGCTAACCCCTGTAATTCAGGTGGAAGATATCCTGTCACAAAAGGCAGAGAATACTAACTGAGTCTGCATCATAAATGACATGCAGCTACAAATAAATGACCTCAGGACAAAACCAAATCAACTTGACCTGGTACCAGAAACAATTCTCCATCTCAAAAAGGAACTGGGGGGTCTCACTTTACTAAAACTCTTTAAGCTCAGGACTAAACCAACCGATGCTGAATTGGAACATGCTAAGGAGCTAGAAAACGTTATCAACTATTTGTCGAGCGAAGTTGTTAAGAGACTTGCTTCTAAGCAGAACGCCATAGTATACAACATACCTGACAAAAAGCCCATAAAATCGGTTGAGCGTTCCTTGTTAAGAGCTGCCAAACTCTTAAGCACACCCAGTCAGTGTATAAGATTAAATAAAAAGGAGACCACCTATCATCAGATGCTAGTGCTAGACCTGAGCTAATAGTAAAAGACAGCAGTGGTGGTGGTCTTGCAGTTAGACAAATTTCTGAAAGCAGAACAACAACAGCTTCTGATCCATCGCTAAGTTTATCAATCAGTCGTCGTTGGTGTTGTCATCCACAATGAGAAGGACGCCCATGAACTCAAGTATCTTGTGCAATGACTATGATAGTATTGGTGCATTTGAAAAGACGAAAGATACTGCTCAGTTTAGTGAGGATAAGCCAAGTGCGTACGAGAGGGTAATTGTTAAATTGACTTGCATGAATAAAGGTTTTTCAAGTTCCAAGTTACCATTTGAATGTTATTATCTTTGGTGTGAATTACTCTGTGCCTACGCTTGGTTGGTCAGATACGTCGTGTGTTTGTTTGTCATCTACATTCCACGATACAATGACATGGGCGTGTTACCGTTGAGATTTGAGGATACAGTTGATGGAAGGAGGTTATTTATTATTATTATTAGTAGTAGTAGTAAATGAACTCTGCGACGATTTTCCAACCTAGGGCGTCAACCTGAGAAGGGTTGTAGGCGTACTGCTGTAATTCCTACGATTCTTCAAGGGTAGTTCATCAAGGCAGAATCCTCCACATTTGATGTGTTGATTGTACATATGTTTGTGTTAAATAATTGTGTGAGTTCCAATTATTGTAATTGTTGGTTAATCTTGTTTGTGTCTGGACATTCTTCAACTTACAACCGTCAACCTGAGAAGGGTTTCAGGCGTACTGGTGTAAGTCCTGAAATTTTTCAAAGCAATTCCAACGAGATACGATCTGCGAGCTTGTGTGTGCTGTTTGTATATATGTGTGGTGTGTCATATCAATTGGTGTTTTTGGATTCATTGTGTTTACTCGTTGTTTTCGTGCCTTGTTGTTATTGCGTAATTTTGTTAAAATTTTCGTCGTGATTACTTCTGAAGTTGTTTCTTGTCTTCTACATTCGTGAATGAATTGATTGAAGTTAGAGACAGCAGATGGGTCGTAAACGCCGGGGAGGCTAGGCTATTGCTGAGAATGAAATGCATACGGGGATAATTGTTAGCTGTGGTCCCACACACCGCGGAGCGTGAGTGTAGACGACTGAGGCTTGCATACGTCACCGCTACTAGAACTGAGGCAGAATGAGTGACAAGCGATTTCAGTGGTAATTGGTAGTGAGTAGATACGAGGACGTGCGTGGAGCATCATGAGGTGTTGCTACCGTCACGTTGCATTCTGCAAGAGTCATTCGAGCAAGTGGCGATTGTGTTGCAAGAGGATGCCTTTAACTGGAAGGCGCAGGTCGTCATTGATGTGTGAGATTGTGCTGTGGGTATGCCTGTGGTGTGTTGTTAATCGCCCCATTCTGCAGGAACGGCAATATGCAATTTGACGACTCGAGAGTTTTCTAATTTTTCTGAGGGATTAGATCTTTATCTTGAAATGGATAACAGTGAACGCCTAGACAAATCACACTTCTACCTTTAAACATATGCCATTTGCTCAGCCTATTGTTGAGGTGCAGCCACGTGGGATCTGTACGGATTTATGGGGCATCTTATAGATTAACTTGCTATCCATTGTCGGATCTATAAATACCACTTCACGATGTCTTATCTCATTTATTTTCTAATAACGTTTTTACTTGATCCTCATTATATTCCATTAAACCTAACATTTTGTAGCTCTCTATGAATTTGATTAGACTCATTGTATTCCTATTATCTATAAGGTCCGTCTGTGCATCAAAGAGAGAAAAATTCATGAAACAAAAACAACTGGCTTGAAAATAATTGTATTAAAGCCAAAAGTGGACATCATGATAGTACGAACTATATGGGTAGCATTTTACATTGCAAATGAACGTTGTCAGCCTACGGATTAATTAGTTTCCCATTTTATTTCCTATATAAATGCGTTTATTAATGATACATTGCTCTTACTTATTTCATTACACTTTATTGACTCGCCTTAGCATTTCTGCTTTTCTAAAACAGCTTTCAATCCCTTGTAAAAGTTGTACTTACCTCAATATCGGTTGGTTATCGTATGCCTACAACCACGGGACGAAAACGAAACGAAGTCGATTATCCCGCGCCAACTGGCGGACAACTGCACAATTCAATAAGATAACGGCCTGGTTCAGACAATGAGTGTATTTATATATATATATCAAATAACTAGCTGTTGAAATATAATTAACTTGTAGACAATCTACGATTTGATATTATATCATGTTTTTGACACTACCTATTGTAAATGTGGAAGATTTTTGTGTGATTAATTTTTATTTATAATTTGGGGAAACTAGATGCAATATTGTGATTAACGCTGAAAATTCTATTCTGTATCACAAGTACTGTTTTTGGAATAAAGTAAATCATTATTATTATTGATCGTGCCTATAAAAATGGCTTGCATTTTCATGTAAATTTATATGTACATATGAGAATACACATTAAAATTATTATAAGAATGAAGTGTTGGTATCTGTTTTGGGTAGTCATCAGACCATAGCAAGCTTTGTGCAGAAATCGGCACACGCTTCCCACTGGATACATAAGGTGTATGAATGGCTTCTGTTGGCTTGCTAAATGTGGTCTGTGGCTGATATTTGAGGATTTTCTATAGCTTTCAGTCGATAGAACATTAGAAGTGGGCTGGCTAACAAGGGGTTCACGTAGTGGATGCGCGGAATGATACCTACTGCCTTTCTGTGCTGTTTGTCTATAATTATTGGTCGGGTATAATTGGCTTCCCACTCGCCACCAATTAGGCCTACCCCTAGGAGCTTGGTATACCATTTTTGACTTTCTCTTAGAAAGATGACTTAGAGGTGCTTTCGCCTCTGTCATATCAAAGGGCTTTCTTGCTCCGGGTCCAGTATTTAATTTATTTACTTCTTTTCCCCCTTTCTTATGGTCAACTAGTTGATGATGGCTAACAGGGCAGCCAGAACATTCTATGTAGGGATTCTGTGGCTTGGACACCTCATGAGGCTTAATTAACTTAATTGAAATGGGACGTTTTTCATAATGTCTAGAAAACTTGCCAACTTGGGCAACTACATTCGACTGGTGCTTCACAGTGTGTGGATTGTCAGACTGAGGGGTAAATCACTTATAAGGGGATGGTTGTAACACCACTGGGATGGGTTTTGATGGTTTCGGGCTCTTGACATTTGCGCCAGTGTGAATACGATGTATTTCGACATTATTTTCCGTTGACTCATCCATGTCCATCATTTCAGTGTCAGCATCAGTATCGCTATATAACGCTTGCCTAACATTAACCAGTGGCTGCGAAAAAGTCTGATGCATGCCGTGATCAGGTATTTCAAAAGACGGAATAACATATGGAGCATCATTTACAGTTGTTTTATTAGGGTTATCAACATTCAGTGTTCTTGAGCGGCATCGTCCTTGGCATGGTGTTAAATCAGGTGCAACCCTAATGTTAGTGTATGGTATTGAAGATCCTATTGTCCCACCAGATTTCAGAAAATTCCTGGCTTCTTCGGTAGACCTTAACTTGAAAAGCACCGGACACAGGTGGTTTGCAGATTTCTTACGAAGACGCAAAACCTGACATTCTATCAACGACATATTACAAGCCTTTAGACACGAAGTCCTAAGTTTGGCAATCGGCTCTCTGTCTGAAATGTTATAGGCCAAATCCTTATGTGAAGACATAATCCTCTTAACAGCCTCTTCAGCCAAATAGTCAATTGTGCGCTCGGATTTGATTAGTGATTCAAAACAGATGTTTTGTGGTGGGTCACACAGTTGGGTGAGAGGCATAATGCCGTCAAACTTGCTCTGCACTTCTGCTATTGGCTTCTGAAGTGTCAGCGAATCACTTTTGCTACAAGTCGCACTCTCTGTCAGTTCCTCCACGATAACAAATACCATAACTCTGGGTGTGGCTGGTATAAAAAGTGTAGAATCGTCGACGGAGCTGAGGCCTTTAGATGGTTGACTATTATTAGATCTCAGTCTCTTAACGGTACTTACACGTTTGATAGCCTTACCAACTCAGAAACAAGAAATTTCACAATTTTCGGACAAAAAGTCTTGAGAATATAAAAATAAGATAGCTGCATTATCGAAGTATCAAAACAACAACGATAAATAGTTATATGTTGCAAAGTAAAAAGTCAGAATTTCCTTAAAAGCTTTGGATGTGGGCATAGAGTTCTGTTCACTTGAATTTTGGAAGAATTTAAACGTGAGACAATTCGGACACTGAGCAGTTTCCGTAGAATAATCGGAGATACTTTCCAAACGAAGACTTTCGTCTTCGACTGTGCTCAGTTAATACATGTAAATAAGCTTGTTTGCGTTGCAGTGAAATAAACTTTTCTCTCTTAATATTCTTGTGTTCTATTTGTTCTGCATGTGGTGGGAGCACGGCATGCTAGACCGGTACTCCCTAGGATATGAACTTGCTACTATACATAAGTGTAATTCTGTAGGAACACTATCGATCGATATAAGTAGTGAATTATAAGTACTTTAGTCAAGCCTAAACATCTGCCTAAAGTTACGCGAATATGTCTCCTAGTCGTAGGTAAGTCCGTAGGGACCAATGACAAAAATACTTCAGTATTTGAAAAATAAGAAATGAACTTAGGCACTGCAATTGAGTCGATTTCGTACAGAATTAAGTGTATTCAAAAGTAGTGCATTACCATTATTTCACTTAAGGCGTAATATCAATCTATATGATTATGTGTGTTAACTTATAGTGTAAGGTGAAGTGTACACGAGACGTATAATTGAATAGGTTTAGCCGTAGCAATCGTAGCAATATTTCGCTTACACTGAATTACGCCACTAATTACTATATCAGGTCTCATTGATAAGTCAGGCCTCCATCTCGTCCTGATGACAAATTTAGTTTCACTCAGATAGAATAAGAAAAGTATGGTAAGCAGGATGTTAAATATATTTAATGAAAATAATAACAAGCAAATATCTTTACTCAGTTGTTTGTCGTAATTATTTCGGCGATGTCGAATTGCAGCAAGCAAATAATAGTTATTTAATATGTCGTATGAACGGGTGTTTACAAGGAATGTATGTCATTTCTAGAGGTACAATAAGTTATGTTATGAATTGCAATCGTGAAGTATCATAAATTAACACTTTTTCAAAAGTTAAAATCGCTCAATTATTCTGCGAGTAATTAGGACAGGTTATGATAAGTGTTAACTTGTAAACCTTCCACAATGAACAATATATAGGAAACTTCATTATATCTTCATTTTCACCAACTTTCCCCTCACGCACAGAAGCATGCAGTCACTATATACACTGAAGCATTGTAACCTGAACATCACAAAATCCCTACAGATAACTTTTTTAATAATAAATGCTTTAAAGGTATGGGCCATAAGTGCATCTTCTATATCCTTCATAGCCACAAGTAATTCATTAAGGATCTCAAAATATTTTAGTGATCTGAAAACGAATAATTGTTAAGACTGGTACAACTTATGTAACAGGTGTAGTAGTTGTAGGACACAGCTGCTAGCTACTAATCGACAGAAAGCTGATACTAATTTTAAGTAGTCTGGCATTTTAGAACGGCCATCTATGCTATTCTTCGTGCCCCAATGCACACTGACATAAACATTATCTGATGCCATTTCATGCACTGAGAAATTATGGTCTTCTGAAATTCCATGTGCAAATGCAAACTAAACTAGTATCACGTCTTCACCCAAGCAATTTTAACTAGGAACTTCATCAAAATAGATGTATTCACGAGGAAATTCAGCAGCCTGTCTCATTCATCGCATGATCTCTTCGATATGCTATGGAATGTTTCAGTCATCAAGGATGATAACAGAAGTGTTTAACATCCTCAAAATACACATCTAACTTATGTCTGTAGGCTATTTCTCTTTCAAATGCCCGATTCTCATAGAATAACTGGGATGACAACAGCCACTGCCTGTAGTCAATTTACAACTTTAAGGTCCAAAACAACTTGCAGAAGACAAATCCTCAAGTCTCTAAAACGCACATAATAGTTTTTCTATGTGAAATTTCTTAAAAAGGATGACTTTTTTTATTAATAAATCGTCTGGGCTATAAAGACAATTTTACGCACTACTACGAACACATTACATCCATCACAGTAGTCATTAATTTTAGATGCCATATCTTACCGTTTAGATGTTTTTCGCGTGTAGGAAATAGCAAGAACGTAAAGTTCAGACCCATCGCTATCACTTCCCCGTTTCTTAAGCTCATGGAAAAACTAGTACTTCTTAAACTCGAACCCTCCCTTAAAAGCTTCCAAGACCCCAAACAATTTGCCTACAGACAGGGTAGGAGCACTTTAGACGCTGCAGCCGTCTTACACAACAGTATTATCTCATCATTAGACAAAGGTGCCAAATATGTCCGCTGCACGTTTCTTGACTTTACTTCTGCTTTCGACTCTGTACCTAGAAGTCTCTTGCTAAATAAGCTCTCCATGACACAAACCGAGTCCTGGGTCACTAACTGGTTGCATTCCTACTTTTCAAACAGAATGCAGTACACCGTATACAAAGGCCAATCCTCCTCTGCTGTGCTCACAGAAGCTGGTGTCCCCCAAGGTGCTGTACTCTCCCCACTTCTCTTTTCTTTCTTCCTACATGACCTACCGTCTTCAAATGACATTAACTTTGTCAAATATGCTGATGACCTAACTGTATCTTTACCTGTCAAATGTCAAAGTGACTGCACTAAACTAAATGGCTTCTTATCGGAAATTAGCCAATGGTCCAAGGAAAACGGTCTCACCTTAAATCCCTCCAAATGCCAAACAGTTAATTTCACCCTTAGGCATAAATCTGACCTAAACAAACTGGTTAGCACTCACGAGATGTGCAACATAGATGGCAGTGAAATAGAAACCAAGTCGGAAATTAAATACCTAGGCGTCACTTTATCCTCTGATCTTTCCTGGTCGTCTCATATCTTGACGATTTCCAAGAAAATATACCGTCTTACCTTCTACATCAAGAAGTTAAGACATTCTGGTGTAACCCAACCCTTACTCCTACAATTTGTTAACTCCCGGATTCTGCCTATTATTCTCTATTGCTCCCCCTTAGTCTTTCCTGGGCTATTGAAGAAAGACTATACCTTATTACGTAGGATGTTAAAGGTTGTCAGCAGGGTAAGCAGCTTGCCACTTAGCCAGCTAGTTAATATTCTGGTGGACAGGCATATGGACTCATGTGAAAAATGGGCGAAATCCATTTTATCTGACTCACAACACCCTCTACATTCACAACTCTCCCCATGTATCTCTTCAGGGAAAACAAGAAGCCTATATAGGAAACTATATGCCCGCACTAGTAAGTACAAAAACTCATCCATACCCTACCTAGCCCGTGTTCTGTGCGATAAAGAATGCATCAGGCATGAAACCTTTAACTTATTAAATAGTCAGTAGAACCAATGGATCTCGTCTTTCCAACTCACATCATTTATAGGTACAACGTTTTCTCGCTCTTCATTCTGTATTTTATTTTTGTTATGTGCTGTTTTGTTTCTCTCTTCCTTGCAAACTCTACTTAAAACTTTCTTGTTCGTTCTTTCACACTCTGTATATCTCGACCATTTTGCTATCGCTTACGCCAGTAAATATGCTAGTAGTTTCTACTTCTCTAACACCTTCAAACACTGTTTAAATTTTGGCTTTGCTACCCACATACTAATATGTTGTTGAGATAACTTTAATCTATGTAGAACTTTATTTATTGTTAATGTAAAAAACTGGATGCAATATTGTAGTAAAATGCTGAGAATTCCATTCTGTATCACAAGTACTGATTTGGAATAAAGCTTATGTTATGTTATGTTATGTTATATTAACAGAATAGAGGATGTTGGATGTTTGGCGAGAGTTTCAGCTTAACATGTCAACCTTCTTAAGTGGACTTTCAGTAAGTTAGAGATCCACTGGAGATCCCGAAGTTCATTTGACTATTATTCAACCATGTTATTAGTTTTTAATTATTCCTGACCAAATTATACAATGGTGATGCAGAAATAAACCATCAACCAAAGAATCGGGGCAAACACTCTCAGTATATTCATCGACTCATCAAAAATGATGTCGGTCGTCCAATGCTCAGTAAATGCAAATACATACATGGGCCAGTGGCTTACTTTCCTCAGTGGCGTGAAAATATTAAGAGATATGCACAGGTCACTTACATAGTCAGGGGAGAATAAAGTACGGTTATGAGACACCTGCATGAAGAAAACAAACTGCTTTGTTATTCTGACTTGAAGCCATTTAATATTTCGACCTTGAGCCGCTGTCCTCTGTTTGCTTGTGGTTAGTTTGTGTTTTGGTATAAATTATTTCTATAATGAGAAAAAATTACTCTATATCATTGCGATCCACAATATATTCTGTGTAGACACTCACCATCACGTCACAAAGCGGTCCGCGGAGATCTCTGAGGACCAAGTACCCCAAGCTTACTATAATGCTGAATCATCTCACTAATTCTGAGATAATTCTAACATTATGTAGTGAGTAAATTCTGAATCTGTTCTAAAATGGATTGTTTAATGGCAGAGACCAGAATTCAGTGCTGGTTTCAAGCATGGCTGGCACTAATTCAGCACCCTGTTTTTCCTAGTCATTTTCGGGAGTAGATCAGAGCCTACTGGGTTTGCTCATCAGCGTTGTTCCAGCCCTCACAGGATATATTAAGCACAGACTAGCGTTACTTCAGAACGAAAAGACTTAATTCACCACTCACGTCGCTTTTTAAGCATGACCAGCGTTATTTCAGAATAAGTTTAGAATTGTTGTAAGCGAGGTACCTCGTTTGCTTCTTCATTTGTTTCATCTGAAGACCATTACCTAGTTGATATTGGACTTCCGGATTAGTAGTGAAGGTGACTTTATTTCCTCTGTTTTCGGTTTGTTTTCGACAGGTCTGGGGGGGTGGATGTATGTTGAAACCCCAATTACCATTCCTAGCAGCAACAAAGTCGTATGATGAACCATATATTTTTCCAAAAGGTTAACTTCTATCCGTAATTCGGCTGCCTTCAGTGTAGCCATTAAGTTAGAACATCGTGCTGAAACCTGTCAAGGCTCTTGTAGCGTTTGGGAACACGAGAAAGTGGACACAGGAAAATCTTTATACATAGAGCTCAACAAACACCGAGTGTGCAAGGCAGTTGTTGCTATTTTCAGTAACTCCCATGCTATAACTCTCCTAGTTTTGCCGACAGTGTTTACACTAATTAGTATAACTTAATACAGCAGTGGCGTTTCTGTAAACCAACTGTATTTCAAGTATATAGTCAGGGGGCCGCCACAATGACTTCGTATCACCTCTTCAAGATAAGTCATTCGATATTTCAATGTAGGTAAATTGAAACTTCGCGGACAAACAGGTGACTGACTAATGACGAAAATAATCGTCTCTTTTCTGGCTTTCATTGGTTCCTTAACAGATATCGGTTGGTAGTGTAGTTCTTCATCAAATCACTTTGCTCGATTTAACTGTTGAATTGTACTAGCGATACATGTGTAAGTACATCCTTTGAGTTATTTTTGTTAAGCAAATAAAATTGCGATCACCTAATTAGACGAATTTAAGGTAAAAAAATCTATACCTAGATAATATTTGGCTCTTAAATGACAGCCTCGTACACATTTGACATGTGGTAAATTAAGCGTAAATCGTAAGGAATTTGTATGTTAGCATTATGATACTTTATTTGACACGTATTTCTGGGTATTTGTTCACTGCTTCAAACTGAAGTGTCGTCTACTAGGTGTCTTACATATAATATTATGGCTCGTTGTCCGGTGTGTAAGATATTTTACGCCGCTGAGGTTTTTTCTGTTCTTAGGGATTGGTGAAGATTTTTCAACTCTTTTCAGAATACTCCGTTGGCCAAAACTCCGAGTATGTGGGGTCTCAGTATAATTTTGTCGTCAAAATCAGCGTGTGGTTGTAAATTTTCACAGTCCTTCAGAACCCGCGTTTATCATTTCGCTCTTCGACCTAAAATGATTAGTCCTGATGATGCGGTAGACTCAAAGGACCCCCGCCTTGTTAAATTTGTTGCCCCGGCAGGCAAATGGGAGCATACGGGGTCAAATTATGATGATCTTGTTTCAAGAATTGTTGGAATGATGACCATAAGAGGAGAAAGAGAAGTCGCGAGAGACGTCATGCGCATGACATTTAGGGAAATTAAATTGATACAGGTACTTTTACGGTTTGTTTGTAATTTTATCAATTCTTGTAGATAAGGAAAAACAAAGGTAGTGCAGGCAGTCCGGATGGTGAAAATACTGTTATAAATCCAATAGCCGTAGTTCGTGAAGCAGTGAAGAACTGCACGCCTTTGCTACTTTTACAGTCAGTGCCACGTGGCGGCATCTTGTACAAGGTAATCATTACTAGTTTTAACTACTAATACCTTCTTTACTCTCTAGTACATTTTGATGATTTTGGTTACTGTGCATTTCATCTATTAAGACTTAATTTTCTGTGGTTTATTAGAGTTAAGTTTTGTATAGAATGGTTGATTCATTAACCCTCCAAAGGTTTCGCAAAATAAAAATGCATATTAACTAACCACAAGTCTGTCTGTCTGTCTAACCACAAGTGCCTGGTTTGAGTGTAAACTTATCCTAGATTGTCCATTTGCTGACGAGTCAATTGGATAAGTAGGAGGATCTAACACACGAGCATCAGAAGGTCTTGGGCCCTAACGACTCAGTGCAAGTCACTACACTTCATGGTGAAAAAGGAAATCAAAGAAGAATAAATTTGCTAGGCCTAATGTAACATTGTGCATATAGTAATGGGACATTCAAGGCTGTAGAGGTGATGTGAATAAAGCCAATTCCTTCAAAATTAGTAGATGTTATTTCTTGACGTATGAACCAGACTAACACGAACCAATTTACCAGACTGATTGGTTGATGGAGTCTATCACACCAACCACCCTCCGACTCGACTCTGTCGATCGGGAAGTTCTCTGGAGATGCTTGGCTGTAAAGGGAATTCCGAGAAAATATATTGCACTGATTAAAGCACTCTATTCGTTCTCATACAGCCAGGTGAGGCCTTACGGCGAGCTGTCATCTGAACTGATGACGACCAGTGGTGTCCGTCAAGGATGCCCATTATCTCCTTTTCTATTCAACTTCATCATAGATGTGTTAATGGACTTAACCCTAGGTGACTTCAGTGACTCAGGAATTGACTTGCTACCGGGGAATAATCTCGTTGACTTGGAATATGCAGACGATATAGTCCTTCTAGGCGAAGACGCTGACGAAATGCAGAGTCTTCTAAACACCTTGAGCCGCAATCAACGAATGTTTGGCATGCGATTCGCTCCCGCCAAATGCAAGATGATGTTACAGGACTGGACTACATCGACGCCTAGTTTAAAAATAGGAAGTGAAGTGGTAGAGCACGTTGACCGCTTCACTTATTTGGGAAGTACCATCAGCCCCAACGGGCTGATCTCTGACGAAATCTCAGCACGAATACAAGGGGCTCGTTTCGCATTTGTTAGTTTACGTCGACTCTGGCGTAGACGAGATGTTCGACTATCGACCAAAGGGCGGGTGTACTGCTCATCAGTCCGCTCCGTCCTCCTTTATGGTTGTGAGACTTGGCCACTGAGAGTGGAAGACATGAAAAGACTAGCTGTCTTTGATCATAGGTGCCTGCGTTCTATTTCCCGTGTAAAGTGGCATAATAAGGTGAGCAACATTGAGGTTAGGCGTAGAGTTCTAGGTAAACAGGGGAAATCAATCGACGAAGTCGTGAAGTTACAAAGACTGAGATGGTTAGGACATGTGTTACGTATGCCAAGCCATCGCCTCCCTCGACGAGCAATGTTAGCGGATATAGGGTCAGACTGGAAAAAAGCTAGCGGCGGTCAAACAAAAACTTGGCATCAGTCAATGAAATCCACAACAGTTGGTCTAAGCCACGTAGGAATGTGTAGACTTCCTGACTGGTTGGGGTCCTCGCGACGGTAAAAATCTATGGTTGGAAACAATTGGTGACATGGCTCAAACTCATCGTTCTCAGTGGCTAGCGCAGATACATCCACTCCCTGTGACTTATGATCTTCAATGAAACTGTTTTGTTCTTCGTTATTACTCCTCCTTTGTCTCACACCTCTGCTCACTGTCTCTATTATGCTTTTCTTGTACTTTCTTCTCTTGCTTCGCGTGCTACACGGAATGTGGCGACTTGAACTTCCGCACATTTGTGCAAAGTTGTATGTCGAAAACAGACAGACAGACCCTCCGACTACTTCCAAATTAATCTTACTCCAGCAAACATAGTGTGATAAATTGATTGGTAGGTCAGTATGTGACACGTCACTTTCACATACACTTCGCATACATAATCTCTTTGTTCGTTAAACTTTGTTTTTTGAAAATTGCACCTAATTTTAGTATCATCTTTCGGGAGACAAATATAGTCAACTGCTTTTAGCTCTTTCCATATCGCATGCCGTTAGTGATCATATAGTGTGTCGGTGATACAGCGGCAGAATGCTCGCCAACCATATGGCTGGTTCGGGGTTCTATCCCCAGACGATGTACTCCTATACTTCTCTCTCTAAGCCAGTAATAAGACTGGTAAAGAAGGAAGGTTGGGCCAGATGAGGCTAGCTAGCAACCTTATCCCGTAAAAATAGACACCACTGCTACTGAAACATCAAACCTCTGGCTTGAAGGCGCCCTACTTTCCACTGGGAGCGTAAAGGAATAATATTTATATGTAGTTGCGCAATATAATTGGTAAATTAGAAAGAAACCAGTTAGTTTATCCAATCTCTTAGATAAGTAAGGAGTAACAAAAGTTGGCCGCTACATTATATCGCTCAATAAGTGTTACTGGAAATCACTTTTGGCACATCATCTTACACTTGACTGCTGTAAACTAAATAGTTAACACTGCCGGACTTAAACTTTTATCAATTAATTGTCTTAGGTACACATGTATTAGCGCTTCGATAATTAGAAATAATTACACCCGGAACGCATTTTTGGATTCATTTGAAAAATGTATTTACCAATTCTATTTACTACTTTGGGAATTTTGTCAGTGACATTAGCATTGCTTGCATTTATTCTTAATTCAAACTCTGATAGCATCATGTGATCAAGAAAAGGATTGACACTTCACAGTGAGTAGTTTCAAAATCGTTAATTACTGAGACTTCTGAAGATATATCTGAATGCGCCCAGAATGATCGTGTCTCCGGTTACATTTAATGTAGCAGCATATGGAATAGCATATGTAAGGTAGGTATATATCAAGCATCGAAGCCGTTGAGAATGAAAATAACAGTGTGGTTAAATACACACAGCTACATAAGGTGGTATCCTTAGCTTGACAGGGCTTCACATAAGACAAAGTTGGATTGACTCCAGTGAAACAAAGATAAGCCCATCTGACAAGTGCAGTTATATGCTTATACTAGCCTTTCAAAAGTATTCTTTTCTCGTGTATGTGTGTGGTGGGGATGGGGGGGGAAGAGAGCACATCATAGTAGAAACTTCCATATGTGTGAATTATTTCATGTTCAAATCGACGGAAAAGGTAAGTAGGTGAAAGTAAACAGTTACTGAAAGGTGTTCAAAATCTCAAAGATTATAAACAGTAGACAGATCACTGATGATTTTTAGTAGCTTAAATATTTAATTGTTTAACATTTTGAAAACTACGTTTCGACAACTTACAACTCCTTTTTTGACTGGTTTTAAAATCAGGAGGCTTTATCGGATTGGTACATGTTAGCAGCGCATGAAAGAGCTGAAGAGACATTGACGTAAAGCGTTGCACATAAGCACATTGGTATGTGCACCATTAGGCCGAATCAAAAAGATTCGATATTATTCAGAAGATTGATCCTGTCAGGAGGAATAACGCCTTAACTACTATGGATATCGACGAGCATTTGTTCCATGAGACTTGTCTTAGCAGTTTATTTTTTTTATATGTTTTCTTCATAAATCGTTCTATTTTTTGGAGACAATTATTTCTAACAATCACAACTCTCTAGTCTTGTTGAATACATAAAGTAACAATTCCTTGGCAATTTTTATGTACGCAACTTTAAAAGTTGAAGTGACCATTTCATACAAGCATATTCTCTTTAAATTACAAGTCAAAAGGTTTTAATTTAATTGAATTTGAGATTTTCCCGTCGATTGATTGATTGGATGATTGAACCGAAGTGCTCCTCGGTCTCTGGTTGACATGTCTGTTGGCTTCCTTGTACAGATGTTTCGATGACAATGTCTGGGCCTTTTTAATTAGTAATTAATTGGTGGATGGTGACTGACTAGCAGTGGAATCCAATTCAGGATAGCGCGCATTTCGTCCTATTTGAGACTCGTCCACCAGCTGGGGATGTATCTGCATTTCTAGTGGATAACGCTTTGGCTGCTGGCGTTTGAAACTATGGCCACTGGGTTCAAGCCTCGGTGGTGGTGGGGAAATCATCATCATTGACTCACTGAGAAATGCAGGTACATCCTCCAGCCAACTGACGAGTCCCAAATAGGACGGAGGAAATTCGCGTTATCCTGAACTAAATTCCACTGTAAGTCAGTCACCATCATTCACCACTTAAATAAAAAAAGGTTTTATTGATCTTCTTTAACTTCCTTATACCCTTTAATTGAGTATTCTGAATTATATATTTAATCTCTTTTCCAGGTACCGGCTCCTCCAGTCTCTGACTCGGTTGCTATTCATGCAGCTGTAAAATTAATCTTAGATGCAGGAAAAGACAAACCACGTGAACAGCGTATTTGGATATCCTTGGGGAATGAGCTTATAGCAGCTTCACAAAATCAGGGGACAGCTGTAAAGCGTAAAATTGAATTGCACAAGCAATGTGAAGAAAATCGTGCTTACGCCAATTATAGATCACACTGAATATATTTAGTAGTAATTTACCACACTGATCGTGTGCTTGTAAATAGTATGGAAATAAAATAAAATGAAAACACACTTTTTTTCTTCTAATGAGATGTCTTCCTTTTTTTGCATTCATTGAAAGTTAATTTGTACATTTGTGTTGAATTGCTTATACACATCGGTCAAGTGACCAGGGTATTATTATTATTTCAGTTGATTGATTGTGATATCTTTTTTTATTGTTCCCTTAGGTTCCTAGTGAAACATAGGGCTTCAACTGCACGTCTCCATTTGCTTCTGTCTTCTGCTGTACTTTTCACCTGAATCCATGTTACTCCATACTGTTTCAACTTCTCCAACTGACACGATCTCTTCCATGTCACCCTTGCACTGACGCCCGACTTGCCACGTGCTTCCCTTTCGGGTTCTACCCGAGCAATGGCCTGACGCCCGTGCGATGTCGCCCAGGGACGGCCTCCTCAGCGAGTGTCCAATCCATCTTCACTTTCTCCTGCATATTTGCTGTTGTTGGCGATTGGTTCTTGTTTTGTTTGTGCCCATAGTTTCTTGTTTTTGGTGATTCTTCCCGGCCATCTGATCTTCAGTATAGAGATTGTGATTGTCATATAGGAAAATGTATATTCAAAGATTCAAAATTGGTTGAGAACATGTTATAGCTATATATGTCCAAACCAAGTTCACTTTTAACGGTTTGAAAAAAATTGGGCATTGGGTATATGATATTCATTATAATAAAGGTTTTTGTAATTCCCAATGAATGAAAAACAAAACGATATTGTTGCTCTTACTGACGTTTCGCTATTTAATGCTAATAGCTATATCAAAGCAGTATTATTAAACCGGAATTCACAAAATATCAGCATATATATAACAAAGAGTTAAGGGGTAAGAAAAATATACTTGAGTCAAGTTAAAGGGACGTATAGAAAGTCAGAATAGTAATGAATATCACTAAACCAAATAAAAAAGTTAATAGTACGTCTGTTATTATATCAAAATAAAGTTAACTAACTTGCTCATCGTTCGTCTGTCTGGGGTCGCTTTTGGTTGTCAAGTTGGTCAATTGGTAAAGATAACAAAATCAAGTGTAGATTGTCGGGTTTTATCAGTGTGTAAAATTAATAAAGCAGCGTTTGTTTACATAATGAAATTGCTTATGACATTCATGTTGATTTTGTCACTTCATGGGGGAGATTGAGGGGCCGTGTTGTAACCAGGTCAGATTCTGTTTTAGTCCATTATTCCTATTCACTTCAGACAATTTGGATTCCACTTGATATGTAGTGTTTCTGATATTAGACGTTCTTTGTGATTTCTGAAGTTTTTCTGGATTATTTCAATATTGTCAAAATCAATTTTGTGGCCTGATTCTATCGCGTGTAAAC
Source organism: Trichobilharzia regenti (assembly GCA_944472135.2). Classification (NCBI taxonomy): domain Eukaryota; kingdom Metazoa; phylum Platyhelminthes; class Trematoda; order Strigeidida; family Schistosomatidae; genus Trichobilharzia; species Trichobilharzia regenti. Next base: position 17,351,086 of record OX235270.1, read on the forward strand.
CTATGGCTGATGATTTCGCAAGTTTTTCTAGTTCAACTGGATTTCTTGGTGATCGAAGAGATGCTCTACGGTGTTCATTTCTTCTGATTACCTTGATTTCTCTCTAGCGATGTTTGTCCGATGTATATCGCATCGCATTCCAAGCAAGCATTTTATTTTATAGGCACAATTAGATAGAGAATCTTTTAGGGATTTGGTCTTTTATATGGACAAGGTTGTTTCGTAGTGTGTATGATGTTTTGAAGAAAACTCTAATGTTGAGCTGATTGAGTACTCTTCTGATATCGTCTGACGTCTCTGCTATACATGGAATGACGACTGTTGAGGTCCATGTTTTCGGAATGCAGTTTTGACCATACTTAATGTCAGTGTTGATTTTGTTGATGAAGTTCTTTGGGTAGTTTTCTGCTTGAGAGTTTCATTAGTGTTTGATATTTCTTCTTTTTCTGGCTCATCCGTTATCACAGAGTGTGCTCTTTGTTATTTGGTTTAGTGATCTTCATTACTATTCTGACTTTCAATATGTCCTCCTTTTAACTTGACCTAAGTAGTCTATTTTCTCACCCCTTACCTTTTTGTTATATGTATGCTGAGTGGATTTTGTAAATTCCGGTTTAATATAGCTGCTTTGATAAAGCTATTAGCAACAAGCATTAAATAGCGAAAAGTCAGTAAGAGTGACAATATCGTTTTGTTTTTCATTCATTGGGAAATACAAATACCTTTATTACAATGTTGTATCTATAGCTGTTGAATACTTAATTAAAAAGTAATATTTCTTAGGCATTTGTTGCATTTTTTTGCACTTATTTTTATTATATGGACTAATTTACTTATTTGAAGCTGTCATGGTGGTAACTGTCAGCCATTACAGTCTTTTTTGTTTTATTAACCACTTTCGTGTAACTTAAGGAGCATCGAATTCATGTATTTTCCAGGGATTTTGATTGTTTTCAGATTGAATCATAAAGTGATTTCAGTTAGAGGATCATTGTGAAACAGGTTGTACTGTACAGTTATAGTTGTTCTTCAGTAGTACTCACCTGTGCCAGGAGTCGAACCCCAATGAATGTCATGTTACAGAGTGACAGTGTTGACCGTTTAGCCACTGGAATGGAATCCAAGTGCCCATCCAACTTTTTTGTAAGGCTAAGGAGTTCGTCAGCTGCGATTGAACCCAAGACCACATGCTTGGTTGGCCAGCATTGTACTGTTAAACCTCCGATACCTCTAAGACGAGGGACTTATTGGACAAGTGTCCTAACTTCAGACTCTTCACCAGTATGCACTCAGGACCTTCAGGTTACGAAGTGAGCTTGTAGACTATTCAGCCACCGGGGCATCGAGTCGAACTTCTACGAATTTGTGGCATAGCAAGTCCGTCGATCAATGTGATCGGTGAGTGTCTACCCTCATTCCTATCTTTGGAATCTAAGGATCTTGGGTTCGATCCCTGGTAGGATGATTGGTGGGTACTACCGAGGAGTCCTAAGCCGGTACGAAATAACTGTTCACTACTCCCTGGTCTTCATTGGTTCTCTAGCTGGAGTCAAGTTGTGATAAAACTCGAAGTTATGTAGTTATTTTTCTAAAAATGAAAGCTGTTGCATGTCTGAAGCATAACTGAAGTAGGTTGTTTTCTTTCCTGAAAATGCGTCGGTGGCATAGCTGTTAGGATGCTTGCCGACCATACACATGGTCCGGGGTTCGATCCCCGGCCACCAACGCACTGCTTTACCTCGCTGAGCCGGAAATAATGCTGGTAAAGAGGAAAGGTTTGGCATGAGGCTGGCTAGCAACCCCATCCTGTAAAATAAACACTGCTACAGAAACTTCCAGCCACTAGCTTGAAGGTGCCCTATGTTCCACTTGGGAACGTGAAGGAAAAATAATAATAATAAAAGGGAAATGGATAAACACAATACGGATCTGGTAAATGACTGGATGTGTGACTTTCACAGTTAGTTTTTATTATTTTTTCAAACAATTAGAAATAATGTTTTACCTTTTCCTTTTTTCACTGGTTTTCCTGTGAACATGAATTGTTCGAGTTTGTAATACATTTGCATCACACTTTAATTGCATGTGGTTGCACCATATTTTATTGTAAGCTGATGTACATTGTACACTGAATTCCATCGGTTGCAGAAGTCTGAAACTTTGCTCTCAATAAAATAAGAAAGTGAGTGTATGCACCTTTTTTAAACAATTCGATGTATTAGCAGTAGTAGGGCTTCAACTGCACGTCTTCTCTTGCTTCCGCCTTCTTCTGTACTTTTCACCTGAATCCATGTTACTCCATACTGTCTCAACTCCAACTGACACGATCTCCTCCATGTCACCCTTGCACTGACGTCCCACTCACCGCGTGCTTTCCTTTCGGGTTCCACTCGATCAGTGGCCTGACGCGCGCCCGGTATCACCCAGGGACGGCCTCCTCAGCGAGTGTTCAATACCTGGCCGACAACTGCTACTTTGCCGTAGTGGTCGGGCTTGAGTACTGCAGTAACCCAACAAGCTAAATTGTCTGAGATTCTTCTTCCTGCAGGTCCTACCTTGTCAGGAAGGTTGTTTAGAAAGCGGTTAGACTAAAAGCAGTTACCATTGGGTACGTGGGTTCCTGAATTCAATCGGATCAAATGGCGTATGAACCCATATGGGTCACCGGCAACCATGGGAATGCAGCTCCTGACGCTGCTCCACTGCCTTGCGGATTAGACTCCAAGTCAAAGGCTCGGGAGTTGGCCCCTTAAGAAAACCACCTGCTTCGGTCTGAGCGCCCGGTAAGTATGTCAGCCCTCACACAACTTGTGTGGTGCATCTTTCTTGGTGCCATATTGTACCAAGTTTTTTCTGCGTTTTAATAAGTAAATAAATAATAAGTGTCCAGTCCATCTCCACTTTCTCCTGCATATCTGTTGGTTGGCGATTAGTTCATGTTGTCTGTTCCCATAGTGTCTTCTTGGTGATTCTTTCCGGCCCGGCCATCTGATCCTCAGTATAGAGCGAAGACAGTTAGTTGTTAATAAACGTAACGTCTGCAACAGCCTGTTGGAAATATTCTTTGTGACCCACCCGCCAAGTTTTGGTCTGATCCGTATAGAAGAACTGACTTTACGATTGTATTGAAAATCCGAATTTCGTTGTTGATGCTGGCTGAGTGACGAAATTTCATGCATTTATTCCCCTTGATAAATTTCAATAAAGCGAGAACAACATTGATTTGTGCAGAATAACATGGTACTAAGCACACTCATCATTAGTTCACACATTAAGAAAATGAGTAGTGTTCGTTAATCAAATACATCTTAGAAAATGCATCAAGGCATCAGGATGAGTTTCAACTAAAAATTAACTGTGCGATATTCAAAATAGTATAATGAATGAGGTGGATAAATTGAGAAATACGTCATCATACAACCAGGTTTCATGATTCAATGTAAAGATGGACAAGAGGAGGAGACGCTGAGTTTAACATGCACAGCACTAGGCAAAGAAGTGAAGACGAGTGGTAGGAAGGACAAAAGACAATTCTACGACAATCTGGCCACTGAAGCTGAGAAGGCAGCAGGTGAAAAGGATCTGAGGGCATTATATCAGATAACTAGGTAGGTCTCTATCCGGGAAGAGATCAACACAAGTGAAACCTATAAAAGACAGACAAGGGAACCCAATTTCCAAGGAAGAAAAACAGATTTAACAGTGAGCGGATCACTTCAAAGGACTCTTGAACCGACCACCACCTGCAACCCGTCCAGAAATACCAACAACAGCACGTACACAACTGCAAGTTGACAACAATTCTCCAACGAAAGCTGAAGTCTTGAATACAATCAAGTTTCTGAGTGCTAGAAAGGCAGCTGGACCAGATGAAATACCACAAAAAGCACTGAAAGCGGACCCAGAGGTGACAGGAGATGTGCTGACTCCATTATTGCAAAAGGTCTGGAAGGAGGGAAAGGTGCCTACTGACTGGAGGAAAGGTTACCTTGTGAAACTACCAAAGAAGAGCGACTAAGGACTCTGCAAGAGCTGGCGAGGAATCATGCTCTTGTCGACACCAAGTAAAATCCTGAGTCGTATCATCCTGGAGAGAATAAAGGACGCACTGGATACAGAACTCCGACCAGAACAAGCTGGCTGCATTCAGGAAAGTCAGGCAAATCATGTTCTGACCAAATTACAACTCTACGCATCGTCATCACAGAACAAAGCATGGAATGGCGATCAAACCTCAACTACCTCAACTTTATAGACTTTGAGAAGGCCTTCACCAGACGGCGTTGACCGCGAAGTAATTTGGAAACTACTCTAGTACTACGGCGTGCAGCGCCCAAATATTCATCAACCTTATTCAACATCTGTACGACAACGGCGGCACATGTCAAGTGATCCACAAAGGAAAAGTCAGCCAGGCGTTTGGAGTAAACACAGGAGTCAGACAAGGGTGCTTATTATCACCCACGATGATATTCCTAATTGTGATGGACTGACTGGATTATGCGTCAGACAGTGGGAAACCAGAAGACAGGAATATCCTGGACCGACGTGAAGAACCTAGAAGACCTGGATTTCGCGCGTGGATGATTTATGTTTGATGTCACACAAAATCGAAGACTTACAAGCGAAAACCGACAAACTGATCGAAGAAGCAGCCGGCGAAGACAGGACTCCAGGTAAACACAGACAAGACGGAGGTTATGAAAATAACCAACCAACAACAGCAACATCCAACGCCAATCACCATCAAAGGGAGAGATTTGAAAGAGGTTACTTCATTCACTTACTTATCTAGCATTGAGCATTGTCTCAACTACAGGAAGTCGGAACGGACAACGACATCAAATCGAGCGAGAATCGGGAAGGCGAGAAACATTTACTCATCAACCTGAAACCAATCTGGAAATCTTCGTCATTGATTTGTGCAGAATAACATGGTACCATCATTTATTTCGTTGGCTTCTCGTCAGCTGCTTACAGCCAAATTGAAGTTGTCTATCAGATAGATTAAGTGATCCAGATTGTGCAGTACGATAAAGCTTCATGTATACAGCAGAAGTACCGTCCATGTCTTTGATCTACGGATAAGCAATTTCGTCACTTTAAAGAACGTCAGGCATGATGATCACCGTGCCTGACGTTCTTTAAAGTGACGAAATTGCTTATCCGTAGATCAAAGACATGGACGGTACTTCTGCTGTATACATGAAGCTTTATCGTACTGCACAATCTGGATCACTTAATCTATCTGATAGACAACTTCAATTTGGCTGTAAGCAGCTGACGAGAAGCCAACGAAATAAATGATGGTACCATGTTATTCTGCACAAATCAATGACGAAGATTTCCAGATTGGTTTCAGGTTGATGAGTAAATGTTTCTCGCCTTCCCGATTCTCGCTCGATTTGATGTCGTTGTCCGTTCCGACTTCCTGTAGTTGAGACAATGCTCAATGCTAGATAAGTAAGTGAATGAAGTAACCTCTTTCAAATCTCTCCCTTTGATGGTGATTGGCGTTGGATGTTGCTGTTGTTGGTTGGTTATTTTCATAACCTCCGTCTTGTCTGTGTTTACCTGGAGTCCTGTCTTCGCCGGCTGCTTCTTCGATCAGTTTGTCGGTTTTCGCTTGTAAGTCTTCGATTTTGTGTGACATCAAACATAAATCATCCACGCGCGAAATCCAGGTCTTCTAGGTTCTTCACGTCGGTCCAGGATATTCCTGTCTTCTGGTTTCCCACTGTCTGACGCATAATCCAGTCAGTCCATCACAATTAGGAATATCATCGTGGGTGATAATAAGCACCCTTGTCTGACTCCTGTGTTTACTCCAAACGCCTGGCTGACTTTTCCTTTGTGGATCACTTGACATGTGCCGCCGTTGTCGTACAGATGTTGAATAAGGTTGATGAATATTTGGGCGCTGCACGCCGTAGTACTAGAGTAGTTTCCAAATTACTTCGCGGTCAACGCCGTCTGGTGAAGGCCTTCTCAAAGTCTATAAAGTTGAGGTAGTTGAGGTTTGATCGCCATTCCATGCTTTGTTCTGTGATGACGATGCGTAGAGTTGTAATTTGGTCAGAACATGATTTGCCTGACTTTCCTGAATGCAGCCAGCTTGTTCTGGTCGGAGTTCTGTATCCAGTGCGTCCTTTATTCTCTCCAGGATGATACGACTCAGGATTTTACTTGGTGTCGACAAGAGCATGATTCCTCGCCAGCTCTTGCAGAGTCCTTAGTCGCTCTTCTTTGGTAGTTTCACAAGGTAACCTTTCCTCCAGTCAGTAGGCACCTTTCCCTCCTTCCAGACCTTTTGCAATAATGGAGTCAGCACATCTCCTGTCACCTCTGGGTCCGCTTTCAGTGCTTTTTGTGGTATTTCATCTGGTCCAGCTGCCTTTCTAGCACTCAGAAACTTGATTGTATTCAAGACTTCAGCTTTCGTTGGAGAATTGTTGTCAACTTGCAGTTGTGTACGTGCTGTTGTTGGTATTTCTGGACGGGTTGCAGGTGGTGGTCGGTTCAAGAGTCCTTTGAAGTGATCCGCTCACTGTTAAATCTGTTTTTCTTCCTTGGAAATTGGGTTCCCTTGTCTGTCTTTTATAGGTTTCACTTGTGTTGATCTCTTCCCGGATAGAGACCTACCTAGTTATCTGATATAATGCCCTCAGGTCCTTTTCACCTGCTGCCTTCTCAGCTTCAGTGGCCAGATTGTCGTAGAATTGTCTTTTGTCCTTCCTACCACTCGTCTTCACTTCTTTGCCTAGTGCTGTGCATGTTAAACTCAGCGTCTCCTCCTCTTGTCCATCTTTACATTGAATCATGAAACCTGGTTGTATGATGACGTATTTCTCAATTTATCCACCTCATTCATTATACTATTTTGAATATCGCACAGTTAATTTTTAGTTGAAACTCATCCTGATGCCTTGATGCATTTTCTAAGATGTATTTGATTAACGAACACTACTCATTTTCTTAATGTGTGAACTAATGATGAGTGTGCTTAGTATCAGAGTGATTACGCAAATGGATAAAGTTTTCCTGGATGACACAGTTTCGAACAAAATTTATTGCTATTCATAATCATTTCATCAATTATAATTACACGACTTCGAAACTCGAGTTTTGTAGTTTCCTTTGTCCTCTCCTATTTGTTGTCGTCCTTCAGGAAGTAGAATTTTCCAGATGTCCAACTGGACAGGTGTTGAGTCATTCCGCTTACACGTATTCACTCTCAGTTGATTCGATAAACAAAGCTTCCGTTGTTATCAATCTCTTTCTCCCTCCACCCAGCTGTTACATTAGATTTTAAAACTGTCATCTTATCCCATCATCCATCCTATTGTATGGTCGTGTGTAACTGCATGTCATGTCGTGCTATAGCTGAATTATTCTCTAGATTTTTAAATCTTATTCAGGTCAACCAATCTAGATTTCACTGCTAGGCGTTCATGTTCGGCTAGTCTGACTCAGTGACCCTGTTCTACTAGTTTGACCTATGTATTTAACCTGACAATCATTCCAGCAGACAGGGTATTAGATAAACTAAATTGTTTTGTCGGTTAAAGGCTCCGCTATCAGGATTGATCCTTTAACCGACAAAGCTTGTTTCTAACTGAGTTTGTGGTTGATTTAAATGCTAGTTACTTTTATTTCTACCCGGCTTATTAAGAATTCTGCGTAAGGTGGTTTCCGAAGTTCCTTCCTTTGTTTATCGAATCAACTGAGAGAGAATGTGTATTAGGAATGATTGAACACCTATTCAGCCAGATATCTGGAAAATTCTACTATTACGCCTACGACGACAAATATGAGAAGACAAAGAAAACTATAAAACTGAAGTTTTGAAGTCATGTGATTATAATTGGTGAGTGATATGATCACGAACAACAATAATGAATTGTGTTCGAAACTTTGTCATCCATTGAATACTAATACTGTTCCACTCACTGACTGAGTGTGTGTGATACATTTAATAAACAAACTAATATGGAATTATTCAAGTGTGGGTTGATAGGGATTTGATTGGTTTCAGGATTTTCATCATGAGCTGACATTACTTAGAGAACCATTGGAAAAACTGCAGAGAGTACTGGACAGCTGTTTTGTCCTAGTTTGGGACTTTTAAGCGGTACTCACTCATCGGGATTCGAACCCAGGACCTTCTGGTTACAAGGCCAGCTGGGTCGCGCTATGTTCTGAATTGACAGAAGTTCGAATTCATGGGTCATTGGATCACTCCCAATGGCTTAATGGTATACGAACTCGCTTTGTAACCAAAAGGTCCTGGGCTCGTACATCTAACAGACGTTGATTTTGATTGTTAAGGATTTACTAAGTTGATTTCGATGCTTGTTGCTTATCATACTTGGGAAAAAATTTCCCCCTGGTTCTTGGATTCATGACTTTTATGCCCACTAAGAAGCATTTCACTGACTGACTCCATAATTATCTCTCTCTGTCTGATATGTAGGTGTATTTACTATAGAATTTATGGATAACACAACTACAGAAAGAGAGATGAATGCGGAATGTTAAATGCCGCATAAACTGTTTCTTTTAAATTGTGAAAGTTGCTTAGTCTGGGATTTTAGTTACAATTGAGATAATAATACCATTATGGATTAAAATTCTATTTTGATAAAGTCTCACAGTGTTGTTATACAGTAATGTTTACTGATGACCAAGTTTCGAGCACATTTTATTATTGCCACTATTCATCATCATCATATCAAGGCACTAATCACTATTAACAGCTGGATATTGGAACATCTGGTGCGAACAGGCCACAAAGCCGGCGTAGATGAATCCTTCTCTATATTATACCGGGTGCCAGATAAATTACCAAAAACATCGAAGCACTGCAGGCTCCAAACAACAGAGGCTATTGCGATTCGCCTCAAACAACCAGCTCTCTGTATCCAAAAGAAGCAAGTCCAGCCCCTACTATTGTCCTGGCCTTCAGTAGAAACTATAAACTCATGAATTTGTAATATTATCCTTCCTAATTCTTCTGACATTCAGCTTATTCATAAAACAGAAAGATTGAGCGAAGAAATATTTACTTTTCAATTAGATCCTCATCTTTGGCTTTTACTTTACTTTACTTCGGCTATCTCCTACGGGAGGATGAGCTGGCTTCATGAACGTCTCGAATCATCGCTGCCCAGGCGCGGCGATCTGATGCAAGGTTTTGCCACGACAGGGATATCCAATTCTTGTTCCACATACGGAGTCCGTAGACGGTTTGTAGCCCCAGGCACTCCATATCAGCCTTGACTGTACCAAGCCATGTCTTCAGCTGTCCACCCCTGCGACATCGCCAAGATGGTAATGGCGAGGGATTTAGAACTGATTTGACCAGATCGTCATCTGGTCGGCGCAGAACATGGCCAAACCACCGAAGGTGGCGTTGTTGGACCAGTACTGGAATTTGGTTGATGTTGTAGCAACGACGACGCACTTCTTCGTTGGAGAGTTTGTCCTGCCAACGAACATGCAGAATGTACCTGAGGCACCAATGGTCTACTACCTCGAGTCTGCGTAAATCTTCCGCGCGAAGAGGCCAGGTTTCACAGCCATACAGGAGAACGGGTCGTATGGAAGCTTGGTAGACCCGAATTTTAGTCCTGAGACTGATTTCTCTCTTGCTCCATAGAACGCTCCTCAGCTGTAGAAACGCGTTCCGGGCGTTGGAGATTCGCTCATTCACTTCGTTTTTCGCTTGACCGTTGGGGAGCATTATGGATCCCAGATGGCACAATTTCAATAGGTGCTCCATTCAGGGATAAGATTTCATCACTGCTGGTGGATGTGTTCGAAAACATTTTGGTTTTGGAAGTGTTAATTTTCAAACCGATAGTAGGCGCGAGGTGGTTTATCTGGTCGAGCGCCTGTTGCATATCGGGGAAGTTTTCAGCTAATAGCACGACGTCGTCGGCGAATTCGAGGTCGGTTATGTGAATATCGGGCGAAAGTTGGACGCCGTGGTGCTCGGTTAGGGCGTGCCGCAAAATCCAATCGATTGTGAAATTGAACAAGATGGGGGATGCCGGACACCGCTGGTTACCTCAAAACTGCGAGACTCTTCACCGTTCACTCGGACTCGAGCTTTGGTGTTGGAGTAGTATGACCTGAGCAGGTTGATTAGCTTGGTCGGAACTCCGTCGAGCTCCATTAGATACCAGAGTGCTCCTCGATCAACTGAGTCGAATACCGCTCGGAAGTCGATGAAGCAAGCAACCGTCGGCTGTTGGAATTTGTCCCTGTGTTCCAAAATTCTTCGCAGTGTGAATAATTGATCAACACAGCCTCTTCCAGGTCGAAATCCGGCTTGATTTGGCCTTGTTCGCACGTGGCGTTCGGCCGCGAAGCGGTTCAGGAGAATGGAAACAAAAACCTTAGCAGCGATATCAATCAGACTTATGCCTCGGTAGTTCTCGCATAGTGACCTGTCTCCCTTTTTGTGGAACGGTAGCAGAACTGAGGTGCTCCAATCGGAAGGAATGGTTTCGGACTCCCAAATTGAGCAGAACAGCGAGTGCAGTGAATCTTTGGCTCTACTCTAATATATATAACATTTTAATTACAATACAACAGTTCGCCAATCAAGTGGCGATAAGTTTGTTAACAATAATTAAACAGTGTCAATGGGTTAATAATTAACGAAGAAAATCAATACACACAATTAAAAGGTAGAAATGGTTAGAATAAATTAATTTTACAAGGTTAACACGTAATTAAAGATGAAGTGGACAAAATAAATAAAAAATAAAATAATTTAGATAATTATAATTTTTATAGGTTTAGGGGGAGGGGGGCGACGCAGTCCTGTTTATCCATTCTTGTGATGATGGCCACGGTAGGGAAAGTGGCTGTACAATTTTTTTCTGTACACATAGGCTTGGCTTCAGATGAATGCCAATCACCTCAGCCGTCTGTAGAAGACGAACTCTCAGAGCAAAATTAAGATTAGTCGGAATGCGATAAATAATTTTTAAATTCAGTATTCACATCAACCTTATGCTAACAATCTACAAGGTGTGCTAAATTAGAGCTACGAATAGATCTTCTTTGTCCCCTGCTTAACCACGTTGGATGATGTTCGGAAATACGACGATGAACTTGCCTAATTGTACGCCCCCCGATGAAGCTGGCTCCGCAGCTGCAGTCAAACTGGTAAATACACGTAGAGGAGGCAAATTTAACTAGTTTATCCTTATTTCTCGAACATAAAATAGGTGTGGTTGTAAAGAGACAACGTACCTCTGCTGCATAATAAGTTCTTTTAACTGCATTCTTCAGGTGCTCGCTGTGTTACTATTTCGCTGATGTCGTCACCGAGGAACTGCAATTTTATGAACATTGGTTTTTCGAAACTGTAGCCGTACTGACTCTCTTTGGTGTTGAATTTATATTTTTCTCGATGAATTTATCTGGATAGCCATTTTTTCTAAGTAATTCTCTAATAATCTTAAGCTCCTCATTGAAGCAGTCATCCGGACAGATTAACCTAGCTCTATGAACCAGACACTTCACGAGGTTACGTTTATATTTCAAAGGTACAAAACTCAAAAAATGAGTGTACTGACCTGTTGTTGTAGGCTTTCTATACACACTCCTTCTTAGTGTGCCATCTTCTCTCCTTACCATGAAGACGTCTAGGAATGAGATACTGTCGTTACTTTCTTTCTCTATGGTAAAGTTTATTGCTGAATGGGCATCATTAAACTTGTCAAGGATGTTCACTGCATCATTGTCGTCTTTCATAACCAGAAATGTATCTATCATCCATATATCGACAGTAGAAATCCATGTCATTAATTACTCCTTTCAGCTTATTTATGTTGATGCGATTCAGCTGTAATCTATCAATATTATTGATTTGATGTTATTTAAACATTAATGTCGTTCATAACACTAATTCATTCATTTACTATAATGTATGTATAAATGTAGAGCCTGATGATGAATTGATCGAAAAGGGTACTCTTTGTTCAGTATCCATTCTTTTGAAAATTTTAATGGGCGTTTGTAATCATCTATATAGTTCCATTATTTTTCACTTCATTTGATGATTGGTAGTGTTAGTATTTTGCATATTTCAGATATAAGTGATGAATCATTCCTATTACATGTGTTCTGTTGGGTGTAGACTCGATGAACTAGCCAGAATTCAGTAATCAACCTCTCTCTCCACCTACCTAGATTACTTTTTAGAATTTTAACCCTCTTCCACCATGCTATTGTGTGGTTGTGTGTTAATGCATGCACGCAGTGCAATGTAGTGGTGAGCTTTTTTCCCAATTACTTATCTTCTCTGGTGGGGTCAACCATTCTTACCTTAGCTAAATTCTTATCTTCCGACCATCTCACTACCCCCGATCTACTAGTTTGACCTAACTCACAGTCATTGTAGGGTAGTTTGTAAATTATATTATTTTGTTTAATTGGGTCCACCAACGGGCTCCTTTAACCTACAGAGCTTCCCCTATCTGAGTGAGTTTGTAGGTTTAAATGCCACCACCCTAATTCCTGCTTTATTATTAATAATCCTACGTGGGGTGGGTCTCAGATGTCCCCTCCTTATATGGTATAACAGTAGATGCATTATATTCTCTTTCATGTTAGTTATCATTATTAGTTTCCCCTTTATTTCTATGTTGATTTTGATCTTTGCCGATTTTCCTAACAAATTTTATAGGATAGTTAGTTATTTAACACCAACGCCTCTTGTTACTGGATTAATACCAATATGTTATTATTGTTATACACTTTTAATTTATTTATCAATTGAAAGAAATGTACAGGAGACTGGCAATAGTAATGACCTGATTGATACTATTCAAAATGTTATTGAAGAAGTATTCACATCTACTGTCGACGTCTGGGAAATGGTTAAATGTTTTATTCGGCTGTCAGATTGGTAAGCCCACGTCTTGTCAACACTATTACTACTGTCTGCGGCATATACACCACCACCACCACCACCAACAACAACAACGTGTGGGCAGCAGTAATCAGCCATCAAAGCCTCGTCAAGGTGTTGATTCTTGTATTGAAGCAATTCGAAATGTTGGTCTGATTGCTCACATTGATGCTGGTAAAACAACGACTACAGAACGCATGCTGTACTATGCCCGTAAGTTGTTCTTTTGAAAATGTATTCTATTTATTTATTTATTTATTTTAATTTTTTGACATTGCATTGTTATAACCGAAATCATATGAATGATTATTATTATTTCCTTGAGTTCTGAGTGGGAGATTTCAGTAGGGGTTTCAGCAGCACGTTTCCTGCTCAGATTAGGCGCAGTTTTGGAAATCTCAGGGACAGATAGTTAGTGGATCGATATCTACACACCACCGTGTGCTTTTCGAAGTGTGTGGGCGGTTGTTACTTCCCGGTTGCCCACACCACTGTGGAAGTTGCTTGATTCTTCGGGTACCTGAAACAGAGAGAGAGAGATGGCTAGTGTTGCGTGACGACAGAGTCCAGGAGACAACTGCTTGAGCCAGGCCGGTCACACACGGCTTGTATGAACTGGTTCCTCGGTTTGGTTCCGTATTAGTGAAGTTACCGCCGGTTACGGACCACTGTAGGGTGGTAAGTCGGGATGTACAAATTTTGAGGTCGACTTTTTCTAACCCCATCTCTCCAGCAGAGTGGAGAGACAGCATAGCTGGCTGGCATTCTGGTCATCTGAGGGAAACACCCTACTTCTGTTACATCCCTGTCCCCCAGAAGTACTACTTCGCCCACAGACCCCCAGTAAAGTGTAGGAATGATTCTTACAGAATTCCGGTAACTGCTTTTAGTGTAATCGCTATTCTAACAACCTTCGTGGCATGGTAAGACCTGCAGAAACATTGGTTCCAGCCAGTGTAGCTTGTTGGGTCATCGGGAATTGTAAGCCCGATCACCACGTCAAGGCAGCAGCTGTCCGTCGGGTAACATGATTACGTTGGAGCACGTGCAAATAGCACACAGCCTTCTTTAAACCTTGTACACAAACATTAGGTCGCGTATTATCCCATCGCCCTTAGCAAATCTAGCAATGGGAGTCACGAGAACACCATCAGAACATATGGCAGGTTAGGTATCCCGTTAGCTGACATAGGATCAGGCTGGAAAAGAGCTAGCCGGTGGTGATCAAACCAAATCACGGCTTCATCAGTCAATGAAATCCACAACAGTTAGTTTAAGCCACGTAGGAAGGTGTAGACTTCCTGACTGGTTGGGGTCTTCGCGACGGTAAAAACCAATGAAAGCTGGAGACAATTGGTGATATGGCTCAAAATGATCGTTCTCAATGACTGGCTTGTGCAGATGCAACCATTCCTTGTGACTTATAATTTCCAATGAAACTATATTGTTATTCGTTCGTTATTACTATTCCTTTGTCTCACAGCCCTGTTTACTGTCTGTATTATGCATTTCTTCTACTTTCTTCTCTTGCTTTGTGTGCTACAAGGAAAGAGTGTGGCGACTTGAACTGGTGCACATCAGTGCAAAGTTCTACGTAGAAAACAGACAGACAGACAGATATACTTCAGGACAATGTGAAGAAAGTATATACGCAGCCTACTGAACATATGTTCGAGAAGAGAAGTAGATTTAAGCTCAGACTACTATATTTAGTACTAGGAACCTTCAAGATCCAGTTGAGAGCCTTCAGAAAAATCTGAAGATGGAATACAGTTCAAGTTAAACATTCACTAATTGAAGAAGGTAGCTACAATGGATGCCTTCACAGCAGTCATCAGGATAAAGTTGATGACATTTAGAAACGTCATGGGAGGAAGTCTGTGTGAAATGACACTGTGACTCTTTAAAACATGCGCTTGAAAAGAAACCCGTGAGTACATCTTAGCCAGATAAGGAAGACAAGAAAACGAATAGCTCTCTACAAACACCCAGAATACTTCAAAGAAGCTGGGACAGATCGTAAGGTTGCAAGTTTAACATCACATTCAGAATCTGAATGACAAAAAGAGATTTTTTGAAGGACATAAAGTTGGTGAAGTCGAGGAAACTATCAGGATCTAATGAAATCCCTTCCTGAAACACTAAAAACGGACCTGGAGGCATCAACAGATAACATACTCACGTAACTGCTGCAGAAGTTGTTTGAGGAAAAATGGTACCTGATGATCTCCTGAAAGACTGTCTGTCTGACTCTCTGTATTCGATATAGAACTTTGCACCGATGTGCACCAGTTCAAGTCGCCACACTCTTTCCTTGTAGCACACAAAGCAAGAGAAGAAAGTAGAAGAAATGCATAATACAGACAGTAAACAGGGCTGTGAGACAAAGGAATAGTAATAACGAACGAATAACAATATAGTTTCATTGGAAATTATAAGTCACAAGGAATGGTTGCATCTGCACAAGCCAGTCATTGAGAACGATCATTTTGAGCTATATCACCAATTGTCTCCAGCTTTCATTGGTTTTTACCGTCGCGAAGACCCCAACCAGTCAGGAAGTCTACACCTTCCTACGTGGCTTAAACTAACTGTTGTGGATTTCATTGACTGATGAAGCCGTGATTTGGTTTGATCACCACCGGCTAGCTCTTTTCCAGCCTGACCCTATGTCAGCCAGCTAACACTGCCCATTGTCGAGGAAGGCGATGTCTAGGCATGCATGCGTAACACGTGTCCTAACCATCTCAGTCGATTGTAACTGCTTCACAGCCTCGTCAATTGATTTCCCCTACCTAGCACTCTACCGACGCCTATTCTCTATATTGCTCAGACTACCTAGTCAAATTACCAAATAAAGGCAACTTAGACCTTGAGCGGTATCATGTTCCTCACCACACCAGGAAGAGAGGGATTAAGACCATGAAAGTTGGAAGGGTTGAACGAACTTTTTCTGTACACAGAGATCTGGCTTTTCTGTTTTGATAGCCAAACCTTCAGCAATACAGATGAGTCGGGTACGTAGGGATTTGGGTAAATTACTCTTTGCCGTGTAGATGACTTTAAGAGCGGAGCCTATAGAGATAGGGTGATCATTATCGACCAGATGTTCAATGATAGTGCTTTTTATTGCTATACTTCCACCTCTTCGTAACCACGCAGGATAGTGTTCTTGCACCCTCTTGGACAAAACTCGAATCGAACGACCGATTTCACTTGTTCCACTTGTCATTCTAAATCAATTTTTCTTTTTTACAACGTTAAATTCTATGCTATCAGACTTCGCGTGCGTTTCGGATTGTGAGGGCGATTGTTACTTCCCGGCTGCCCACACCGTGAAAGTTGGTTGCGTGACCGCAGAGCCCAGGGGACAACTGCTTGAGGCCGGTCACACGCAGCCTGTTTTTGTTTGTTCTTTATTGTTTTGTGTGCCTCAGTAGCATATTTATCACTCCTGCCCTGTGACACGGCAGCAGGAAGCGCGGTCGTTGTTAATCCGGGCCACGGCCGATCCGGCATTAACTGAGGTACTAGGCAGCGTCTGGGAATCAGAAGAAGTCCCATCGGATTGGTGTAAGTCACTGATTATCCCGATATACAAGAAGGGAAACAAGTCTTCCTGTGATAATCACAGAGGGATTAGCTTGACTAATATAGTATCTAAAGTCTTAGGCTCAATAATCATGCGTAGATTGAGTGGTGCTCGGGAGACACAAACACGAGAGAGCCAGGCAGGCTTTAGACCAGGAAGAGGGTGTATTGATCATATCTTCACCCTCCGACAGATTCTAGAACATAGGAATTCCTACCGGCGTCCAAAAGTCATTGTATTTCTTGACCTAAAGGCGATGAAATCTCAGCACGGATCCGAAAAGCTCGAGCTGCTTTCGCTGACTTACACCATCTCTGGCGTAGGCGTGACATCCGGCTATCAACCAAGGGACGTGTGTACTGCTCATCAGTTCGCTCCGTCCTTGTCTATGGCTCTGAAACATGGCCAATACGAGTTGAAGACATGAAAAGGTTGACTGCTTTCGATCATAGATGTCTGCGATCTCTGTCTCACGTTAGGTGGTTTAATAAGGTAAGTAATGTTGACGTTAGGCGTAAAGTGTTGGGCAAAGAGGGAAAATCAATCGACGAGGCTATAAAGTTACATAGACTAAGATGGCTAGGTCACGTGCTGCGCATGCCTAACCACCGCCTCCCCCGACGGGCATTGCTAGCTGATATAGGTGAAGGTTGGAAAAGAGCCAGTGGTGGCCAAACAAAAACATGGCCTCATCAATCCATGAAATCCTTGACAAATAAACTGAGTCAGCAGGTAGGGAGATGCAGACTTCCGGGTTGGGGCCCTCGGGACTGACTCTAGGAATCAATGGCTGGCGACAACAGGTGACATGGCTCAAAATCGTTGTCAATGGCCAGCGCAGATGTATTCAGTCTCTGTAATCTTTCATATTCCTTTCTACCATTACCCATTCTGTTTCACTAGTATACTTGTCAAACTCTATTGACTCTGTTCACTCATCTTCTTGTCTACCTTTGTGTGCTATTCGGAACGTGGCAACTCGAACTGCTGCACTTCGGTGCCAAGTTCTATGTTGAATCCAGACAGACAGACCTAAAGGCAGCTTTTGACTCTGTCGATCGAGAAGTTCTCTGGAGATGCTTGGCTGTAGTTTAAAAATAGGAAGTGAAGTGGTAGAGCACGTTGACCGCTTCACTTGTTTGGGAAGTACCATCAGCCAACGCCAACGGGTTGATCTCTGACGAAATCTCAGCTGAGTACGGATACAGAGGGCTAGTTTCGCATTTGCCAGTTTACGCCGACTCTGGCGTAGACGAGATGTTCGACTATCGACCAAAGGGCGGGTGTACTGCTCATCAGTCCGCTCCGTCTTCCTTTATGGCCAGCTGTGAGACCTGGCCACTGAGAGTGGAAAACATGAAAAGATTAGTTGTCTTCGATCATAGGTGCCTGCGCTCTATCTCCCGTGTTGGTTGGTGGTATAATAAGGTGAGCAACATTGAGGTTAGGTATCCGTCGAGTTCTAGGTAAGTAACAGGGGAAATCAATCGACGAAGTTGTGAAGCAGTTACAAAGACTGAGATGGTTAGGACATGTGTTACGCATGTATGCCTAGTCATCGCCTCCCTCGACGAGCAATATTAGCGGATATAGGGTCAGGCTGGAAAAAAGCTAGCGGCGGTCAAACAAAAACATGGCACCAGTCAATGAAATCCACAACAGTTGGTCTAAGCCACGTAGGAGGGTGTAGACTTCCTGACTGGTTGGGGTCCTCGGGACAGTAAAAACCAATGGTTGGAAACAATTGGTGACATGGCTCAAAATCGTTCTCAGTGGCTAGCGCAGATGCATCCACTCCATGTGACTTATGATCTCTAATGAAACTGTTTTGTTCTTCGTTATTACTCCTCCTTTGTCTCACACCTCTGCTCACTGTCTCTATTATGCTTTTCTTGTACTTTCTTCTCTTGCTTCGTGTGCTACATGGAGGGAGTGTGGCGACTTGAACTGGCGCACATTTGTGCAAAGTTGTATGTCGAAAACAGACAGACGGGAGACAGACAGCTATCAAACTTCACACAATATTACGTAACGTTTTTACTTTATTCGATTTGTCTACTAATCCTATAATTGCACACCCTTTTTCAATTTCTATACATCCTATGAATTATTCTATATTTGACATTAATTGTTTTCTCACTTGACATTTAACTATGATTATAATCACAAACATTTTAGTTTTTAATTGCATTTCATACTACTATTATGATGCATTTTATGCATTCACTCAGACCTATGATTCAGTTCCCTCACCGGATATAACTTCTTAAAGAAAACCATATATATTTGTACGATTGTACAGCTTGATGATAAATTCGTTGTTGAAGAGAGTCTCTTCGCTGGATGGATCACCACTTGTTTTGATTTTCTATATGTTACAATGGGAATTTTCCTTGAAGTAAAATAACATCCAGACGGAATTCGTGATGGATTTGACATTGCCTGAAGATGTTGTAGAGGGGACAAGAAGAGTGACTCGTCAAACACTGGAGTGAATGAAATATAAAATGCGGATGCGAAGTAACGGATAGTAACGAAGGTGATAATAATTTTCAACTTGATATGAAAGTTTGAAAGTACGAATGTAGATTATAGATTACAAGTGGCTTAGGGAGACAAGATATCATAGGATTAAAAAACAGTTACAACATATGCAAAATTAATATTCGATAACTGGAGAAATAATAGTTTTAAAAGCGAATAAAAGGTGATAATTATTTTCAACTTGATATGAATTACAAGGGGCTTAGTGACGCAGGGATAGAACGAATTACAGGTGTGAACAAAATGAGCATGGAAACGAATTGAAATCAAAATTTTCAACTTGAAATGTAAGTTAGGAGATGTGTGTGAATATATGGATTACAAGAGGCATAGAAACAAAAAATTACACAGGAGTCGAATATAGTTGTAATTTTCCGGCAGCAACTCTAAGAGTGATATTCTCTAGCTGCCCACTACTTCGGAGCAACGCGAAAGACAGACTTCCACGTATGACCACTTCATTGTGCATATATCAGTTCACCTGCTCTTGCGGAGACAGGTACATAGGTCGTTCTATGCGGGTCTTATCAAAACGTGTTAGAGAACATCATCCAGCATGGCTGCAAAGAGGAGGCACTGGTTCAATCAGAAGCGCAATAACTGAACATCTCGTCAATACCTGTCACAGAATCTCAACTGACTCATCATTTAGAGTCATTTAAAAAGTAAACAAAGATCTAACAAAGGTAGTCTGTGTGTTTCCGACTTCTTTGTACTGTGGAAGCTCTTGCCATATGCATCGAAAAGCCGAAACTATGTGTTCAAAAGAAGCTAGTCCAGCCTTTACAACTACCATGGACCTGGTCTCTGTGTGTTTAATTTTCTCACTTTGCCTTCATTCATCCCATTTCCTTTTTTCAGTTATAAAATCAGTTATTTTTAGTTTGTTTCCATGCTCCTCCTGATCACACTTGTAATCCGTTTAGGCTAACCACTTAACAATTATATTCGACTCCTGTGTAATTTTTTGTTTCTATGCCTCTTGTAATCCATATATTCACACACATCTCCTAACTTACATTTCAAGTTGAAAATTTTGATTTCAATTCGTTTCCATGCTCATTTTGTTCACACCTGTAATTCGTTCTATCCCTGCGTCACTAAGCCCCTTGTAATTCATATCAAGTTGAAAATAATTATCACCTTTTATTCGCTTTTAAAACTATTATTTCTCCAGTTATCGAATATTAATTTTGCATATGTTGTAACTGTTTTTTAATCCTATGATATCTTGTCTCTCTAAGCCCCTTGTTATCTATAATTTCATTTTCTTTATTTCTCTTTTATTTTTATTTTTAATTACAGCTTGATTCCACATCGTATTTTTGGTACAAGTATGGAATTTTCAGCATGGATATTGGTAGCCCAAATTTCGCAGGCCGACCATAGATATCAGGTGTGCGTCGGCAGAGGATCGAACCTCGTACCATGTGCATGGTCGGCGAGAGTCCTAACCACTGTGCCACCGACGCACACAATACATATAATCTACATTCATACCTTCAAACTTTCATATCAAGTTGAAAATTATTATCACCTTCGTTACTATCTGGAATTAAACAAATAATAATAATTGTAACTATGGTAACTGATATACATGAACCAATAAGATGACAGACAGTAGTTTTTCTACTGTCTATCATTTGATTCCGATTGGTTGTAAAGTCATGTGACAAAAAGGTCATACATTGTTTATTTAGTTGAGTACATATAGCCAATAAAGGCAAATGAAAATAAGATTTGATAGTGTGAAATATTCCCATATTATGAATTAAAAGTCAATCTGAACGAAGAATATTCTTTTCAATAATTTCTCTTCAGGTTCTTACAATTATAAAATATAATATTTGTGGTCGTTACAATAAAGATAGCCAGGTATGCGGCGGATACATTTTCTAACGTAGAATAACAGATTAGCAGCTATGGGGTGTCAAAATAAATAGTCATATTTGTGTGACAAACGTGCTAGGCTGAAATCGATTAGAAATATTGTAAAGCGGGAGACAATAGTGGTGGTTAATCATAATGGAATTGTAGAGTGTGGGGTAGGAAAATTGACAAATCAGATCAAGGTTATAAAAGGTGTCAGGTGAGTGGCTAGTACAAAGTGGTCTGAGTTAAGCAGGATATAGTAAGACTGGAATGAGAGGATCATAGTGAAATAACGAATATATTAAATGAAACAGGTGGAGGCATATATTGAGAAAACAGATAATATCACTAATAATAAGTCCGTATAAATGAATGAAAATTCGATAGTATTGAGGGAATGTTTGCATAAAGGGCATAAATTATGACGAATAATAATAATAATAACTGTAATAATAATATTTATAATAATAAGTAAAGTAAAAAAGAAAGAGAAAAAAAACCAAGAGGGTTAATTGGAAGGAGCACTCTTGGTGAGAAGAAAAATCTTCAATCTAAGGTTGGCCACGGTAGGAACAGCGTCTGGACGTGTTCTTTTTGGATACATGAAAATAATATTAGAAACTGTATTGGGGTGCATATGTAAGCTGAGACGATAGTCCATTAGTTAGCATAGTCAATTTAATCTGTATAGGGTTTATAGGCAGAAAAAAATGTCATGAAGTGTTAAAGAACAGTTGGGTGATATAGTGTTGTTTTATAGTCAACAGAATATACAAGTGTCCTTGGCATGAGAGAAATGCGATAACCACAAAATACATACAAATACACAATAACAAAGGAGGCACCGAATTTGAGGGCTGACCGATAATGTCTAATCATAAAATAAAGAGACTAAATTGTAAAAAGATGTTACAGAATTGGTAGGCTTAGTATAAAATCATAAAGGTTGACAAACAGTAAGGGTAACAATGAGGTGAAATAGACTGGGTGGCGAAATGGATAATAAAGACATGATATCATAATGAAACTATGGCCCACTATAAGGTATAGTGTACACATAGATCTGGTCTCTCAACTTATCAATCTCTAAAGCCTCAGCTATGGCTAGGAGGCGTAATCGTGTGCCTCTGGGGGGGTGGGGTTGTTCGCTACACGATACACAACTGTAAATGACTCATGTACTTTGATGCTATGTGTTTGCTATCCACTAGATATGACAGAATTGCACTATTTAATGATTTGGTTGCTCTTTTCCCAAGCCAAATAGGAATATGTTCACGAATGCGCAAAGATAAATTCCTTTGAGTACGACCTGTATAACTAGCTGCACAGGAGTAGTTGAATTTATATACACACATTGATGTCGCCATTTTGGGCAATCTATCTTTAATGCACAGTGTCAATATCGGTTTGGTTGAGAAACTGACATGCAGTTTTGCGGCATTAAAAGTTCTTTCAATTGATCTCGTTAATCTAAGGTTTAATATATATCGCTGGCGATATCGCCTTTGAATTGTACATTTAAGTAAAGCTTTTTCTTACTTACTGTGCCTCGCTTGGTTTTATGTATAGTTTCATGGATATACTTCTTTACAAGGTTGGTAGTTAATGCACAGACAAAATAATTATAGTGGAATATCGATCAATATACACATATCCTTCAGTAGCCGTCCAATGTTCACCTACCAACTCAAAGATGTCTTACCTAACCTCAGCTCTTCCTCATGCATATACCATTTCAACTGTTCCTGTGGTTCAGGTTACATAGGGCGCACGATTAGGAAGGTTCGTCTACGGGTTCGAGAACACTTACCAGCTTGGTGTTCAGTAAGGGAAGTTAAGACCATAAAAAAAATATATCAGATTGTCAAAAAATAAAGCACACATCATGTATGTGACTACATATCACACACTGTACTATGTACTTTTTACTTCTGCGTTGTCTATGACACAAACTGAGTCCTGGGTCACTAACTGGTCGCATTCCTACTTCTCAAACAGAATGTAGTTCACTGTATACAAAGGTAAATCCTCCTCTGCTGTGCTCACTGAAGCTGGTGTCCCTCAAGGTGCTGTACTCTCCCCACTTCTCTTTTCTTTCTTTCTTTCTCTCTTTCTACATGACTTACCATATTCAAATGACATTAATTTTGTTAAATATTCTGACGACCTGACTGTATCTTTACCTGTCAAATGTCAAAGTGACTGCTCCAAACTGAATGGCATTTTATCAGAAATCAGCCAGTGATCCAAGGAAAACGGTCTCACCACCTTAAATACCTCTAAATGTCAAACAGTCGATTTCACCTTTACGCATAAATCTGACCTAAACAAACTGGTGGTTAGCACTGACGAGGTGTGCAACATAGATGGCATTGAAACAGAGACCAAGTCGGAAATTAAATATCTTGGCGTCATTCTATCTGATGATCTTTCCTTCCTGGTCGTCTCATATCTTGATGATTTCTAAGGAAATATTCCTTCCATCTCACCTTCTACATCAAGAAGTTAAGACATTGTGGAATAAGCCAACCCTTACTATTACGATTCGTTAACTCTTGTATCCTGCCTATTATTCTCTATTGTTCCCCTTAGTTTATCCAGGGCTGGCTACTGAAGAAAGACTATACCTTACTACGCAGGATGTTAAAGGTTGTCAGCAGGGTAAGCAACGTGCCACTTAACCAACCAGCTTGTTAATATTCTGGTCGACAGGCACTTGGACTCATGTGAGAAATGGGCTGAATCCATTTTATCTATCTAACTCACACCACCATCTTCATTCACAACTCTATCCTTGTATCTCATCAGGCAGGATCAGAAGCCTATATAGAAAACTATATGCTCGCACTAGCAAGTACGAAAACTCAACCATACCCCACTTAGCTCGTGTTCTGTGCGACAAAGAAGAAAGCATTAGGCGTGATACCTATAGCTAACTTATTAAATAGTCAGTAGAACAACTGGATCTCGTCTTTCCAACTCATAGCATTTATAGGAACAACGTTTTCTTTCTTTCATTTCTTTTTTTCGTATATGTTGTTTTGTTTCTCTCTTCCTTACAAACTCTACTTAAAACATTCTTCTTCGTTCTTTCACACTCTGCATATCTCGACCCTTTTGTTACCGCTTACGCCAGTAAGTACGCTAGTATATCTAATTTTCTAACACCTTCAAACATTCTGTTCACCTTTGGCTTTGCTACCGACCGATATGCTAATATGTTGTTGTCAAAATTAACTGAGACTACCCATAATCTACGTAGAATTTTATTTATTGTTAATGTACTAACTGGATGCAATACTGTAGTAAAATGCTGAGAATTCCATTCTGTATTACAAGCACTGTTTTGGGATAAAGCAAATTATTATTATCATTATTATTATGTGCGGTAGGTTGAAAACACTTCCACTGTTTTTCTCTTTTTTTTCATTAAATTTACCTCCTCAGGACGTACACACTATTTAGGTGAAGTGGATGATGGCGATACTGTGACTGATTGCCTACCAGAGGAGCGTGAACGGGGTATTAGCATTGTCACTGCAGCCGCTTCTCTGTCATGGAGAAACCATACAATTCACCTGTTGGATACACCAGGACATGTGGATTTCACTTTTGAAGTGGAACGCAGTTTAACTGTTCTAGACAGTGTCGTCATTATACTGGATGCAGTGAAAGGTGTACAAACTCAAACGCATACAGTTTGGTAAGTTTTAATTCTTGCAGTAAAACAAAAAAGATAGGCAATCATTTATTTCAATATTGCGAAAAATCGATAATATCGATTTGTAAAGTAAGATTACAATGGAATCACCACAGTTCATTAAAGATACTTAAATTATAACAGTAATAATAAAGATATAGTAGCAAATGGAATATCAACTAAAATCAGGAAAATTTCACAAAAATTCAAGATCATTCAAACCTAGATGACCAAGCGGGTAAGAATAATGTCTGCACCAACCAACTTCTTTTGGATGCACAAATTAGGCTTGCCAATCTGGATCCCAACGGCCGGCCAGCCAGTCTCAGCAATATTTACTAGTCGAACTCTTAAGGCGTACGAAATTGAGATTCGTTGGCGTGCGGTAGGTAAATGACCCTGACAGCCGCCTGGTTATCATCAATGAATCTCGTGTTGTGTATCCACAAGATGAGTGAGATAGAATAGCGCTGAGAATAGATTTTGTTTGTCCTTTACTTAACC
Source organism: Trichobilharzia regenti (assembly GCA_944472135.2). Classification (NCBI taxonomy): domain Eukaryota; kingdom Metazoa; phylum Platyhelminthes; class Trematoda; order Strigeidida; family Schistosomatidae; genus Trichobilharzia; species Trichobilharzia regenti. Next base: position 17,376,229 of record OX235270.1, read on the forward strand.
AACCACTGTGTAGGGTGGTGTTCGGGAATTCGACAAGAAACATGCCTAATTGTGTATGGCCTATGCAAGTAACTGGCTCACTCCACATCAGGAGCAGTTGAATTGGTAGATACACATGGAACAGGCGGCGAACGAACGCAAAAGAAGACTGAGTGGTTTTGAGGACACAGTGGAATTCAGAAGCAGCACTGAATGCTCTTTTTACCGCTTCATTTCTAAGGCGCTGTGTTAGTATCTCACTGATGTTGTCCCCAAAGAACTGAATTTGTAAGAATAAGGCTTTCCGTTGCCTCGGAACTGTTGATACCTTGGGCTGATTTGATTTTAAATTCATATTCATATCAATAAACTTTTCTAGATAACCATTTTCACTCAGGAACCAACCGTTTAATATTATTAGGATCTTCATCGTGATCTGCGTAAAGGAGAATGATGCTCAGGAAGACTTCGTGTGCTTTTGGAAGTGTGTGGGCGGTTGTTACTTCCCAGTTGCCCACACCACTGTGGGTGCCTGAAATAGAGAGAGGGGGCTAGTGTTGCGTGACCACAGAGTCCAGGGACAACTGCTTGAGCCAGGCCGGTCACACACGGCTTGTATGAACTGGTTTCCTGGTTTGGTTCCGTATTAGTAAACTTACCGCCGGTTGCGGATCACCGTAGGGTGGTAAGTGGGGATGTACAATTTTTGGGGCCGACATTTTCTAACCTCCTCTCTCCAGCAGAGTGGAGAGACAGCATAGCTGGCTGGCATTCTGGTCATCTGAGGGAAACACCTTACTACTGTTACACCCCTGTTCCTCAGAAGTAGGACTTCGCCCTCAGGCTCAAAATCGTTGTCAATGGCCAGCGCAGATGTATTCAGTCTCTGTAATCTTTCATATTCCTTTCTACCATTACCCATTCTGTTTCACTCGTATACTTGTCAAACTCTATTAATTCTCTTCACTCATCTTCTTGTCTACCTCTGTGTGCCAATTGGAACGTGGCAACTCGATCTGGTGCACTTCGGTGCCAAGTTCTATGTTGAATCCAGACTTCGCCCTCAGACCCCCAGGAGAGTGTTAGAAAAAATTCTTACACTATACCGGTAACTGCTTTTAGTGTAATCGCTATTCTAACAACCTTCGTGGCATGGTAAGACCTGCAGAAACATTGGTTCCAGCCAGTGTAGCTTGTTGGGTCATCGGGAATTGTAAGCCCGATCACCACGTCAAGGCAGCAGCCATCGGTCGGCTCAATTGTAAAGACATTTAACTCAACATATCTTCCTTTATTGATTCTCTATAGGATAAGTTAAAGTCTGAGTGCTTATTAGAGTGTGTTGATTTCCTATAAATGCTAGTATCTTGTTGCGTTTATGAAGTAGGAGCACAGAGTCTAATGACGGACATAACTTCCCCCCCCGCCCCAGTTTCATCTGATCAAGGTATCACAAGTGAAGATACCACACAATGATAGTTGTTTAGCGTCCCATAGCCAGTTTTTGTGACCTTGCAGGTTAAGGTATACCACGAGGTCCTAGATTAGTGATTACCGTTGCTTAAGTGTATCCACATTGAAAGTAGTTTGTAAGCTATCCTGTTAAAAAGACTGTTTGAGTATTAGTCGGTGGCACAGTGGTTAGGACTCTCGTCGACCATGCACATGGTACGAGGTTCGATCCTCTGCTGACGCACACCTGATATCTATGGTCGGCCTGCGAAATTTGGGCTACCGATATCCATGCTGAAAATTCCATACTTGTACCAAAAATACGATGTGGAATCAAGCTGTAATCAAAAATAAAATAAATAAATAGTGGGGAACTCCGCACAGAAGTGAGGCATCTCATGTCGCCACACTCTCTGAAGCATACATGTGTAGAAGGAAAAGCTTCGAAAGAACTGAAATGGGCAGCAGTGTACGGGACGAGGAGTAATTGCACACAGAAAGCATGAAGACTGAATGGATCTGGACAGTTACGGAGGATGAATGCGTCTACGCCACTGAGGACGATTTTGAGAGATGTCATCAAAAGACTGAAGCCATTGGTTCTGAATGTCGCGGGGACCTCAGTTAAGCTGGCTATAGCCCCCCCCCACCCGCCTACCTGGCTCAAATAAACAATCAAAGACTTCATGGAGTAATTTCATATTTTCACCTGTCCACTCCTAACTTTTTTCCAAACCAATACAAATGTGTCAGTTAGCACTGCTCGGCGAGGAAGGCGATTGCTTTATATGCCCGACACGTATCTTAGCTATCTCCGTCTGTGTATAACTTCAAAAGTTCATTGGTTGACTTATCGTCCTTGCCTAACAGTCTACGCAAAGTGTTTAGGAGCCTTCTTTGTAGACTACACTGCTGCTTTGACTCTATCCCTAGAGCACTTTTACTAAGCAAGCTGATTTTGAGCACCCACTGAGTCCTGGGTTGCAAGGTGGGTGGCTGTCTTCTTACTTTTCCGATGAATACAACGTTACTGTTTTTTAAATGGGAAACACTCGACTTCGTTGCTGATGGAAACTGGTGTGTTTCAATGTAGTATACTCACTCTCCCTTTCCTTTTTTTCTTTCTTTCCTTTTTCATGACCTTCACCATTCTTGCAAAGCTAATTTCATTAAATATGCCAATGATCTGACCACTTCTATCCCAGTAGTTTTGCATCACATGTGACACGAGAGAACCAGGTAGGCTCTAAACCAAGAATAGGGTGTATTGATCATATCTTCACCCTTCGACAGATTCTAGAACATAGGAATTCTTACCGACGACTAGTGGTGTCAGTCAGGGATGCCCATTATCCCCATTTCCATTCAATTTCATCATATATGTACTAATGGACTTAACCCTAACTCACTTCAGAGACTCAGGGATTGACTTGCTACCACGTGATAATCTCTTTGACTTAGAATATGCAGATGATATAGTCCTTCTAGGCGAGGACGCTGACAAAATACAGCAGAGTCTTCTAAACACCTTGAGCTGCAATCTACGAATATTTGGCATGCGAGCGATTCGCTCCCGCCAAATGTAGGATGATGTTACAGGACTGACTGGACTACACTGACTCCTAGTTTGGAAACAGGGAGTGGAGTGGTTGAGGGAGCGGGTTGACCGCTTCACTTATTTGGGAAGTACCATCAGCCAATGCCAACGGGTTGATCTCTGACGAAATCTCAGCTGAGTACGGATACAGAGGGCTAGTTTCGTATATGCCAGTTTACGCTGTCTCTGGCTTAGTAGACGACATATCCGACTGTCTATCGACCAAAGGGCGGGTGTACTGCTCAAAAGTCCGCTCCGTCCTCCTTTATGGTCAGCTGTGAAATCTGGTCATTGAGAGTGGAAGACATGAAAAGATTAGTTTTCTTCGATCATAGGTGCCTGCGCTCTATCTCCCGTGTTGGTTGGTGGTATAATAAGGTGAGTAATATTGAGGTTAGGTATCGGTCGAGTGCTAGGTAAGTAGGAGGGGAAATCAATGGACGAGGCTGTGAAGCAGTCACATCGACTGAGATGGTTAGGACATGTGTTACGCATGCATGCCTAGTCATCGCCTTCCTCGACTGACAGGCAATGTTAGCTGACATAGGATTGGTCAGGCTGGAAAAGAGCTAGCCGGTGGTGGTCAAACCAAAAGATGGCTTCATCAGTCAATAAAATCCACAACAGTTAGTTTAAGCCAACCAGCCATATAGGAAGGTGTAGACTTCCTGACTGGTTGAGGACTCCGAGACGGTAAAAACCAATGGTTGGAAACAATTGGTGACAATAATAATAATAATAATAATAATTTGCTTTATTCCAAAACAGTGCTTGTAATACAGAATGGAATTCTCAGCATTTTACTACAGTATTGCATCCAGTTAGTACATTAACAATAAATAAAATTCTACGTAGATTATGGGTAGTCTCAGTTAATTTTGACAACAACATATTAGCATATCGGTCGGTAGCAAAGCCAAAGGTGAACAGAATGTTTGAAGGTGTTAGAAAATTAGATATACTAGCGTACTTACTGGCGTAAGCGGTAACAAAAGGGTCGAGATATGCAGAGTGTGAAAGAACGAAGAAGAATGTTTTAAGTAGAGTTTGTAAGGAAGAGAGAAACAAAGCACCACATAACAGAGGGAAAAGAGAGAGAGAGAGAAAAGGAAACGAAAGAAAGAAAATCGTTCTCAATGGCTGGCTAGTGCAGATGCATCCACTCCTTGTGACTTATGATTTCCAATGAAACTTTATCGTTCTTCGTTCGTTATTAATATTCCTTTTGCCTCACATTTCTCTTAACTGTCTCTCTCTATTATGCTTGTCTTCTATTGCTTTGTGTGCTATAAGGAACGGAGTGTGGCGACTTGAACTGGTGCACATCTGTGCAAAGTGGTTTTATGTCGAAAATAGACAGACAGACAGGCAGAAACACACGCATTCGCTTAAATTATGTTTTTGTTTTGTTTTGATTAGCACAATGGAAGTATTTAAATTCTTTACTAGTTAACCATAATAGAATTCTACTGTTTACACTCTCGTTGTCTCTCTCTCTCTCTGTCTCTGTTCGACTAGTCGCCAGGCTCATCGTTACAATCTTCCATGTGTAGTTTATATCAATAAAATGGATCGTCCATCAGCCAATGTGGATGCGTGTTTATACAGCCTGTCAAATCAATTGCCCACAAAAGCTAACTATGTACCCTTACATTATCCAGTTTTCTCACATCATTTTGATGAAATCAATGCGCCGTCATCACCTGTGAACTATTCTCGTGGTGCTGATGTTAAAGACAGTACTAAAAGTCGATTTGTTGGACTTGTAGATCTGACCACAATGGAATTAAAGGTAATATATATATATATAAAATTGTTGATATTTTTCAAAGTTAGTTATGTCATTTCTAATCTTAGTCTAAACAAAATAATATAGTTTACAAAATACCCTGCAATGATTGTGAGTTAGGTCAACCACCTATATAGGTCAAACTAGTAGATTGGCGGTAGTGAGATTATCAGAAGATAAGAATTTATCTCAGTTAAGAATGATTGACCCCATCCGAGAAGATGAGTAATTTAGAATAAACCTCAAGACTACATTGCTGTTATGTACTTCTGAGTAGTTAATTGTCCTGACGCGAAAAGAGGACAATCAGAAGACCACCATGTTCACGAAGCTATGTGTATTTTCTAACCAGAAGGTCTTGGGTTCGAACCCCGGTGGGTGCATACTGATGAAGAGTCCCAAACTAGGACGAAACAGCTGTCCAGTACTTCCTGGTTTTCCAATGGTTCTCTAAGCAATGTCAGCTCATGATGAAATCCTGTAATCTTAAAATTCTATTTCGATTCACGTACATCACAACATTCTAACAAGTTACTTGTTTCTACTCTAAAAGCATTCGTCTTATTTGCCATCTGATTGTACTTGATTGATAACACTCGTGTTATTATTATTTCTGAATGTACATTATCCCATAATGATTTTTATCCCAATATCCAATCGATTCGAGACATGTATATAAATGAAGGAAAAAAGTTGTGTGAGTGACTTGATATGATTATGAGCAATAATTAGTGCTCGAAACGTGGTCATCAGTTAATATTACTGTACAATACTGTGTGACTTATCAAAATAAAATCTTATCTATAATGGAGTTATACTCTACCACCACAGTGCCCAAGTTTTGTACGTATATCTATAAAAACGTGTGTTTCTGGTTCAATACTACAATACTTGACACCCAGTTAGATCGCCCAGGGCTCGATCCGCCCCCCCCCACCGATGTCCCCGTGTGGTGCTGTGTTTTACACGCAGTATGTGCCGGCGGAATATTCTTCCCACATATTCCCACAGTTCAGTTCGGTATTAGCAACAGAATACGATGGTATATCTATTTGAAGATTTTGTTTGCTGTTAGAAACAGAATACTTTGCCATAGTTCAATACTACTGCATTGGCAACAGAAAACTATATACGTATGTTTGAACAATCCAATTCTTGGCGTTTGATGTAAACTGAAAATATACAAATATATATAAACTGCAGTTTGATCAATGAAAAATTAACGTTTGGCTTCCGTGTCTTGTCTTCTGTTGTTACACCCATAAATCTGGCTTACTTCGTTGTAGTAAGCCCAGTAGTAAGGGAGGGAGGTTTGGACATGCCGACCAGCGATCCGTTCACGTAAAATAAAGAACACTCCTTTTTCTAAAATGATAATGATGGAGCTATGAAAACAGCTGTATCCTTTCTGTTGCGCAATAATATTCCCATCGTTTCACTGATAACGGTGAATTTTCTTTCATGATAGCTGGAAAGTGGTTTCCAAGGCAGCAGAGCTGTGGGCTGTGTGTACTGTATAAGAACTTGTGATTATTATTATTATTATTATTATTATTATGATAAGCTTGGGTTCCGAGTGAAACATAGCGCTGGCTTCAACAACACATCTCTACTTTTTTTTCAATTTCCTACTGTCCACTTCACCTGAGACAGACACGATTCCCCATAGTCTCTCATATCCTCCTACAACTCACACCACCTCCTTCATGTCACCCTCTCACCGACCACGCCCACTCGTCACTTCCCATCGGGATTCCACTTGAGCGATGGATGGTCTGCATTGCGCGCGATGTCATTCGACGGCCTTCTCAACGTATGCTTTCAATGCATCTCCAATTTGTTCTGCATATTTGTTGAGCGATTGGCTGGCTACTGGTTGGTTTGTTCCCAGACAGCCAGAGTTTTTTGTTGCTGACTCATCCTGGCCGACCAACTGGATACTTGGTCTTCAGTATGGAGCCAGCCAGCGAATGTAGCAGCTGTTGACAGAAGTCTGCACCAGACTGTTCGTTGGAAATGCTATTCGTGATACGCTCACCAAGTTTCCTTGCCATAAACAAGAACTGACTGGCTTCACATTTGTGTTGGAAATCCGTACGGAATCGTGTTCCCTATGGTGGTGGTGAGGCGAAGTTCAGAAGATTTCCAAACTGGTTTCAGGTTGATGAAGGCTTGCGTATCTTGATTGTCGTTCCGATTCTAGCTGGTCAGCCGAGCGGCTGGTTGGTTGGTTGGTTGGCTGGCTGGTTTTGACATCCTCATCTGTTCCGATTGACTGTGGTTGAAACGATGCTTCCTAGCGGGATAAGTGAAGGAAAGAAGTGACCTCTGTGAAATGTCTCTCTCGCGTCGATGGTAATTGGTTCTGCTTGTGGTTGTTGCTATTGGTTGGCTTGTTGGCTGGTTGATTGTTTGGTCATCTTCATCGTCTCCACCTTCTTGATGTTCATCACCTGGATGAAGTCCTGTCTTCGCCGCTTCCTGGCTTCATCGGCCAGTTTTTTTCCAGGTTTGACCTCCTCAAAGTCACCCTCACCCTTGGACGACCAACTCGCCGCTTCTCCTTCGGGTTCCACTCGAGCAATGGCTTGTCTAGTGATGTCCATCACTTGATGGTTTGTTTTCTGAGAATATGGCCAGTGAATCCACCTCCATTTCTTCCTGCTTATTTGTTACACAATCGGTTCCTACGGTGTTGGTTCGCTGATTGCCAGAGAACCCTACCTGTTTCTGATGTTTCCTGGCCGGTCAGCCATCTGATCTTGAGTGGTATTGAGCGAAGACAGTTAGCTGTTGATGAAGGTCTGTGGTTTGTTTGAGGTGCTCTTTATGACACGCTGGTCAAGTCTCTGATCTGTATAGTGAGTAGCACTGACTGACTTCACATTGGAGTTGAAAATCCGGATCTTATTTTCATTTTCATGCTGGGTACTGTTCATCTCCTCCACACAGACTTGTCAGTAATGAAAGCTTATCTTGCTTTCCTGATCATTGCTGCTTTGATATCCTCGTCAGTTCCATCCACCTGTAGTTGAAACGATGCTTCCCAGGTAGGTAGGTAGGCACAGTGGTTAGGACTCTCGTTGACCATGCACATGGTCCGAGGTTCGATCCCCTGCCGACGCACACCTGATATCTTTGGTCGGCCTGCGAAATTTGGGCTACCGATATCCATGCAGAAAATTCCATACTTGTACCAAAAATACGATGTGGAATCAAGCTGTAATCAAAAATAAAAAAGTAAAAATAAGGTAGGTGAAGGAGGTTTTTCTTTCAGGTTCCTCCCATTTATGCTGACTGAATGTTGTCTGTTGTTGTTGGCCAGAAATCTTCATCACCTCTGTTTTATCTATGTTCACCTGAAGTCCTATCTTTGATGCTTCTTCTGACAACTTGTTGCTTTTCACTTGCATATCTTCCAGTTTGTGAGAAATCAGACATATATCATCGGTGAAGTCTAGATCCTCCAAGTTTTTTGTGAGGTCCATTTTATGCCTGTTTCCTCGTTGCTCGACTCGGTGTCTGTCATATTATCCAATCTACTGCAATCAGGAAAATCATTCGAGGCGATAGTAGGCAGCCAGCCCGCTTGTCTTACTCCCTTCTTCACTTCTTCGAAAGATTCCGTATGTTTCCCATTGTGGATTACATGGGGCTGGACTTGCTTCTTCTGCACACACAGAGCACTGGTTGTTTGAGGCGAATTGCTATAGCCTCTGGTGTTTGTCAGCATGTGGTGCTTCGGTGATGATTTCGGCAATTTATTAAGCACCTAGTAGATGATGATAGAGAAGGATTCTTCCACGCTGGCTGGCTGGCTGGTTGGCTTTGTGGCCGACCGACCAGTTTGCACCAGATGGTCCAATATCGAACTGAACTGTTTGTTGATGGTTTTCACTACACCTTTACTTAGTGTTAGCCTTCATCCACTATAATATCTTAGTGAGTGTATTTTGTAGAATCTTCATTACATTTTTTGTTGTTATTGTTGTTGTTGTTTAGAACTGGATTTCATGCATTACTCCAGACGACGAATACATCTCAACGAATTTACTCGAAGGGATAAATACAACTACCAGCTCGCATTACTTGCATAAGCCTAATCATCATTCAAAATCTCCTAATGAATATAAACTAAACACCACGGAGGTTATTCAACAAGCCTTGAATGCACGTATGCGATTATTGTCTGAGCTGGCTGAAATCGATGAAGAATTCGCCAATGAATTTCTACAACTTGATCGGCCAGACTTGTTAATCCCTTCAGATATTGTTCATAGGAGCTTAAAGAAGGTAATGTTTTTCATTTTGAATTGAATTTGAGATTTTCCCGTCCGTCGATTGACTGATTGGTTGAACCGAAGTGCTCCTCGGTCCAGTGCTCAGGTTGACATGTTTGTTGGCTCCTTATTGTGCAAATACTTTGACGACGATGTTTGCGCCTTTTTAATTAGTATTAAATTGGTGGATGATGGTGAATGACTAACAGTGGAATCCAGGACCAGGATAACGCGCATTTCGTCCTATTTGGTACTCGTCAATTGGCGGCTGGAGGATGTACCTGCATTTCTCAGTAAGTCAATGATGCTGATGATGATGTTCCCACCGACGAGTCTCAAATAGAACGAAATGCGCGTTATCCTCAACTGGATTCCACTGCTATTCACCATCCACTAATTAAGTGTTTCTACCCTGGATGGTATCAAAACAAAGTTTGATAGTGTGAAATATTCCCATATCCCATGAATTAAAAGTCAATCTGAACGAAGAATATTCTTTTTAATAATTTCTCCTATTCAGATTCTTACAATTATAAAAAATAATACATTTTTAACGTAGAATAACAACAGATTAGTAGTTATGGAGTGTCAAAATAAATAAATAGTCGTATTTCAGTGTGACAAACGTGCTCTGGGCTGAAATCGATTACCAAAATATTGTAAAACGGGAGACAGTGGTGGTGGTGGTGGTGATTAGTCATAACAGATCTGTGGAGTGTGAGGTAGGAAAATTGACAAGTAAGTCAGTTCAGTGTTATAAAAAGTGTCAGGTGAGTGGGTAACTGGGTAGTACAAAGTGGCATGTATTGAACAGGAGATAGGCAGACTGCAATGAAACGTGGTTCATAATGAAATGAAGAATGTGTGAAATGAAAGAGGTGGAGATATATCTTGAGGGAAGAGATGATATCACTTATAATAAGTCCGGATAGTATAGATGGAAAATTCGATAGTATTGAGAAAGTGTTTGCATAAAGGGTATAAATTATGTTGATATATAAACGTAATCTGATCAGGTGCTTCGCATTTACAGCGAGGTCTATTTGTTCCGAAGACTGTGTGGAGAAAGAACACCATGTTATCCGAGACATTCTAAGCTAGAACGGATATCCAGAGAATTTCATTAAAGCCAATATAGGTTGGAATAGTCGTATACATGAACTGTCAACGGCGGAGAAAAAGCCTCTGTTTTTGCGTCTCCAATTCAAGGGAGATACTCCTGCGGAGATTTTATCGCAACGTTTAACCAGAGCGATCAAGAAAACTTTCTACTCTGCACATCTGTGTCTAGCCTTCAGTAGCCGTCCAAAGTTCACCCACCAACTCAAAGATGTCTTACCTAATCTTAGCTCTTCTTCATGCATATACCATTTCAACTGTTCATGTGGTTGAAGTTATTTATATAGGGCGCACGATTAGGCAGATTCGTCTACGGGTTACACAAAGAGAATAATGATAATATCACTTTGTTTTGAAATGCACTTCCTCGTTAAATTTCTTTCTGAAGTATTTTACGTGGATAATTGATTCAAGCTTAAGGTAGTTGTTCTATTGATTTACTATGGTTAATATTTATTGTAAGCAAAACAGATGACTTTGCGAAGAACTCGTCATTGATCTAACCAACTCTTTAGTCTATCTTTACCGTTTTCTGTTATTGAACAGGGTTGTTTTTCTTCCAGAAAGCTTGTCTTCCTTCCATCCGGAACTCATGGAATTAAAAAGAAAAGAAAAGAATTTTACCATAACGCAGTCACCTCCATCTTTTGCCTTTCAATTCTACCTTCTACCAGCACACTCACTGTCTTATAAACCAACCTGTCATTGCACTGTATACTTGTATTTCAGGCGGTACGTTCTTCTCGTGTAATCCCTGTTTTAATTGGCAGCAGTCGAAACAATATCGGGATTCAACCTCTGTTGGATTTCATTGTGGACCATTTTCCAGATCCTAGCAGATGCAATTTACCAGCACCTGTTGTCAAAGTTTATGAAGCATGCAAATCCCAGTTGCCAAATACCAACGATTTAATGAAAGCATCACATAATAATGTAGACAAACATTTAAATATTCTCTCTTCCAAATTACCCATTATGCTTGTGTTTAAGATATGCTTTGATCCTTATCGTGGTCCACTTACTTTGGTTCGTGTCTATTCTGGAGTGATTACGCCTGGTTGTCAAATAACCAATTGGAGCCGATATAATAAAAATGGATATTTATCTGATGAGAAGGTGAGTATGGTGGCGGTGTTGGGGTGTAGATATCGATCCACTAACTATCTGTCCCTGAGATTTCCAAAACTGCGCCTAATCTGAGCAGGAAACGTGCTGCTGAAACCCCTACTGAAATCTCCCACTCAGAACTCAAGGAAATAATAATAATCATTCATATGATTTCGGTTATAACAATGCAATGTCAAAAAATTAAAATAAATAAATAAATAAATAGAATACATTTTCAAAAGAACAACTTACGGGCATAGTACAGCATGCGTTCCGTAGTCGTTGTTTTACCAGCATCAACGTGAGCAATCAGACCAACATTTCGAATTGCTTCAATACAAGAATCAACACCTTGACGAGGCTTTGATGGCTGATTACTGCTGCCCACACGTTGTTGTTGTTGTTGGTGGTGGTGGTGGTGTATATGCCGCAGACAGTAGTAATAGTGTTGACAAGACGTGGGCTTACCAATCTGACAGCCGAATAAAACATTTAACCATTTCCCAGACGTCGACAGTAGATGTGAATACTTCTTCAATAACATTTTGAATAGTATCAATCAGGTCATTACTATTGCCAGTCTCCTGTACATTTCTTTCAATTGATAAATAAATTAAAAGTGTATAACAATAATAACATATTGGTATTAATCCAGTAACAAGAGGCGTTGGTGTTAAATAACTAACTATCCTATAAAATTTGTTAGGAAAATCGGCAAAGATCAAAAGCAACATAAAAATGAAGGGGAAACTAATAATGATAACTAACATGAAAGAGAATATAATGCATCTACTGTTATACCATATAAGGAGGGGACATCTGAGACCCACCCCACGTAGGATTATTAATAATAAAGCAGGAATTAGGGTGGTGGCATTTAAACCTACAAACTCACTCAGATAGGGGAAGCTCTGTAGGTTAAAGGAGCCCGTCGGTGGACCCAATTAAACAAAATAATATAATTTACAAACTACCCTACAATGACTGTGAGTTAGGTCAAACTAGTAGATCGGGGGTAGTGAGATGGTCGGAAGATAAGAATTTAGCTAAGGTAAGAATGGTTGACCCCACCAGAGAAGATAAGTAATTGGGAAAAAAGCTCACCACTACATTGCACTGCGTGCATGCATTAACACACAACCACACAATAGCATGGTGGAAGAGGGTTAAAATTCTAAAAAGTAATCTAGGTAGGTGGAGAGAGAGGTTGATTACTGAATTCTGGCTAGTTCATCGAGTCTACACCCAACAGAACACATGCAATAGAAATGATTCATCACTTATATCTGAAATATGGAAAATACTACTACCAATCAAATCAAGTGAAAAACAATCGAACTATATAAATGATTGTCGTGTATGATTGTCAGTGGCAATAATAAATTGTGCTCGAAACGTGGTCATCAGTAAACATTACTGTATAACAACACTGTGTGACTTTATCAAAATAAAGTTTAATCCATAATGGAATTAACTTACCGTCTACTTGATAACGCACCCACTACAGACTACTTGTCACTGTCTAATTCAAAGAGGGTTGGGTGGTCGTCGGTGAACTGACTAATTTGTAAGCGAACATGTAAAAGGCTGAGGGTGTTCTACGTCTCTCGATTAGAGCCATCCTCGTGCCTATCCTAAAAAGAAGCTTACAAACTTCAGGTTATAAAGTTCTAGCCATTCCATGATTATATGAGTTTAGTTATTAAATATCACACAGTGATGGTACAGTATAAGCACATGAATGACAAGGTTTCGAGCATAAATTATGATTATTTCCTTTAATTCCTAGAGGAAATTAAGGCTTCAGCTACACGTCTCCATTGCTTTCAGTTCTCTGCTAAAGTTTTCACCTGGCTCCACGCCTCTGTCTAGACGCTTTCATCTCCTCCTCTTCCCATAACCTCCTCAAAGTCACCCTCACCCTTGGACGACCAACTCGCCGCTTCTCCTTCGGGTTCCACTCGAGCAATGGCTTGTCTAGTGATGTCCATCACTTGATGGTTTGTTTTCTGAGAATATGGCCAGTGAATCCACCTCCATTTCTTCCTGCTTATTTGTTACACAATCGGTTCCTACGGTGTTGGTTCGCTGATTGCCAGAGAACCCTACCTGTTTCTGATGTTTCCTGGCCGGTCAGCCATCTGATCTTGAGTGGTATTGAGCGAAGACAGTTAGCTGTTGATGAAGGTCTGTGGTTTGTTTGAGGTGCTCTTTATGACACGCTGGTCAAGTCTCTGATCTGTATAGTGAGTAGCACTGACTGACTTCACATTGGAGTTGAAAATCCGGATCTTATTTTCATTTTCATACTGGGTACTGTTCATCTCCTCCACACAGACTTGTCAGTAATGAAAGCTTGTCTTGCTTTCCCGATCATCGCTGCTATGATATCCTCGTCAGTACCATCCACCTGTAGTTGTATTCTATTTCAATTCACTTCACGTACATCACAACATTCTAACAAGTTACTCACTTATTATGACTGTAAAAACACTCATCTTATTTCCCATGTGATTATAATTGATTGATAACACTCATGTTATTATTATTATTTCTGAATGTACATTATCCCATATTGATTTTTATTCCGATATCTAATCATCAATTTCACATATGTATATAAATAAAAGAAAAAAGTTGTGTGATTGAGTGACTTGATATGATTATGAGTGGGAATAATAAATTGTGCTCGAAGTGTGTGGTCATTAGTTAATATTACTGTATAACAAACACTACACTGTGTGTGACAGTTTATCAAAATTAAACCTTATCCATATTGACCGATAGGGTATCATGCTTTACGTATTTTAATAGTCATTGTTTTCATAAACTAGTAGTGATGACGTTTATGCACATCGTGGATACAGAACTTGCTTAACTTTACTGTGTGTCGGTGGCACAGTGGTTAGGACTCTCGTTGACCATGCACATGGTCCGAGGTTCGGTCCCATGCCGACGCACACCTGATATCAATGGTCGGCCTGCAAAATTTGGCCTACCGATATCACATGCTGAAAATTCCATGCCAGTACCAAAAATACAGTGTGGAATCAAGCTGTAATCAAAAAGAAAAAAAATGAAACGGACTTTTATAATTCTAAGAAATAAATGACATCAAAGAGCTGATGATGTGAACGACTACTGTTAAATATGAGTTGTGCACAGTATCATTGAATCATTGTGTATGTTTAACCGTATACACCAAGCTGTTAAGAAATATGTCAAGTTGATTTCATCAGTGGGGTCGGTTGGTGTTGTATTGTATAAGCAAAAATACACCTTAGGCTGATTACACTTATTTAATCGACGGTTGTTTATGGATACAGAAAGCTAGTTTCGCATAGGCCAGTTTACACCGTCTCTGGCTCAGTAGATGTAATATCCGACTGGCTGGCTGTCGATCAAAAGGCGTTTGTACTGATCAGCAGTCCGCTCCGTCCTCCTCTATGGCTGGCTGGTTGTGAGACCTGACATGAAAAGATTAGCTGTCTTTGATAATAGGTGCCTGTCTGCGCTCTTTCTCCCGTGTTAAGTGGTAGGTTTAATAGTGTGAGCAATATTGAGGTTAGGCGTCGGTCGAGTGCTGTGTAATTAGGCGGGGAAATCAATAGACGAGGCTGTTCAGTCACATCGTGTTAAGCATGCCTTCCTCGACTATGAGCAATGTTAGCTGACATACGATAAATCAGATTGGAAAAGAGTTAGCTAGTGATAGTCAAACCAAAACATGGCTTCATCAGTCAATGAAATCCACAACAGCTAGTTTAAGCCAGCCAGTCACGTAGGAAGGTGTAGACGTCCTGACTGGTTGGGGTCCTCGGGACGGTAAGAACCAATGAAGGCTGGAGACATTTGGAGATATCACTCAAAATCGTTCTCAATGGCTGCCTACTGCAGATGCATCCACTTCTTGTGACTTATGATTTCCAATGAAACTATGTACTATTATTTTTGCCTCATATCTCTATTTTGCACTTCATTTTACTCTCCCCTCTTGCTTTGTATGCTACAAGGAGGAGGGGGAGTGTAGCGACTCGAAATTCTGCACATCATTTCAAAGTGGTTCTAGGTTGTTGTGAAACCAGACAGACAGATTTATTATTTTTTTCTTGATTTCTTTTTTCAATATTTCAGATATTGAATATATTCCAACTAAGTGGAGATTCTGTAGAAGTGCTCAACAGTGCTGGACCAGGTAGCATTGTAGCTTTAAGTGGACTTCAGTCAACCTATACAGGTGACATTCTTGGTCCTGTATTGAATACATCGAATAAGGGTAAACAAATGGAGGTACAAAGCCCTACTGATGAAGAAGTGACCGACAGTGGAACACCTGGTGAATCGCTCTCGCTACTTACTGAAGTCTGCGAACCTGTTGTGTATGCAGCTATAGAACCTGGTAGTCGATCTGAAATACGCGCACTTGAACATGCTCTCACTTGTATGCAACGTGAAGACCCTAGCTTTCATGCAAGTTGTGTTTTTTTTTTTGTTTTTTCTGGTGTAGCTTTTTTCAATGTGACTATTGATTTACATTCTTTCTTTTTTAAAAAAAATTCTGTTATGTACTCGTCGCAAATATAAGTTATGGGGACGTTGACGATATTATGGTGTGACCGAGTGTGTAAATACGCGCTAATATGTAATATGACGTAGGGCCGATAACGTGTACCTGCTGGTATTGCTGAGTAGTTAGTTAATTTGTCCTGACGCGTAAAAAGGAAAATCAGAAGACCACCACCACGTTCACGAATGGATACGTGTATTATCTAACATGGAAAGCTTAAATGTCACACAAAGAGTGTGAGTGATAAGGTGCCAAAGTACGAAGGTGAGAGTGAATTAATTGTACAAGGCAAAAGTATGTGAGAAAATGACTAACACATATGAACCAATCAGATGATAGATAAGTAGTTTTTCTTACCACCACTGGATTCTGATTGGTTGTAATGTCACGTTACCAAGGTCACAAATTGTTGATTTACAAACAAAACATATTGTGAGTTCTAATGGAATAACGATCAATATACACAGTAAAATAAATCAGATTGTCAAGACAGAGCAGATATCATGTGACTACATATCAAATTCCCTCGCGTTCACAGTGGAACATTGGCCACCGCCTTCAAGCTAGAGGCTTGAAATTTCTGTTACGGTGGTGTTTATTTTTCCTAGCTAGCAACCTTCTCTCTTTACCAGCCGTATTACTGGCTTAGCAAGCGAGATAAAGGAGTGAATCGGTGGCCGGGGATCGAACCCCGATTGGCGAGCATATATATAACAGCTCATCCAACAAGCTCTTGTGGCATTTGCAAACTGATTAAATCACTGACCAGGATGTGATATCCAACTGTAGGTCGAAGGACTTGCTCATTGTGCAGCAATTCACTCTCTCTTTTTTATGAATGTCAGCCATGGTCGTGAAATCGCAGGATATAAAGATGCTAGCCCCTCTTTTGCTATCTCTCTCTCTTTCTCTCTTCCGTGTTAAATGATACTTTTTGGGGATGAGTAATGTGGTTAGTGAAAATAAAACAAAACACGTAGATCAGCGAAGAGACTTTTTTCGGCGGTGAATTCATTTTCTTAGCTGTACAATCCCAAATATATACGTGCATTATTTTGTATGTATGTGTACATTAAGTTTGTCAAACAAAAATAGACATTTGATTATGGTTATTCTAACTAAACAGGTGAAGATTGGTAATACAAGTCTAGAAAATTAGGTGTTAATGAAATTAACGTAGTAACAAAGGTGATGATGAGTTTTCACAAACAGCTGTCTAAAAGAAGTTATGCAATAATGTGAATAGTTTGATGAATGAGTCTTACTCAGGATGCACATAGGAACAAAGTAGAGAATACGAAATTATGTAAGAGTTCTAAATGTATACAAGAATTATAAGCAATTAAAGAACAGGCAAACCAACAAAATTAGGTCATCGAAATCAACATAGTTGTTACCATGATAGTGGAAGTGGTTGAGTAATTCTCTTTTGTACGCACAGCTCCGGTTTTTCTATGTGAATGGACAGAGCTTCGGCGATCCAGAGAAGACGAAACCGTATTGCCTTTGGTAGGTTATTGTTGATTCTGTAGATGACTTTGAAGCAGGAGGCGTTTGTTGAGATGGAACGATCAGTGTTAACCAAGTGTTCCATTGTCACACTCCTTATTGCATCATCACTATTGTCTTTTTACAACCATGCTGGCTGGATAGTGTTCTTAAATCGTCTTGGACAGGGTGAGCGTCGAACGACCGATGTACCTGGCTGGCTTCACAACGGCAGGTGAACTGATATATACACATAGAAGTGGTCAGATGCGGGATCTTGTCCTTGAGGCTTCTGCAGATCAGTGGGCGACTAGAGAACACTATTCTTAGCGTTTCTGCAAAGAATGTTCTTCTCAGAGATGATGTAATCTTTTGCTTAAGAATATCGCTTGCATTATCTCCTTTAAAATCCAAGTTCATGTAGAGTTTGTTTTTAGGCGCGCAAGTAAAGTTTTATTTCTCCAAATTCTTGGTTTGATATTTTTGTCAATGAATCTTATTGGGAATCCACTTTGGATGAAGATTTCTCTTAGAACATTTAATTCTGTTTCCAGAACGTCGGGACTACAGATGCGTCGTGGGATGCAGGTGGCAAGTGATTTAATTAAATTCCGCTTTTGTTGAATGGATACCCAGCTATAGAAGCTTATAAGTTGACCATTCCACGTAGGTTTTCTATGGATCGATCTTCTAGACTCCCATCAGTTCTTCTTGTTAGTTCCACATCAAGGTTAAGCTTAGAGTATAGGAAAGAGGGAAAGTAAACCGATAGAGTTGTCTGTCTGTCTGTTTTCGACATAGAACTTTGCACAAATGTGCGGAAGTTCAAGTCGCCACATTCCGTGTAGCACGCGGAGCAAGAGAAGAAAGTACAAGAAAAGCATAATAGAAACAGTGAGCAGAGGTGTGAGACAAAGGGGTAATAAAGAAATACAAAACAATTTCATTGAAGATCATAAGTCACAGGGAGTGGATGCATCTGCGCCACTGAGAACGATTTTGAGCCATGTCACCAATTGTTTCCAACCATAGATTTTTGCCGTCCCGAGGACCCCAGCCTGGAAGTCTACACCTTCCTACGTGGCTAAGACCAACTGTTGTGGATTTCATTGACTGATGCCAAGTTTTTGTTTGACCGCCGCTAGCTTTTTTCCAGTCTGACCCTATATCCGTTAACATAGCTCGTCGAGGGAGGCGATGACTTGGCATACGTAACACATGTCCTAACCATCTCAGTCGATGTAGCTTTACGACTTCGTCGATTGATTTCCCCTGTTTACCTAGAACTCTACGCCTAACCTCCATGTTGCTCACCTTATTATGCCACTTTACACGGGAAATAGAACGCAGGCACCTATGATCAAAGACAGCTAGTCTTTTCATGTCTTCCACTCTCAGTGGCCAGGTCTCACAGCCATAAAGGAGGACGGAGCGGACTGATGAGCAGTACACCCGCCCTTTGGTCGATAGTCGAACATCTCGTCTACGCCAGAGTCGACGTAAACTAACAAATGCGAAACGAGCCCCTTGTATTCGTGCTGAGATTTCGTCAGAGATCAGCCCGTTGGGGCTGATGGTACTTCCCAAATAAGTGAAGCGGTCAACGTGCTCTACCACTTCACTTCCTATTTTTAAACTAGGCGTCGATGTAGTCCAGTCCTGTAACATCATCTTGCATTTGGCGGGAGCGAATCGCATGCCAAACATTCGTTGATTGCTGTTCAAGGTGTTTAGAAGACTCTGCATTTTGTCAGCGTCTTCGCCTAGAAGGACTATATCGTCTGCATATTCCAAGTCAACGAGATTATTCCCAGGTAGCAAGTCAATCCCTGAATCGCTGAAGTCACCTAGGGTTAAGTCCATTAACACATCTATGATGAAGTTGAATAGAAAAGGAGATAATGGGCATCCTTGACGGACACCACTGGTCGTCATCAGTTCAGATGACAGCTCGCCGTAAGCCCTCACCTGGCTGTATGAGTACGAATAGAGTGCCTTAATCAGTGCAATATATTTTCTCGGGATTCCCTTTACAGCCAAGCATCTCCAGAGAACTTCCCGATCGACAGAGTCGAATGCTGCCTTTAGGTCAAGAAATATAATGACTGTTGGACGCCGGTAGGAATGCCTATGTTCTAGAATCTGTCGGAGGGTGAAGATATGATCAATACACCCTCTTCCTGGTCTAAAGCCTGCCTGGCTCTCTCGTGTTTGTGCTTCCCGAGCACCACTCAATCTACGCATGATTATTGAGCCTAAGACTTTAGATACTATATTAGTCAAGCTAATCCCTCTGTGATTATCACTGGAAGACTTGTCTCCCTTCTTGTATATGGGGATAATCAGTGACTTACACCAACCCGATGGGACTTCTTCTGATTCCCAAACGCTGCCTAGTACCTCAGTTAATCCGGACAGTAAGCTGTCTCCACCGTAGTTAAATACCTCTGGCGTCATTCCATCAGGTCCCTCTGCTTTGCCTAGTTTCAGATTGGTGACAGCTTTAGTAACCTCAGTTAGTGACGGAAGACCTGTGTCTATATCCCATTCAGGGAGGTGTTGGATGCTCGGAAGGTTGAGCGTGGCTGTGGGCAAATTAAACTGGGATACGTGTTATACTTGTCGAGCCATCACCTTACTGGTTGAACGGTTTTATCTGACACCGGATCAGGTTGGAAAAGAGTTAAGAGTGGTGAAATCATAACATGGCTTCAATCAATGAAGTAATTGAATGTTGCCTTGGTTCACTCAGAAGGGGGGGTATGGATTGCCTTAGGGGGTGGGGTGGGGGTTTCGGTGTGCTCATTCATTTACGCCCTAATTCACTTATGTTTAGTTAGTGACAATACATTATTTGAGTATATTAGATGGTTGGAGGCAATCGGCCACAGGAAGCCTTGGACCTAGGTTTCGTGCTAGTTGGCACTCATCAGCAAGGCGTATCTGCAACCTTGAAGGAACTCATGTCCCTTCTGAGATTCGAACCCGCGTCACCCAGTGTTTTGAGTGATATGAAAAAGAGAAGACTTTCAACGAATAGACTTTTTTCGACAGCGAATTCATTCACATAGCTAGCTGTACAATTGCATTTATATATAATTATTTGTGTGTGTGTGTGTTTGTGTACATGAGGTTTGTCAAGTTTAGATAATTAATCAGGTGATACAAGAATGATCTAATATATAGAAACAAGGTTAATTAGAGAACAATAAAAATAAGAAAGACTGAGTTAGTTGGTTGGATGCTTCAACCTAGGTCAGGATAGCAACAGAGGTAATTACAGGTAGAGAGAGACTAAGTAGAGGTGGGATGGAGAATAATGCCATTTAAACTAGGACGAAAAGTGAGCAGATAAATTGGATGATGACTAGAAATTGAGCGTTGGTCAAGTCAATAACAGTGGTAATGAAGTGTAGAAATTAAAACGGGTGGGGGTAGAGAACAAGAATTTTGAAAATGTAAAATATTACAATTGTACAGGCAAAATAATACTAGTAGAAAGACAGAAAGGAGTAGAATTTCCCTGTCGGGTATTGCGACACATTACGTCCATTGCAAGTGTAGTGAAGAGTTCAGGACTTAGCAAATGAATCGCCATTGCTTCTGCGGCGTTTGAAGATGTCTGATTCTTACACCTTTAGGAAGTCTGTTTCGTATTCTCTAGACGACTATGAAGTTTGTTTGGGGGGTGTAGCTTGGTGTCCGGAATCTATCAGATGTTCTAAGATAGAGCTGCATGGGGGCATCGTTTTACTTCTTTGTAAAACCATGTTGGTAAGTGTTCAGTGACACGTTTGGAAAACGAACGCTGGCTGGGTAAGGCCGACATACCTGGCTCCACACGAGCAGGTGAATTGATAAATACACATTGATGAGTTGGCCAGCAGTGGTAGCTTATCTCCTTCACGTTCACATGAATCATAGGTTTTGTGGAGAAGGCTAGTTATAGTTCAGCTGCGAAGAAGGTTTTCGCTTAAGTGAGAGCGACAGTCGATTTTTTTAGTGTTTCCGCAGATATATCTTCATTGAATTGAAGGTTCATGTAGACTAGTTTTTTTTCATTATTTCATCCTACATTAGTGATTCAACAACTGGTGTTTTTTTCTTTCTACACTTAACATCTGACATTTTTATTTATTTTTTTATTTTTAATATTGTTAATTAAACACTTTGTTTTACTTATAATTGTTAATTCTTGTAGGTGAAATTTGATGAAGAAACTGGTCAATGGACCGTATCTGGTATGGGTGATCTACACCTGGATGTTATCCTTGCTAGATTGAAACGTGAATATAAAGTTGGCGTTCGAATGGGTCCTCTTTTAATCGCTTACAAAGAGTGTCCATCAGTTGATGCTTGCAGTTCCTCTGGTTGGAATTGTACAGTTGGACTTATCAATGGGAGTGAAAAAGCGGTTGGAGTTGAGATCATACTTCAACCAAAGAAGTCTCTGCATTCACTTCATAAGCCTCAGGTAATATAATAATAATAATAATGCCATTAATATTTATTTTATTCCTTATATTAAATATTCCCTTAGTAAAATTTAGAACAACACCTGCTTATGCGAACAATATCGTTGTTTCCAATTAGATCTCATCACGCTTAACTCAAATATACACCTACATAACTTTACAAATTCAAATATAAAACAATCATGGTGTTTTGTCTATAGGGTAATAAGATGGTGAATATAAATTGTGCAGTAAGTCATAATAGTAGTAATGATGATAATAATAATAGTAATAATAATAATGATCTTATCAATAATAAGGATGAGAAAGTGTACTACTAGACTGCTTAGCCAACGTGTTAGTGAACACCTCCCTTCATCGTGGTTTGGAGAAGGACATACAAAAACAATCCGTAGCTCAATTTTGTCACATTTGATTGATAGTGGTCATGTAATGGGGATAACGAGGGCCTTAAATGTAATTCATCGTATCCCACCGAATCTTTCCAATAGACTTCGTACTCGTTTACTGCATACACACACACACACACAAACAGCTGAGGCAGGCGATAGGCATTCGAACTATTAAACCTAAACTATGCCTCCCTTGGTCTGTTGAGACTTAACCAACTGATAACTTCACTACCACCCCTTACTTATATTTTCAACGCCTCTCTTATCATCCCTTAATCTTACCACATCTTCACTGAAACGTATTTTATCTGCTTATAGGCTAACCCTATGTCAACCAGCTAACATTGCCAATTGTCGAGGAAGGCGATGACTAGGCATGGATGCGTGACACATGTCCTAGCCATCTCAGTCGATGTAACTGCATCACAGCCCCTCCCACCTACCTAGCACTCGACCGACGCCTAACCTCAATATTGCTCACCTTATTATACCACTTCCCACGGTAAATAGAACGCAAAGTTCTGTCACTGTTGTACCCTTCACTGCCAGATAAAAGGTGAAGTAGTAGAGGTAGTAGTGTCATCAGTGAATGTGTCAACACCAGTGAGGTGGCAGTTATAGTTTAACAGTAAAATACTACCTGCCTAGTCGGTAGGTATTAAGCTCCGGAAAAGAGAGATGGTTCAGTATGATGAGGCTAACGACTCAACCTCGTAAAAAGAAAACGACACCCACCCCAACCCCATCTACTGAAACTTCAGAGCTTGTAGAGCTTTGGAATATAGGGAATGGAGAAACAGAAGGCGGGGTGGAGAAATCATCAACTCTGTCTTAGTAGACATCACTGAATGAATGCTAAAGTGTTACAATCTAACTGCAGTATTGATTTCCTGAAGTGTACTTGATTATCAGTTTGCATTGGGGGGGGGGGACTGTTGCCTGTACTCTTTGATTTATTATGAGGCTGTCAGCATCTCATCGACACACATGCACATTCTGAATTGATAGAGAAGATTTTTAGCTCAGATGGATGAGATAGTTCTTTCATTTTTGGATAATCAGTTATTGATCACCTTCGACTGTAGCAAGAGGAAAGTAGTGTGGATTCGTATTTTCATTGTTTATGCATATTTATGGACAGTTGGGAAAATAATGCTCTGAATACATTCACTTAATCTTACTCCAAAAATATGGTGGAGATATGTGCATGACACTTTGACAGGGTTAAAAACAGAACATCTCCTTCTCTAGCTTCTTGACACACATAACCTCACTAGTAGAGGAAATAAAATTCACATTTGAATCGGAAAATGAACAAGGAGAATTAGCTGTGATGTTAGATTGTAGAATAAAACGGATAGAAGAAGGTAAACTGCACACTAGTGTTTATAAAAACCAACTCATTCTGCTAATAGATATTTAGACTTTAATTCACCTCATCCGTTAACTGTTAAGGTAGGCTTAGTTAAGTGTCCCACAAACCGAGCAATGGCACTAAGTAGCACAAAATAAGACCTAAATGATGAAATGAAACAGATGGAAGATAGAAGGCGTTGGCGTTGAGTAACTGACTATCCTATAAAATTCATTAGGAAGATCGGAAAAGGCCAAAAGCTAAATAAAAATAATGGGGAAACTAGTAATGATAAACAAAAATAAGAGAGAATATGCGTTATCTACTGTTATGCCATATAAAGAGGGGACATCTGAAACCCTCCCTACGTAGGATTCTAAATAACAACAAAGCAGGAATTCGGGTGGCATTCAAACCTACAAACTCACTCAGATAGTGCAAGCTCTGTAGGTTCAAGGACCCTTTCGGTTTACCTAATTAAACAAAATAATATAATTTCATTCAACACATAAAGAAAGGTTGACTTCTGAAGCCTTGCACATCTGAACCACATCGAATGCAGTAAATAGGAAGGAGAGTAGAGATAGACTTAACACCTATATGGCGAACTCTAATGAAGCAAGACAGATGAAAAAACAACAACAAAAACGTCTACGAAACTCCATGACCTTTAAAAAAATGTATCATGTTAATCACATGTGAATTGACGTCCCGTTCCATATGACAAATAACATACACACACACACTCATACAGAAAAAATATACACCATGACAATTTGACATTAGTCATTACAAATATATGATTGATGACTGCTTACATATTTCTATTGGTACAAATGTCTATCAACGAGAGACCTTCAAATAAACTGACTTGAATTTCTGTGAAAATGTTTTGACTGTAAATATTTTGATGATTAATAAAAAACCCGAATAAATCTACTGAGGAAGGTGTGGCAACTTACACAGCGAAACGTGTTCGAAAAAAACAGATCTTGTTTTGATTTTCACTTCAACACACTGGGATTACTTTGAATAACTTATCATGAATCAGTCTGACTGGGCGGTCAAATTATTCCAGGCAGTTCGCAACACCTGCAGTCTGGAAACTTTATATATATACATACTCCACTATGTTAAACACTTTTCATTGTAATCTCTCGTCCATATAAAGATAATCTTCGATCATCATGGTGACGGGAAAATTGCACGTTTACGGCACGCTATCACAGAGGCGTGTTTATCAGCCTTGGAAGTTAGCGGACCTATTCTTGGCTCGTCTATTATTGGCGTAGACGTTCATATTCATCGGATTGTATGCGGTCGTTCAGAACAGATTGCAGACGGTTTAAAGCATATTGATAATAATAATCTGAATGATCTGAGCCTAGACAAGCTGTCGTATGCACAACTTTCTTCAGCATCTCTATTGGCTTTATTGAAAACATGTTGTATTGCCAGTCTGAGAGATGCTGTCGCCAAGATGCCCAGTTGGAATCTTATGGAACCAATGATGGATGTTGAACTTAAACTTCCTGCTGAAAGAGGTAATGCTTTGATCATGTTTTTATATAAATATAACAACTTGAATATTAGTTATTTGACTACGTTTTATAATAAAGTGAATCTATAGTGGTGTGTGCGCCGATGGCACAGCGGTTAGGACGCTCGCCGACCATGCACATGGTCTGGGGTTCGATCCCCGGCCACCGATGCACTCCTTTGTCTCCCTAAGCGAGAAATAATGCTGGTAAAGCGGAGAGCTTGCGCATGAGGCTAGCAACCCCATCCTGTAAAATTAAACACTGCTACAGAAACTTCAAACCACTAACTTGAGGCCCTATGTTCCACTGGGGAACGTGAACGAAAAAAATATTGGTGTGAATTTTAAAATTGGGCCAAGTTAAACTTTAAGCACCACTCACTATTACCAATGGAGTGCGACAGCGCACCAATGACCTTGAAATGTGCATCGATCAAGATAATGAAACGTGGTAAATAATGTTATCACCATCAATAAAACATCCTCATCGAAGTGTTGTGTTTTATTAAATGGGATATCTGGCAAGTTTCAGCTTTGGTTTGGGAAGGATTAAGTTACGCTTTAAACCAAGGACAAGTTTAGGGTTACGTTAACCTAATAAAGGCGATATTAGGGTTAAGTTCAGGAAAGATTAGGATTATTGTTAGGGTTAGAAGACGTAAATAATTACATGCATAGAATGTAGTTAAATTACTCCGTTGATGTATCTATAAGAATAGAACTTGTGCATTGTGGTTGTGGCAAAGTATAATTGCATTGTGGGTAAAATTTATTTTGATTAAGTCTTACAGTGTTATGCAGTAATATTTACTGATGACGTTTCGAGCACAATTTATTGCTCAGGAAATATTACTGTATTACACTGTGAGGTTATATCAAAATAAATTTTACCCACAATTGAATTATACTCTGATTGGAGACCAGTAACTAGTGTGATGTGTCCAGTCCTTTCTTTGGTGCAGACCCGAATTCTGTTAGTCAAGTTGCTAATGTGGCCATCATGCCACTAGGTAGCCCGCCATTACTGTGCACATTGATTTGATGATATTAGACGGCTGAAGGCAATTGGCCAGACGAAGCCTTGCCTTGACCTAGGTTTCGTGTTAGTTGGCACCCATCAGTAAGGCGTATCTGCAATCACATTGTAGGGACTCATGTCTCTTCTTCTGAGATTCGAACCCGCATCACCCGGTGAATACTGCAGTCGGAGACATTACCACTGAGATATTGTGTAATATATCTGGTCCTTCCTTTGGTGCAGACTGAATTTTATCAATCAGTCAGTCAGTCAGGTTTACAATGTGGCCACCATTCTAGGTGGCTCGCCATCATTATACTCTGTTGATACTCCAACCTAAAACAGAGCTATTTTTATCACATATGAGAGGAAGGTCTCCTCTGTAACACTTTTGTACAGTTTTTATGCATCTTTTTCATATATATATATATATATATATATATATATTCCATACAAAAAATGCTTGTTTCACGTGATTGGTGAGTTCGAGGTCATTCGCTGATTGATGGTAGTTAGTGGTGCTTAAAGGTCAACTTAGCCGTAAATTGTATTTATTTAAACGCAGAAAAAAAACTTGGTCCAATATGGCACCAAGAAAGATGCTCCACACAATAATAATAATAATAATAATAAAACAATATAGATTCAAAGTAAAAACATGAGTAGAGGACGGATAAAGCACTTCATCTGGAAGGAAAACAGTCATACTACTTAACAAGTTCAAACAGTATTCGTTAACTATCATCAGGAAGGGAAGAAAGTAGGAAATTGCGACACGTTCGTCATTGATGACTGCGATTCCTGGCCATATCCGATAACGATTCGAGCTATCTCACGGACCCTAACTAGGGTGTCGTGACACACCAACTGATGCTAATCTAGCACAGAAATCCTTCATCCTACGACGCCACGTCATGGACTGACCACCTCGCCGCCTTTTCCATCCCGTCGCAGGGCTGGTCAGCGAACAGAGACCTTTACGGAAGCCTCTGGGATGACATTCTCAGCACATGTCCAAGCCACTGGAGCCGGTGTTTCCAGATGACGACACTCAATGTATGGTGATCTCCACTGTGTTCATACACACATCTACGAACCTTACTCGAAGAGGCCAGGTTTCACAGGCGTAGAGCAAGACAGCCCGCACCGAAGCATTGTATACGCGACCTGTCACAGCCAGGCTAACGTCGCGACGGCGCCAGACCAAAGGTGGCCCAAGTTGATGTATGCCACCCTCTAGCCTTCATTATATGGTTGGAAATCTCATCTGTCACCCCTCCGCCGCCAACACTCACACAACTACCGAGATACACAAACTTATCAGCAACTTCAAGCGGTTCACTTTCAAGTAAAAATATGTTCAGGTACAGGCTCCTGCCAATCTTGTAACAGTACTAATTTGCACTTAGACGATGCAAAGTACACATACCATACTTACAGACACTGATCGCCAACTGATTAAGTGTGATTTGGGCAGCCTGCCTGGTATCGCACACAGTAAGACGATATCGTCTGCATAGTCGAGGTTGAAAAGTGTATCTCCAGGTAGCAGATCTACACCAACTTCACACACATACATCCTTCAGAGCTGACTCCAGAATGTCATCGATGGCAAAGTTAAAGAGGAACGGAAAGATTGGGCAACCTTTGTCTAACCCCACTTTTAATTTATAGTATGCACCGGTTCGACAGAAATCTGGTGTGATGTGAACTGATTGGGCTCTCTGAGCTTGAGACAAACCGGGTATACCACTGATGAGCTCGACCTCAAACGAGTGAATCCGATGTCCGTTGTTTAAACAACTTCCTTCAATCAGGCTAGCAGGTACTACTAGTATGCAACTGTTCATCTCCGTCAATCGATCAATCGGGTTCCACTCGAGCAATGGCTTGCCTAGTGATGTCAATCACTTGATGGTTTGTTTTCTGAGAATATGGCCAGTGAGTCCACCTCAATATCTTCCTGCTTATTTGCTGCACAATCGGTTCCTACGGTGTTGGTTCGCTGATTGCCAGAGATTCGTACCTTTTGCTGATCTTTTCTGGTCGGCCAGCCACCTGATCTTGAGCAGTGTTGAGCGAAGACAGCTGTTGATGAAGGTCTGTGGTTTGTTTGAGGTGCTCTTTATGACACGCTGGTCAAGTCTCTGATCCGTATAGTAGCACTGAATTCTGGATCCTATTTTCGTTGCTGAGTGCTGTTCATCTCCTCCATACAGACTTGTGAGTAATGAAAGCTTATCTTGCTTTCCCGATCCTTGCTTTGATATCCCCGTCAGTTCCGTCCGCCTGTAGTTGAAACGATGCTTCCCAGTTAGGTAGGTAGGTAAGTGAAGGAGATTGTTTCTTTCAGGTTATCCCATTTATGCTGGCTGATTGTTGTATATTGATGTGGCTGTTGGTGTTGGCGAGGAATCTTTTCTATATGTTCACCTGAAGCCCTATCTTCTTCAGATGGTTCTTCTGCCAACTTGTTGCTTTTCACTTGCATATCTACCGGCTGTTTGTGTGAAGTCATACATATATCATCGGTGAAGTCCAGATCCTTCAAGTCTCTTTTCGTGTGAGTCCATCGTATGCCCGTCTCCTCATTGCCCGGTGTCTGTGACATTATCCAATCTACTGCAATCAGGAAGATCATTGGCGATAGTAGACAGCCTTGTCTCACTCCCGTCCTCACTTCGAAGGCTTCCGTAAGTTTCCCGTTGTGGATTACTTGTCATGCAGCATTGTCGTATAACTGTTGGATGAGATGTATAATTGTCGATGGGACCTCTTTGGTAGTAGCTAAGTAGTTGCCAAATGACCTCTCGATCGACTCTGTCGAAGGCCTTTCCAAAATCGATGAAGTTGAGTGAGGTAGAGAGGTGACTGCCGTTCCAAGCTTTGTTCAATGATGATCCGTAGAGTGGCGATTTGATCAATACATGACTTGTTTCTCCTGAATCCAGCCTGTTCCGGTCGACGTTTTTCATCCAGGCCGGCGTGTTTGATTCTCTCCAGGATGATGCGGCTTAGTATTTTGCTTGGAATGGACAGGAGCATAATTCCGCGCCAGTTTTTGCATTCACTTAAGTCTCCTTTCTTCGGTAGTTGGAATAAGTATCCTTTCTTCCAATCTTCGGGTACTTTGCCCTCTTTCCACACCTCCAGTAATGGTATCATCAAGTCCTTTGTTGTCTCTGGGTCCATTTTCAATGCTTCTGCTGGGATTCCATCTGGTCCTGCTGCTTTTCCAGCTTTTAACATCTTGATTGCATTCAGGACTTCTGATTTCATCGGGGGATCGATGTCCACTGGTAGTTCTGCTTCCGTTGTTGGTATTGTTGGGCGCGTTCTAGAGCTGGCGGACGATTTATAAATCTTTCGAAGTGTTCAGCCTCCATTTCTTTGGTGATTGACTTTCCATTGTGATTCTTCACTGGCTTGTTTAGACCAACGAAAACAGTCCAAGGGTTTAAGATTGTGAAATCAACCACAATGCATACTTAAAATCAAATGCAAAATGGGGATATATGCGGTGTGCTTTACGTGTAAAGTGTCGAAACTGTCATGACACAAAAACAGGCAAATTTACTGAGTTACTTTTCTCGATGTAAGTATAAAACTCGGGCACTGTGGTAGTAGAGTATAGCTCCATCACATAGTGTTGCACAATAATATTAACTGATGACCACATACTTCGAGCACCATTTATTATTCCCACTCATAATCATATCAAGTCACTCAATCACTCACTCACACAACCTTTTTCCTTCATTTATATACATGAGTGGAATTGATGATTAGACATTTGAATAAGAATCAGTAATATAGGATAATGTACATTCAAAAATAATAATAATAATAATAGTACGAGTGTTATTGATCAATTACAATCAGATCCGAAAAAAGACGGGTGTTTCTATCGTCAAAATAAGTACTTTATTAGATAGATATAATAATAATAATAGATATTTAGACATTAATTCATCTCATCCGTTAACTGTTAAGGCAGGCTTAGTTAAGTGTCCCACAAACCGAGCAATGGCACTAAGTAGCACAAAATAAGACCTAAATGATGAAATGAAACAGATGGAAGATAGAAGGCGTTGGCGTTGAGTAACTGACTATCCTATAAAATTCATTAGGAAGATCGGAAAAGGCCAAAAGCTAAATAAAAATAATGGGGAAACTAGTAATGATAACTTACAAAAATAAGAGAGAATATGCGTTATCTACTGTTATGCCATATAAAGAGGGGACATCTGAAACCCTCCCTACGTAGGATTCTAAATAACAACAAAGCAGGAATTAGGGTGGTGGCATTTTAACCTACAAACTCAGATAGGACAAGCTTTCTAGGCTAAAAGACCTGGTGGACCCGATTAGACAAAATAATATAATTTATAAAATACCCTGCAATGACTGTGAGTTAGGTCAACTATATAGGTCAAACTAGTAGGTCGGGGGTAGTCAGATTATTGGAACATAAGAATTTAGCTAAGGTAAGAATGGTTGATCCCAACTGAGAAGATAAGTAATTTAGAAAAAAGCTCACCACTACATTGCACTGCGTGCATGCATTAACACACAACCACGCAATAGCATAGTCGGAGAGGGTTAAAATTCTAAGAAGTAATCTATGTAGGTGGAGAGAGAGAGAGAGATTGACTACTGAATCCTGACTGGTTCATTGAGTCTACACACAACACAACGCATGCAACAGAAATGATTCAATGCAAATGCCACAAATATGCATGCAAGATATTATTACCACCAGTCAGTCAGTCAGTGAAATCAGAGGAGGATAATAAATAATCTTAAATTGTATTCTATTTCAATTCAATTCACGTACATCATCACAACATTCTAACAAGTTACTCACTTATTGTGACTATAAAAGAAACACTCTGATTGTAATTGATCAGTAACACTCATTATTATTATTTCTGAATGTACATTATCCCATATTACTGGTTTGTATTCAAATGTCTAATCATGAATTCCACTCATGTATATAAATGAAGGAAACAAGAAAGTTGTTTGAGTGAGTGAGTGACTTGATATGATGATTATGAGTGGGAATAATAATAAATTGTGCTCGAAATGGCGTGTGGTCGCATCAGTTAATATTACTTACTGTATAACAAAGACTACACTGTGTGTGTGTGTGTGACAGTTTATCAAAATGAAAAATCTTATCCGTAATGGAGTTAATTTTCTATTTTCGAAAAGCAGCCTTTTTTTTACTTCTTTGTAACGTTTTTCTAATATTTCAATGTGTCACACCGATTATAATTATAATTATAGTGATAAAGTGAGGAGCACAGATTTTGCACACATTTTTTTGCTTTGTAGGTTATGAGTGTGAATTGTCAGCCTTTCTCGGTGATCTCACGAATAGACGAGGCGAAATCAAGTCAGTGGATAATGCAAACGACTACTTCAATCGGGGTAATCATGATGATGAAGATGACAAGTTCCTCGGTTCCTCGGCAAGATATCATTGTATACACGCTATAGCTCCGTTATCTGAATTAGCCAACTACTCGGCAACTGTAAGACGTTTGTCGTCTGGCCGAGCGGAGTTGAACCTTCGATTGGCCAGTTATCATCCAGTCAGTGGAGAGTTTCAAGCAAAGCTGATAAATCAAAACAAATGGTCTGGTACAAGCGTTTAGTTTTTTAAAAAGAGATTGCGTCCAGCTTGCTTCAGTGTTAACAAAGTATGCCTGCGTATGTACATGAATTAGATATTTTGTATGAAGTGTAATTTCTATGGAAAACTTTAAAAAAACCGTTTTACTACTTAAGTTCCCTGTTGTTTTTTGTTTTAATTGAATTTTAGATTTTCCCCTTGCAATTGATTGATTGGACCGAAGTGCTCCTCGGTCTCAAGTTGACATGTCTGTTGGCTTCTTCTTATGCAGATGCTTCGACGATGTCTGCACTAGAGGTGGCTCTCGTGGTCTAGTGGATAACGCTTTGACTGGCGTTTGAAACTCTGGTCACTGGGTTCGAGCCTCCGTGGTGGTGGGGAACATCATCATTGACTTACTGGGAAATCCAGGTACATCCAGCCAGCTGGCTGACGAGCCAGTCCCAAATAAGACCGGTGAAATGTGCGTCATCCTGGTCGTGGATTCCACTGCTAGTCAGTCACCATCCACCAATTAAATTCCCTTAAGCTTAGATTTCACTGCTAATCAAAAGAAAAGTGTTTGTTTTGCAATTCTATTTGTTGGGACTTAAGGGGGGGGGTATACTGGTGTTATGTACTCGTCGCCAAATTATTGTTATGTACTGGTCGAGAATTTAATAGTCCTGACGCAAGAAGGCGGAAATCAGAAGACCACTAGGTTTGCGATGATACTTCTATTTTTCAAACACAAGGAGAAGCAATAAGTGGTATCACACCAAAGTAAGTAGGTAAGTCACACAAGATTGTGTGAGCGAAATATATATGACCATCCAGACAAGTGTGTGAACAAATCAATAGACAGTCTTAACATGAATGGCTAATTATAATGAAGTATCGATCCAATTATACATAGCAAAATATAGCAGACATGTCAACAACCACCATATATGGATATATGTCACCAAGCAACGGACTGTCAACAAACACTCATATTATATTATATATAATATAAGGAGAATATACATTGTTAAAGGAGACAGGTTCATCAAAGTGAAATGGTCACAGACTAAGCGAGAGAACAGAAAGAGAGATCACCATACACACACACACACATATATATATATATATATATGTATATGGGTACATATCAACTGGACCATAGGCAGTCAATCTAATCTCCCTGTGGTTATATCATGGAAACGATTTTTGACTTTCTTATAGACTATGCCCTATTTATTTTATTTCTTTAAAACAAGCAATAAAGGTGGTTAATAAAGCAGGATGATTTAATGAGGGATTCATCAAATTTCGCTAGAACTCATCAGCTGCTCAGTACTCTGCATACACGGATGTATATACTTTTGAAATTACATTGGGAGATATAAGACTGATAAGTAAACAAACTACATTGAATTAGGCATGCAGAAAGCCAGGGGAGAGAGAGTATGAGAGATCAAAATTAAGATGAATTGCATTACGCTTCAATTACACATCACTTAGATAAACAATTAGTCATTAGAGAATATAACAAGAATTGTAAAAAGAGTAATATCAATATTAATAGTTATAATAATAATAATGTTGAAGTGAGTTAAGATTATTCCTACTGATAAAGGATAGTTTTAAGTGAAAGAAGAGAACACGAAGTTCAGCAAAGATATCTGTCTTTTCGGCGATTTCATTCTCAAAAGCAGCTGTACATTCGAATATATATACAACATTAGTTTACATGGATACAATTATTATTTGTTTAACTAATTCCACATAGTAACAAAGGTGATAATAATTTTCAACTTGATATGAAAGTCTCAAGGTACGAATGTAGATTATAGATTACAAGGGGCTTAGAGAGACAAGATTTCATAGGATTAGAAAACAGTTACAACATATGCAAAATTAATATTTGATAACTGGAGAAATAATAATTTTAAAAGCGAATAAAAGGTGACCATTATTTTTAACTTGAAATGAATTACAAGAGGCTTAGAAACGCAGGGATAGAACGAATTACAGGTGTGAATAAAATAAGCATGGAAACAAATTGAAATCAAAATTTTCAACTTGAAATGTAAGTTAGGAAGTGTGTGTGAATATAGATTACAAGAGCCTTAGGAACACAAAAATTGCACAGGATTAAGATATAATTGTAAAATTGTTATTTTAAACGAGTTCTAAATGTGAACAGGAACATTATGGAGACAAACTTAAAATAACTGTTTTTATAACTGAAAAAATTAGGTGAATCTAATGAAGACCGAGGGAGTAAGGATCAGACCCACAGTGAACGAAAAAATATTCAAAAAGAAACGAGAGAACGAAAAAAGAAGAAAAAACAGAAGCAAAAGGAACGTACCAGACTAGGTTCATGGTAGTTGTTGAGGTTGGACTAATTTCTTTTGAACACACATCTCTGGCTTCTCGATGCATATTGCGAGGGCTTCTGCAGTACAAAGAAGTCAGAAACATACTATTTTTGGTAGGTTTCTGTTGACTTTGTAAATCGCTTTGAAAGAATCAGTTGAGATGTTGTGGGAGGTGTTGATCAGATGTTTAATAATGGCACTTCTGATTGAACCGGTGCCCCCTCTTCACAGCCACGCTGGGTAATGTTCTCTAACACGTTTTGAAAAGACGCGTGTACAACGACCTATGTATCTACCTCCGCACGAGCAGGTGAACTGGTATAAGCACATTAAATTGGTCATATGCGAGAGTTTGTCCTTCCCGTTGCTCCGAAGTAGTGGGCGGCTAGGGAATATCACTCTTAGTGTTATTGCCGGGAAGGTCTTCTTTAAAGAGCTGGATATTCTCCTCTTCACGATATCAGCTACCAAATCTCCCTTGAAATTCAGATTTAGATACAGCGTTTTTCTTTGGCGCTGAATCGCATTCTTCTCTTTTTGGTGTAAGTTCCATATTCTTTTCGTCAAATGAAACAAGAATAATAATAATGGGGTAGAATAATAAGTAAAACGTATTACCATGGTAGATTCAGAGTCACGACCATCTCCTTTTGTACACAGAGACCTGGTTTATAAACTCAAATCGCACAAGCCTCCTCTGCAATTGCAAGCATCTTCTTGTTTCTTTGTCTGCTGACAATGGTGAATGACTTGACCGTGTCGGTATCATGTCCGTAGTCCACAAGATGTTTTGTTATTGAGGATTTTGGCACTTTGCACTCAGCTGTTTTCATCCATTTTGGCAAATGCTCCATCATGCGAGTAGACAATCGCCTTTCTGTACGACCTATGTATTTGCTTCCATAAACACACTCATCAAATTGATATACGCAGTTTGAAGTGTTGAGGATTGGCGACTGGTCTTTCCCAGATTGTTGAAGCACTCGCTTAGTGGTGTTAAGGATAACAAGTTTTTCAGCATAATAAGTTCGCTTGATGGCTTTGTCGAGTCTTCGTTTCACTACTTCCTGTACATCATCTCCTTTGAACGGCAAACTGATATAGACAGATTTCTTCGGAACTGTTTGGATTGTTTTGCAGGGGCTAATTTATTTGGAATATTTATTAATAAACTTCTCAGGATATCTATTCTTAGATAAAATATCCTTCAGAGATTTTATTTCATGCTCAGTAGTACTGTCAGAACAAATTTTTCGTGCTCTATTGAACAGTGTTCTGACTAAGTTTTTTTATACTGGATTGGAACAAAGCTCTTGAAATGCATGTACTGTCCTGTCCATGAAGACTTTCTAAATATAGGTCTTTCGATTGTGCCATCATTCATTTTCGCTAGAAAAATGTCTAGGAAATTAATAATATTGTTTTCCTCGTGTTCTACTGTGAAATTGAGATTTGGATGGCATGAGTTGAATTTCATCAACATGTCTTCCGCTTTTGATCTGCTTTCACAGACAATAAAAATGTCATCAACATATCTTAGGTATACATCTGTTTCTTGTATATGTTGCTGCAAGGTACCGGTTTCTACGCCTGACAAGAATAAGTCAGCGAAAAGGGGTCCCAAATGGCTTCCCATTACGACACCATCAACTTGACGGAATAGATGCCTGTCGAATTGGAATTGGACATTTTTAGTGCATAAAAGTAACAATTTCCTCAATTCCAATGTTGGAATGGGTATGTTTTCAGCTTCTTTACATATGAAGTCGATAGTCCCAATTACTGGTACATTTATGAAGAGGGAGGTAACATTGATAGAGTTCGAATGCTTATCAGATACATTGAAATCTTTAATTTGCTTGACAAACTGAAATGAATCAGAAACTATATACGTTTCGAAACGTTTCCGCAAGGGTTGCAACAGTTCGCAAAGCCACTGTGATAATTTCTTTAGGTTCCAAGTGTAACATGAGGCTCCAGCCTTGAAATTTAAAGTCTCATTAGAACTAGTGTGTTATTCTTCTGTGTCGACGGGATGGGTTCGTAAGTCTCACGCCCACCACTTTCCTGTTTACTGCGCTTACCAGCCGTGTACGTCGTTCGGAAATAGAACCTGAACCATGTGAGTAATTACCGTCTGCCATTGAACCACCCACGCCAAACTACACCAGTATCTTACATTAACTGTTTCAGGAAGGCTTTCGTCCGCTTTTGGAAGTGTGTGGGCGGTTGTAACTTCCCGGCTGCCCACACGGTGGAAGTCGCCTGATTCTTCGGGTACCTGAAACAGAGAGAGGATTAGTGTTGCGCACGGGACAACTGCTTGAGCCAGGCCGGTCACACACGGCCTGTATGAACTGGTTTCCTGGTTTGGTTCCGTATTAGTAAACTTACCGCTGGTTGCGGATCACCGTAGGGTGGTAAGTCGGGATGTACAATTTTTGGGGCCAACATTTTCTAACCTCCTCTCTCCAGCAGAGTGGAGAGACAGCATAGCTGGCTGGCATTCTGGTCATCTGAGGGAAACACCTTACTACTGTTACACCCCTGTTCCTCAGAAGTAGGACTTCGCCCTCAGACCCCCAGGAGAGTGTTAGAAAAAATTCTTACACTATACCGGTAACTGCTTTTAGTGTAATCGCTATTCTAACAACCTTCATGGCATGATAAGACCTGCAGAAACATTGGTTCCAGCCAGTGTAGCTTGTTGGGTCATCGGGAATTGTAAGCCCGACCGCCAAGTCAAGGTAGCAGATATCGGTCGGGATCCCACATAAACTAACAACC
Organism: Trichobilharzia regenti; assembly: GCA_944472135.2. Classification (NCBI taxonomy): domain Eukaryota; kingdom Metazoa; phylum Platyhelminthes; class Trematoda; order Strigeidida; family Schistosomatidae; genus Trichobilharzia; species Trichobilharzia regenti. The sequence continues at coordinate 17,413,159 of OX235270.1, forward strand.
CTAGGTGGTCTGGTCAACAGTTAGACATCATCTGCCTTAAATACTTCTGTAGTGAAACCATTGGATCCTGATGCGACGTCTTTAGGCTAGGAGGACAACTTTTTCAACCCTGGCTATATAGTTAAAGAACTAATTCCTACATCGTGTATAGTTACTGATTATGATATCATTGTGATTCCTTTGGGTTCCGAGTGAAACATAGCTCTGGCGTCAACAAAACGTCTCTACTTTCTTCTATTTTCTACTGTCCACTTCACCTGAGACTGACACGATTCCCCATAGCCTCTCATATCCTCCTACAACTCACACCACCTCCTTCATGTCACCCTCTCACCGACCACGCCCACTCGTCACTTCCCATCGGGATTCCACTTGAGCGATAGATGGTCTGCATTGCGCGCGATATCATTCGACGACCTCCTCAACGTATGCTCTCAATGCATCTCCAATTTGTTCTGCATATTTGTTGAGTGATCGGCTGGCTACTGGTTGGTTTGTTCCTCACCAGCCAGAGTTTCTTGTTGCTGATTCAACCTGGCCGACCAACTGGATACTTGGTCTTCAGTATGGAGCCAGCCAGCGAATGTGGCAGCTGTTGACAGAAGTCTGCACCAGACTGTTCGTTGGAAATGCTATTCGTGATACGCCCACCAAGTTTCCTTGTTATAAACAAGAATTGACTGGCTTCGCATTTGTGTTGGAAATCCGTACGGAATCGTGTTCCCCATGGTGGTGGTGAGGCGGAGTTCAGAAGATTTCCAAACTGGTTTCAGGTTGATGAAGGCTTGCGTATCTTGATTGTCGTTCCGATTCTGGCTGGGTAGATATTCGGCCGGCCGGCTTCTTGGTTGGTTGGCTGGTTGTGACACTTTCATTGGTTCCGATCGACTGTGGTTGAAGCGATGCTTCCTAGCGGGATAAGTGAAGGAAGAAAGTGACCTCTGTGAAATGTCTCTTTCACGTTGATGGTGATTGGTGCTGTTTGTTAATAATAATAATAATAATTTGCGTTATTCAGAAACAGTACTTGTAATACAGAATGGAATTCTCAGCATTTTACTACAGTATTGCATCCACTTGGTACATTAACAATACATAAAATTCTACATAGATTATGGGTAGTCTCAGTTCGTTTCGACAACAACATTTTAGCATATAGGTCGGTAGCGAAGACAAAAGTGAACAGAGTGTTTGAAGGTGTTCGAAAAGTAGATACTAGCACATTTACTGGCGTAAGCGGTAACAAAATGGTCGAGATATAAAGACACTGTAAAAGAACGAAGAAGAATGTTTTAAGTGGAGTATGCAAGGAAGAAAGAGCAAAAACAGCACATAGGAAAAAAAGGAAAAGAAAGAAAGAAAACTTTATACATATAAAAGATATGAGTTGAAAAGACGAAATCCAGTTCTTCTTTTTTTAAGATAAGATAAGCTTTATCCCAAAACAGTGCTTGTAATACAGAATGGAATTCTCAGCATTTTACTACAATATTGCATCCAGTTAGTACATTAACAATAAATATAGTTCTACATAGATTAAGGCTATCTCAGTCAGTTTTGACAACAACATATTAGCATGTCGGTCGGTAACAAAGCCAAAATTTAAACAGAGTGTTTGAAAGTGTTAGAAAAGTAGATACTACTAGCATATTTACTGGCGTAAGCAATAGCAAAATGGTCGAGGTATACAGAGTGTGAAAGAACGAACAAGAATGTTTTAAGCAGAGTTTGCAAGGAAGAGAGAAACAAAACAGCACAAAACAAAAATAAATACAGAATGAAAAAAAAGTAGAGAGAAAACGTTGTACCTGTAAATGATGTGACTTGGAAAGACGAGATCCATTTGTTCTACTGACTACTTAATAAGTTAAAGGTTTACCGCCTAACGCTTTCTTTATCGCACAGAACTCGAGCTAAGTAGGGTATGGATGAATTTTTGTACTTGCAAGTGCGGGCATATAGTTTCCTATATAGGCTTCTGGTTTGCCCTGAAGAGATACATGGAGAGAGTTGCGAATGTAGAGGGTGTTGTGAGTCGGATAAAATGGTTTTTGCCCATTTTTCACATGAGTCCATGTGCCTGTCGACCAGAATATTAACAAGCTGGCTAAGTGGAAAAATGCTTACCCTGCTGACAACCTTTAACATCCTACGTAATAAGGTATATTGTGTTTTCAAAAGTCCCGGAAAGACTAAGCCGGAACAGTAGAGAATAATAGGCAGAATACGGAAGTTAACAAATTGTAGGCGTTAGGGTTGGGTTATTCCACAATGTCTTAACTTCTTGATGTAGAAGGTGAGATGGAAGAAATATTTCCTTAGAAATCATCAAGATATGAGACGACCAGGAAGGAAAGATCATCAGATAGAATGACGCCAAGATATTTAATTTCCGACTTGGTCTCTGTTTCAATGCCATCTATGTTGCACACCTCGTCAGTGCTAACCACCAGTTTGTTTAGGTCAGATTTATGCGTAAAGGTGAAATCGACTGTTTGACATTTAGAGGTATTTAAGGTGGTGAGACCGTTTTCCTTGGACCACTGGCTGATTTCTGATAAAATGCCATTCAGTTTGGAGCAGTCACTTTGACATTTGACAGGCAAAGATACAGTCAGGTCGTCAGAATATTTAACAAAATTAATGTCATTTGAATATGGTAAGTCATGTAGAAAGAAAGAAAGCAAAGAGAAGTGGAGAGAGTACAGCACCTTGAGGGACACCAGCTTCAGTGAGCACAGCGGAGGAGGATTTACCTTTGTATACAGGGAACTACATACTGTTTGAGAAGTAGGAATGCAACCAGTTAGTGACCCAGATCTCAATTTGTCCCATCTAGAGCTTATTTAGCAAGAGACATCTAGGTACAGAGTTGAAAGCAGAAGTGAAGTCGAGAAACGTGCAGCGGACGTATTTGGCACCTTTTTCTAATGATGAGACGATACTGTTGTGTAAGACGACTGCAGCGTCTAAAGTGCTCCTACCTTGTCTGAAGGCAAATTGTTTGGCTTCTTCAAAACTTTTAATGGAGGGTTCAAATTTAAGAAGTACTAGTTTTTCCATAAGCTTTAGAAACAGGGAAGTAATGGCAATGGGTCTGAACTTTATGTTCTTGCTATTTCCAGGTTTAGGGACAGGGACTATTTTAATGTTTTTCCATGCAACAGTTACAACGTTTTTGGAAAAGAAGCATTTATGATGTCAGTAAGTGAAGAACATAAAGCATCTGCACATTGTTTTAGAACATAGGCAGGTACACCATCAGGGCCAAGGCTACGTGAGTGCTTAGGCGTTTTAAGACATTTTAGAACATCGAGAGTTTTACAGTCCTGAAAGTTATCAGCCACGTGATTAGTAGCTTTAGAAGTGGTTATTGTAGAAGGAGAGCGTATAGAAGACTGAACTGATTAAGAGCGTTAACATGATAAGAGGGAAAAACATTGCATGGCTTACTGTTGCCAGTAATTTCATTGAAAAGTTTCGACATGCTGATAGGAGATTTGCATGATAAAAGTGTATGGTTATACATAGCATTGAGATTTTTGATTTCAGATTTGATTAAAGTGTTAATCTTTTTAAGTCCTAACTTATCTCTGGATTTATATAAAGTTTCTTTTTGCTTGCGTAGTTGTTTGAGACGAGAAGCTATTGGTTGGCCGGTTGGTTGGTTGGGTGGTTGGTTGGTCATCTTCATCACCTCCACCACCGTCTCCACCTTCTCGATGTTCATCACCTGGATGAAGTCCTGTCTTCGCCGACTGCTTCGTCGGTCAGTTTTGTTCCAGTTTTCGCCTGCCTCTAAGTCTTCGTGGCAGTTTGTGTTTGTGTGTCATTCAGAGGCATAAATCATACACACGCGAAATCCAGATCTTCTAGATGAAGTCTTCTCATCGGTCAGCTCAGCGTATTCCTGTCTCCTCACTCACTGCCAACGCAGAGTCTGGCGCATAATCTAGTCCAGTCCAGTCGACCACAATTAGGAATATCATCGTTGGTGATAATAGACAGGCAGACAGCCAACCAGCTTGTCTTACTCCTGCATTCACTTCGAAAGCCTCACTGAGTTTTCCGTTGTGGATCACCTGACCGACACGTGGCATTGTCATATAGCCAGCCAGCTGTTGAATGAGGTTGATAAAGATTTGAGCCACTAAACTTCATAGTGTTGAAGTAGATTCCAAATTACTTCTCCATGAACACTGTCTGTAGAAGGCCTTTGGAAGTCGACGAAGTTAAGGTGCAGGTTTGACCGCCATTCCATTGCTTTGTTCGATGACGATTCGTAGAGTTGCAATTTGATCAGCACATGATTTGCCTTTCCTGAATCCAGCCAGCTTGTTCCGGCGAGTGGAGTTCTGCATCCAGTGCATCGTTATTCTCAGTATTTTATTTGGTGTGGACAAGAGCACTATTCCACTCCAGTCCTTACACAGTGGGGTGTAAGTCGTTCTTCTTCAGTAGCTAGCCTTTCTTCCAATAAGCAGACACATTTCTTTCGTCCCAAACCTTTTCCTATAAAGGCGTGAGCACATCTGCCGAAGTCAATGTGTCCGTCATCAGGAAGGAGGGATTCCGTGTGATTCTGCAGCCCTCCTGACTGGCTTCCATCAGCTTGATCACACTCAAGTTCTCTGGTTTCGCTGGAGTTTTGGTGTCCACTGGAAGGCAGTCCTGTGAGCGCTGTTGTTACTGTTGTTGTTGTTGGTGTTGTCGTTGCTGTTGTTGTTGTTGGTGGTGGTGGTGGTGTGGTGGTGGTGTAATACTGGGCCAGTCACAGCTGATGGTCAATTCAAGCGTCCTTTGAAGTGGTCAGCCCATTGTATTACTTGTTTCTCCTGCTCAGTAATCAGGTTCCCTTGAACGTCTTTTATTGGCTTCATTACCTGGATTAACCTCTTCCACGAAGGAGACCTACCTGGTTATCTGATATGATGGCTGAGGTTCCTTTTACATGCGGCTTGCTCGCCTGTTTTGCTTCAGTTGCTGGCGTCTGTATCGGAGAATTGTCTTTTGTCTTTTCCAGCACTCTTTACCATTCTTCTATTCAGTGCAGTGTACTTCGGACCCACTTTCTCCTTCTGTTGTCTATCGTTGCATTGAGTCATCTTCTCTTTCACCATCCTCCACTACCCTCCTCGATTAGCTTCCACGTAGGTGTCCGTTGACAGTCATTCCTTCTTGTGTCTCTTCAATTTTCCTAGAACAGTTGTCTGTTTTTTCTTGAACACAACCTTCAGAGAGTCAGTTCCAATGTTCTTCCACACAGGTTTCCTCAGTGACATCACGTAGTGTCTTCGGATTTGATCTGATATCTTCAGTGAATGTATCTTTTGTAGTCCTGTCCTCAAGTTTCTGAATGTGAAACTTGAATTACAGTTGCTTGACTCCAGTTGTTCTGAAGGATTTCAGCTTCATCTTCGAGGTTTTCTCTAACTAGATGATGGTCTGAGCCCACATCTGCTCCCCTTCTCGACTTTGTGTCCAACACACTGGCTGCGTCTCCACTTCCTTGAGCAGCATTGAGTTGAAGTTCATCTGGTTTAGGGGATGTTGTCCATTACTGTTAGCGGTTGTCCACAGAAATTTTCCTTCTTCTCTCGCTCCGAGTTGTTTGTTGCATTGGATGATTGTAACCTTCCTTCACTTTGAGTTGAATCTTGATGTCATTATCCTGGAAGGAGAGATTGGTTCGCACTGCATTGGGGCTTTGGCTGCCACTGGTGACATCATGATAGCCACTCACTCCCACAGTATCCTCGTGGTTGTCGCCTGGGTGATCAGACTTTGGTAGATTACTCAATCTCCAGTTGACAATTAAGACGGTCCACATCCATTCTATCTGCTCTCACAGATTCCCAGCAAGTCTATATCACATCTTCGCATTTATTTGGCTTCGTGGGCAGCCTTCCCAGCTGGCTTCATACATTGTATGCACATATCATGCCCTCATTTTTATTCCTGCTTCCATCGAAAGAAGACACATCGGATGGATGGATGGATGGCTGTCTGGCTGTCTTCCCGAAGTCTTCCACCAGTCCACGGCGTCATTTCGCCTCTCCGATTCCAGCGGTGAATAAGTTTATTTTTCTATATAGGCTTCTGATCCTGCCTGATGAGATACAAGGATAGAGTTGTGAATGAAGATGGTGGTGTGAGTTAGATAGATAAAATGGATTCAGCCCATTTCTCACATGAGTCCAAGTGCCTGTCGACCAGAATATTAACAAGCTGGTTGGTTAAGTGGCACGTTGCTTACCCTGCTGACAACCTTTAACATCCTGCGTAGTAAGGTATAGTCTTTCTTCAGTAGCCAGCCCTGGATAAACTAAGGGGGAACAATAGAGAATAATAGGCAGGATACAAGAGTTAACAGTTTAGAGTTTACAATTTATTTAGGATAGTAGGCTATATGCCTGTGTTAATCCTTTCGATTTATTGTATACAGGAGGTCCAATCTCGCCTTGAATGAATCAACGGATGGCGCTGATACGACGTGTTCTGGTAGGGAGTTCCAATGGTTCACAATTCGATGCGAAAAACGGATTTCCAGACGCAGACGATTCGACCGTGGTTTTTGAACCTTGAGGTGATGTCCTCGCAATTGGTTGGTGCTAGAAGGAAGAAATAATTTAGATAAATTAGCTCCAAAATCATTTCTTAGGATACGGTATGCTAGTATTAGGTCACCCCTAAGTCGTCTGTATGACAGTGGAAATAAACCCAGTCGACTTAACCTCTCCTCATATGACAGGGTTGAGAAACCCTTTATTAGCTTAGTTCCTACTCTTTGCACCCTTTCTAATAAGTCTATTTCGTATTTGAAACACGGGCTCGCTGCCTGGATCCCATATTCCAAATGAGGTCTGATATAAGTCGGATATAATATACGAAATATATCAGCGTCAAAGTTCGCAAAAGCCTTGCGTATGGCCCATAACATTCGAAAACCCTTAGTGGCTGCAGTTCTACAGTTTGTTGCTGTTTTCAAGTCATGCTGCACAACCACTCCCAAGTCCTTGTACTCAGTGACCACTGGGAGAGTAATGCCATTCATTGAGTAATTGTGCACGTGACTATGGGATACATGCATAACTACACTCTTGCTTAAGTTAATCTCCAAGGCCCAGTGCTTACACCAATCACTTAACAAGTTTAAATCTTCCTGCAAAGCAAGTTGATCACTGTCATCGTGCAAAGCCCTCCATATCTTGATGTCATCAGCAAACAGTAAGCAGGATGACTTAACTACCGATGGAATCTCATTAACATAAATCAGGAAAAGAAGTGGGCCTAGAATTGTACCCTGAGGAACGCCACTCTTAACCGATTCCCATGTTGATAAAACCCCGTTAACTCGTACTCTTTGTCTTCTGTCCTTTAGAAAGTCTTGAATCCAGTCGGTAACCACTTTATTGATTCCCAGACTACCTAACTTTACTAGAAGACCTGAATGAGAAACCCTGTCAAACGCCTTGCTAAGGTCTATGAATATGGCATCCACCGGTATATTAGCATCAGCTGAGCTTGCCCAACTTTCTCTGGCCAAAAGAAGGTTGGTCAAGCAAGAATGACCTGCTCTAAAACCGTGCTGTTCCACAGCGAAAAGTTTGTTCCCTTCAATGAACTGAATGATAGCATCACGAATTATTCTTTCTAGTAGTTTAACAACAATACTGGTCAAACTAACAGGACGATAGTTCTGAACTAAGTTTCTAGATCCGGTTTTGAAGACCGGACTAATGATGGCATCTTTCCAGTCTCTTGGACATTTAGACTGGTCCAGAGACATATTGAAGATTACCGACAATGGCTCGGCTATGCTTTCAGCCAATGCTGTTAATATACGTGGGTGGAGTTCATCAGGGCCACTGGACTTACCAGGATTGAGCCTTAGAAGCCACTTTAGGACAGTATCCTTTCCAATGTATAAGGGTGCCATTTTCAAGTTACCTTCTGGAAAATTTACAAAGCTGGTATCAATATTATCAGAGAATACTTGACTAAAGTGCTTGGACAAAGCCTCAGCCTTGGTCAAGTTATCCTCAGCCATGTTTGTCTGGTCATCTTCAAGCATAAGAGGTGGGATAGCATCACTCTTACGTGTTCTTCTCTTGATATATGAGAAGAGTCTTTTTGGGCAGCCTGGTGAACTTTTAACTAACTGGGTTTCGTAAGCTATCCTTGACTGGTGGATCAAAGTTTTACACTGGTTTCTGGTTTCACAGTATTTCAGCCGGAACTGCTGTAGCCCAGTAGAAACAAAGAGATTCCAGAACCTTTTTCTCCGTTTCAGGAGTGTTATAGCTTGTCTATTTATCCATGGTGGCCGATTTGTTGGCCTTTTAGGAACCCTCCAGGGGATGAGATCAGTGGTAACCCTCTCAAGTGTATTCTTAAATCTATCCCATTCATCTTCAATGGATGAGACAATGTTGACTGACCAGTCGGCAGTTGAAGCACGCTCCTTTATAGCCACTATGTCAGCATGCCAAACACTAGGCCGGGATTTGGGTTGAAAACTGACTAAATTGCCAGCCCTTAAGTTAAAATCTAACACCCCATGATCACTGTTTGCTAGAGGTGGATGAATAACTAGACCATCCACGTCGTCGTTGTCATGAGTAAGCACTAAGTCCAGCAAGGAAGATCCTTGGGTAGAACCGAATCTTGTACTACCTAAGACATGTTGTGTCAGGGCATTTTCCATGGTTGTCAAGAGTAACCGGCTGTCAAACTTATCAGCGGATCCTGGAGATGTGACAGCTACCCAGTCTATATGAGGTGCATTAAAATCACCTAGAATAAGACAGCTACTGTGTTTACTCCATTGTTTGAGGTGATCTAAAATGAAGTCATCACACTGACAATAGGGACTTCTATACAGAACTCCAATGAGTAGAGTGCCGGTTGCAAAGCTTACTTCACAGCTAATTACCTCACCTGTCCCACTGTCATGAGCTTCAGATTTCACGGAACGAACATGTAGGGAGTTGTTGATGTACAGAGCAACCCCGCCACCTCTACGACCCTTAACTCTGTCGCTGCGCAAGCAACTAAATCCGCATAGCTCAGGTGTGTCATCTAATCCAGAAACCAGCCATGTTTCAGTAATGGCCACAATACCTGGGCTAAGGTCTTCTACTAATACACCTAGCTCGTGAAATTTGTTCCCGATACTACGTATATTAGTGTACACTACCTTCAGGCTTCCTATGCGGTCTGGCTTATCCACACAGGTCTTGGAAGCATACGTTTCCAAGACCTGACTATTTGAAAACCCACCAGTTTAAGGTTAGTCTCACCATTTTTACGTCTTGTTTCTAGCTGGGACAAAACTTCTTTTCGTTTAAGTCTGTCTTCAAGAGATAAATCAGGTCTGGCTGAAATTCCTGACCCGGCAAGGTTGTGTACATTAGCCAGTAGATGATTCCGTTCATCAGGAGAACCTAAGACTACTTTAAGCAACCTACGCTGACTAGAACATTCATCATCTCTTTTGCCTATTCTAATCAGCTTTTTAATCGATACTCCAGGGAAATTCGCTGGGAGCATCTTCCTTATAATACTACTCACTAATTTAAGGTCGTGATCGTGCCTTTTCACGGGATCAGATTCTTTGGACTCTTCCAAATTTCCAACAATTATGTTAGAGTCTAAGGAGAGCTTGTCGTATTTAGCAGTGGCTACGTCCTTTCTCACCACTATTGATGCAGCCTGGCTACAGGTGACAGACGTTTGCCTACCATCAATATTACTATATTTCTTCCGACTGCTTATTTTTGTTACCCATTTATCATCTGCCTGCAGTTGCTTCTCAGGGCTGCTGCAGTTTTTGATGGTACAATCAAGATCAGTGTCTGCGCCACCTTCATGGTGAACTTCGCTTACGGTGTTCTCTGGTTCTGAGATGCTGTTTACAGCTTCCGTTTTGTTACCTTTTCGCTTACTAAGACGCTTCGAACGCCTAGTAGGTTTTACTTCCGGGGTAACTGGGATAGTAACCGCCGGTGTGATAACATTCATGATGGCACTTACTGCTTCATCTTCAGACGGGCAGTCCGTGTCACTCTTACTAGCCACGCTATCATCAGGAAGTTCCATGGCTTTAGACAGCAGTTCGTGAGCCTCCCTTATTAAGGTCATCTTTGGGGAGCAACACATTCTGCACATCCAGTGGGATGTTGGAGCAGTACAACGTTTGTATGCAGCTGGACGTAATCCAGTACACATCTTATGATACCACTTTTCACAGTTATTACACTGTATTCCATCATCTACCAAAAAGTAACACTCCGCCCTATTACATTTATGTGGTACTTTTGACATAATGAACTTCTACTGGAAACAGCCAAGACAATTTACCCAATATAGACTATATAAGTGGTTAAAATCAAAACTTAACAGACAAAAGTCAAGTTAAAGTTTTTTTTAAATGTTCTTGAAGTGAATAACACAACAAAACAGCGATTTGTCAAAAACGTGAAATACGTGAAAAAAGCACTCCCTTTCCAACAGCGCTTCTGTGATTAGTTTGACGCTTTTCTCTATTGAATTTTCAGTTTTATTTAAGGAATATAACTCGGTAAATTAATATGTTTGCTTACCAGACAATATGTTGCACTCAAAATTTATATTATATGAGGTAGAATAGTTGATATTCGAATCCAAGACCTTTTCTTTGATAGTCTAGTTTGTAAGCTTATGAGTCAATTCCATTTAATATTACCAAAATAACAAGTCATTATCTCCTGGATGTTCCGTACAAAATAACGAATCGTAATAGTAAGGGTTGGCTTATTCCACAATGTCTTAACTTCTTGATGTAGAAGGTGAGATGGAAGAAATATTTCCTTAGAAATCATCAAGATATGAGACGACCAGGAAGGAAAGATCATCAGATAGAATGACGCCAAGATATTTAATTTCCGACTTGGTCTCTGTTTCAATGGCATCTATGTTGCACACCTCGTGAGTGCTAACCACCAGTTTGTTTAGGTCAGATTTATGCGTAAAGGTGAAATCGAATGTTTGACATTTAGAGGTATTTAAGGTGGTGAGACCGTTTTCCTTGGACCACTGGCTGATTTCTGATAAAATGCCATTCAGTTTGGAGCAGTCACTTTGACATTTGACAGGCAAAGATACAGTCAGGTCGTCAGAATATTTAACAAAATTAATGTCATTTGAATATGGTAAGTCATGTAGAAAGAAAGAAAGAAAAGAGAAGTGGAGAGAGTACAGCACCTTGAGGGACACCAGCTTCAGTGAGCACAGCGGAGGAGGATTTACCTTTGTATACAGGGAACTACATACTGTTTGAGAAGTAGGAATGCAACCAGTTAGTGACCCAGATCTCAATTTGTCCCATCTAGAGCTTATTTAGCAAGAGACATCTAGGTACAGAGTTGAAAGCAGAAGTGAAGTCGAGAAACGTGCAGCGGACGTATTTGGCACCTTTTTCTAATGATGAGACGATACTGTTGTGTAAGACGACTGCAGCGTCTAAAGTGCTCCTACCTTGTCTGAAGGCAAATTGTTTGGCTTCTTCAAAACTTTTAATGGAGGGTTCAAATTTAAGAAGTACTAGTTTTTCCATAAGCTTTAGAAACAGGGAAGTAATGGCAATGGGTCTGAACTTTATGTTCTTGCTATTTCCAGGTTTAGGGACAGGGACTATTTTAATGTTTTTCCATGCAACAGTTACAACGTTTTTGGAAAAGAAGCATTTATGATGTCAGTAAGTGAAGAACATAAAGCATCTGCACATTGTTTTAGAACATAGGCAGGTACACCATCAGGGCCAAGGCTACGTGAGTGCTTAGGCGTTTTAAGACATTTTAGAACATCGAGAGTTTTACAGTCCTGAAAGTTATCAGCCACGTGATTAGTAGCTTTAGAAGTGGTTATTGTAGAAGGAGAGCGTATAGAAGACTGAACTGATTAAGAGCGTTAACATGATAAGAGGGAAAAACATTGCATGGCTTACTGTTGCCAGTAATTTCATTGAAAAGTTTCGACATGCTGATAGGAGATTTGCATGATAAAAGTGTATGGTTATACATAGCATTGAGATTTTTGATTTCAGATTTGATTAAAGCGTTAATCTTTTTAAGTCCTAACTTATCTCTGGATTTATATAAAGTTTCTTTTTGCTTGCGTAGTTGTTTGAGACGAGAAGCTATTGGTTGGCCGGTTGGTTGGTTGGGTGGTTGGTTGGTCATCTTCATCACCTCCACCACCGTCTCCACCTTCTCGATGTTCATCACCTGGATGAAGTCCTGTCTTCGCCGACTGCTTCGTCGGTCAGTTTTGTTCCAGTTTTCGCCTGCCTCTAAGTCTTCGTGGCAGTTTGTGTTTGTGTGTCATTCAGAGGCATAAATCATACACACGCGAAATCCAGATCTTCTAGATGAAGTCTTCTCATCGGTCAGCTCAGCGTATTCCTGTCTCCTCACTCACTGCCAACGCAGAGTCTGGCGCATAATCTAGTCCAGTCCAGTCGACCACAATTAGGAATATCATCGTTGGTGATAATAGACAGGCAGACAGCCAACCAGCTTGTCTTACTCCTGCATTCACTTCGAAAGCCTCACTGAGTTTTCCGTTGTGGATCACCTGACCGACACGTGGCATTGTCATATAGCCAGCCAGCTGTTGAATGAGGTTGATAAAGATTTGAGCCACTAAACTTCATAGTGTTGAAGTAGATTCCAAATTACTTCTCCGTGAACGCTGTCTGTAGAAGGCCTTTGGAAGTCGACGAAGTTAAGGTGCAGGTTTGACCGCCATTCCATTGCTTTGTTCGATGACGATTCGTAGAGTTGCAATTTGATCAGCACATGATTTGCCTTTCCTGAATCCAGCCAGCTTGTTCCGGCGAGTGGAGTTCTGCATCCAGTGCATCGTTATTCTCAGTATTTTATTTGGTGTGGACAAGAGCACTATTCCACTCCAGTCCTTACACAGTGGGGTGTAAGTCGTTCTTCTTCAGTAGCTAGCCTTTCTTCCAATAAGCAGACACATTTCTTTCGTCCCAAACCTTTTCCTATAAAGGCGTGAGCACATCTGCCGAAGTCAATGTGTCCGTCATCAGGAAGGAGGGATTCCGTGTGATTCTGCAGCCCTCCTGACTGGCTTCCATCAGCTTGATCACACTCAAGTTCTCTGGTTTCGCTGGAGTTTTGGTGTCCACTGGAAGGCAGTCCTGTGAGCGCTGTTGTTACTGTTGTTGTTGTTGGTGTTGTCGTTGCTGTTGTTGTTGTTGGTGGTGGTGGTGGTGGTGTTGGTGGTGGTGTAATACTGGGCCAGTCACAGCTGATGGTCAATTCAAGCGTCCTTTGAAGTGGTCAGCCCATTGTATTACTTGTTTCTCCTGCTCAGTAATCAGGTTCCCTTGAACGTCTTTTATTGGCTTCATTACCTGGATTAACCTCTTCCACGAAGGAGACCTACCTGGTTATCTGATATGATGGCTGAGGTTCCTTTTACATGCGGCTTGCTCGCCTGTTTTGCTTCAGTTGCTGGCGTCTGTATCGGAGAATTGTCTTTTGTCTTTTCCAGCACTCTTTACCATTCTTCTATTCAGTGCAGTGTACTTCGGACCCACTTTCTCCTTCTGTTGTCTATCGTTGCATTGAGTCATCTTCTCTTTCACCATCCTCCACTACCCTCCTCGATTAGCTTCCACGTAGGTGTCCGTTGACAGTCATTCCTTCTTGTGTCTCTTCAATTTTCCTAGAACAGTTGTCTGTTTTTTCTTGAACACAACCTTCAGAGAGTCAGTTCCAATGTTCTTCCACACAGGTTTCCTCAGTGACATCACGTAGTGTCTTCGGATTTGATCTGATATCTTCAGTGAATGTATCTTTTGTAGTCCTGTCCTCAAGTTTCTGAATGTGAAACTTGAATTACAGTTGCTTGACTCCAGTTGTTCTGAAGGATTTCAGCTTCATCTTCGAGGTTTTCTCTAACTAGATGATGGTCTGAGCCCACATCTGCTCCCCTTCTCGACTTTGTGTCCAACACACTGGCTGCGTCTCCACTTCCTTGAGCAGCATTGAGTTGAAGTTCATCTGGTTTAGGGGATGTTGTCCATTACTGTTAGCGGTTGTCCACAGAAATTTTCCTTCTTCTCTCGCTCCGAGTTGTTTGTTGCATTGGATGATTGTAACCTTCCTTCACTTTGAGTTGAATCTTGATGTCATTATCCTGGAAGGAGAGATTGGTTCGCACTGCATTGGGGCTTTGGCTGCCACTGGTGACATCATGATAGCCACTCACTCCCACAGTATCCTCGTGGTTGTCGCCTGGGTGATCAGACTGTGGTAGATTACTCAATCTCCAGTTGACAATTAAGACGGTCCACATCCATTCTATCTGCTCTCACAGATTCCCAGCAAGTCTATATCACATCTTCGCATTTATTTGGCTTCGTGGGCAGCCTTCCCAGCTGGCTTCATACATTGTATGCACATATCATGCCCTCATTTTTATTCCTGCTTCCATCGAAAGAAGACACATCGGATGGATGGATGGCTGTCTGGCTGTCTTCCCGAAGTCTTCCACCAGTCCACGGCGTCATTTCGCCTCTCTGATTCCAGCGGTGAATAAGTTTATTTTTCTATATAGGCTTCTGATCCTGCCTGATGAGATACAAGGATAGAGTTGTGAATGAAGATGGTGGTGTGAGTTAGATAGATAAAATGGATTCAGCCCATTTCTCACATGAGTCCAAGTGCCTGTCGACCAGAATATTAACAAGCTGGTTGGTTAAGTGGCACGTTGCTTACCCTGCTGACAACCTTTAACATCCTGCGTAGTAAGGTATAGTCTTTCTTCAGTAGCCAGCCCTGGATAAACTAAGGGGGAACAATAGAGAATAATAGGCAGGATACAAGAGTTAACGAATCGTAATAGTAAGGGTTGGGTTATTCCACAATGTCTTAACTTCTTGATGTTGAAGGTGAGATGGAAGAAATATTTCCTTAGAAATCATCAAGATATGAGACGACCAGGAAGGAAAGATCATCAGATAGAATGACGCCAAGATATTTAATTTCCGACTTGGTCTCTGTTTCAATGGCATCTATGTTGCACACCTCGTGAGTGCTAACCACCAGTTTGTTTAGGTCAGATTTATGCGTAAAGGTGAAATCGAATGTTTGACATTTAGATGTATTTAAGGTGGTGAGACCGTTTTCCTTGGACCACTGGCTGATTTCTGATAAAATGCCATTCAGTTTGGAGCAGTCACTTTGACATTTGACAGGCAAAGATACAGTCAGGTCGTCAGAATATTTAACAAAATTAATGTCATTTGAATATGGTAAGTCATGTAGAAAGAAAGAAAGCAAAGAGAAGTGGAGAGAGTACAGCACCTTGAGGGACACCAGCTTCAGTGAGCACAGCGGAGGAGGATTTACCTTTGTATACAGGGAACTACATACTGTTTGAGAAGTAGGAATGCAACCAGTTAGTGACCCAGATCTCAATTTGTCCCATCTAGAGCTTATTTAGCAAGAGACATCTAGGTACAGAGTTGAAAGCAGAAGTGAAGTCGAGAAACGTGCAGCGGACGTATTTGGCACCTTTTTCTAATGATGAGACGATACTATTTTGTAAATATATATCATTCTGTTTGGTGACATCCGGTTCATGTGAACTTCACTTAAGATTTTTCGCTTTTATTTGATAGGTATACGTTAGTCTCTGCGGTGTTTTATATTTGCGTAATCTGTAATCGTATTCCGAATGATTTCATCATTGCTGCTTCTACACCTATTCTAGCATCGCTGGAAATGTTGACACAACTTTAATTTACACTTACCAAAATGAAGCGCTTTATATGTCAGGTGTCTTCATAAAGTAATACACTGTGGCGTAAGTGAAGAACATAAAGCATCTGCACATTGTTTTAGAACATAGGCAGGTACACCATCAGGGCCAAGGCTACGTGAGTGCTTAGGCGTTTTAAGACATTTTAGAACATCGAGAGTTTTACAGTCCTGAAAGTTATCAGCCACGTGATTAGTAGCTTTAGAAGTGGTTATTGTAGAAGGAGAGCGTATAGAAGACTGAACTGATTAAGAGCGTTAACATGATAAGAGGGAAAAACATTGCATGGCTTACTGTTGCCAGTAATTTCATTGAAAAGTTTCGACATGCTGATAGGAGATTTGCATGATAAAAGTGTATGGTTATACATAGCATTGAGATTTTTGATTTCAGATTTGATTAAAGTGTTAATCTTTTTAAGTCCTAACTTATCTCTGGATTTATATAAAGTTTCTTTTTGCTTGCGTAGTTGTTTGAGACGAGAAGCTATTGGTTGGCCGGTTGGTTGGTTGGTTGGTCATCTTCATCACCTCCACCACCGTCTCCACCTTCTCGATGTTCATCACCTGGATGAAGTCCTGTCTTCGCCGACTGCTTCGTCGGTCAGTTTTGTTCCAGTTTTCGCCTGCCTCTAAGTCTTCGTGGCAGTTTGTGTTTGTGTGTCATTCAGAGGCATAAATCATACACACGCGAAATCCAGATCTTCTAGATGAAGTCTGTTGAGTACGTAACAATGTGATTGTACACTTTTAGGTTACTTGTATAAATTCGAGATATTGTACATAATTTTTGTTTAAAACGCTTCTTGTTGAAATATACATAACTTCCGTGTACAATTGAAAAATACACTCTGCTGTTGGAGACTTCGTCTTCTCCCTGGTCACTTCTGCTTACTTGCTCCACTCACACCGTGTTGTATACTTCGGATTTATTGTAGGAGCCTACTACTCTCAACCGAAGACATTTCTACAACCGGAACACAGCAGCTACAGCAGACGCAGTCCAAACAATTAACGTGCCCGTGGATTATATAATTAATTTGTAGCCGAGGACTTAGACGTTATCTTCAAGTAATCCTTTTTGTTGCTATAACTCGTCACTGTATTTTTGGTAATATATTGTGATTTAACACTCCACTGACTTGGATTATTACTTTTATACTTGGAATGTTAGTGAACTCTAATATTAGTCCCCTACAAATTAATTGGTGAGCCCGATAAGAACACGGATTATTTTGGCATATTCATATTCTTATTTTTGCTATTTTGTATATTCATTGTGATTTTGTGTGTGGTTTATATTTGTATCCTAATTTGTACCAATAACCCCATATTCATAATGTCATCACCTCAGTCCGGTACATCAAATGAGCAGACAACTAATAGCGAGACAAACGCCACAATAAATGCCATCACTGATTTTCGTTTACCCCAATACGGTTTCGCAGAACCAAGGATTTGGTTTGCGGTAATTGAACCGTTGCTAGAAGCACGGGGCATTAAGTCCCAAATAGCCAAATATGGTATGGTGCTGGCAGAACTCCCTCCGTCAGTATTGACAGAAATCAGCGATTTCATCGAAGATCCTCCGACGGAACATCAATTTGATAAACTTAAAGCCCTCCTCATACAACGTACCAGTTTGTCGGATGAGAAAAGAATCCAACAATTGCTCACAGGCTGTGAACTAGGCCCACGTAAACCATCCCAGCTGCTCAGGCACATGCGCCAGTTAATCGGACATCATAAAGTAGACGAGGTAGTGCTGAAACAGATGTGGTTGCAACGTTTACCTAGAAATGTCCAGCAAATTTTAATCATCTCAGGAAAGTCGTATGACTTAGACCAACTAAGTGACATGGCAGATAGTATTATGGATGTTTTATCTGATAACACCATAAGTCACGTAGCATCTGATAGTGCCACACCGTGTCATTCCACACCCACGGCAGACACACCGATACTCGCCGCCATTGCAGACTTAGCGGCAAGGATTGACAAGTTGGAAACTAATAGGTCGGATCGACAAGTCCGGAGGCGGAGCTCACAGAGAAGGTCACCATCACGACGACGATCCTTCTCACGACAGCGTTCTTACACGTCTTCTCGGGATAGCAATATATGCTGGTATCACTGGAAGTTTGGACGTCATGCCCTGAAATGTGTAAAACCGTGCAGCTTTAGCGAAGCCAACCAGGCTCAGGGAAACGCCTCAGCCAGACAGTGATGGCGACAGCTGTTACTGGCAATCACCACAGTCGCCTTTTTTATGTGAGGGATTTGACTACCGGCACATTATTCCTGGTAGATACAGGCGCCGAGGTCAGTGTTATCCCCCCCTCACTATCCAGGCGATCAGCCAAAATACCTGGAAAACTTTCACTCCGTGCTGCCAACCAAACCAACATACAGACGTATGGCGAACAGTCAATGATTTTAAATTTGGGACTACGCCGACGTTTCACATGGATCTTCATAGTAGCTGACGTACGTCACGCTATACTAGGTGCAGACTTTCTAAGTCACTTCAATCTGTTGGTTGATATCAGCAAGAAAAAACTGGTTGACAATTGCACCCAACTCAAGATCCATGGTATTACATGCGACTACTCTGTTCATAGCATCTGCATAGAAAAGCCGGAGAGTGAAATGTTCTCTGCTTTATTGCAACGATTTCCTAAAATCCTTAAACCATCATACAATGTCGAAGATATATCTCATACAGTTACGCATAAGATCATCACAACAGGACAACCTGTGAAGGCACGTCCACGACGGTTACCACCCGATAAACTAGCAGCAGCTAAGTCGGAATTTGAACATATGATGCAGTTAGGTATCATACGACCATCTAACAGCCCATGGTCTTCACCTCTGCACATGGTACCTAAAACTAATCATGACTGGCGACCATGTGGAGATTATCGCGCTTTGAATAACGCTACGGTACCAGATCGTTATCCTATACCTCATCTCCACGACTTCTCCTTGACCTTACATGGAAAGACCATTTTTACTAAAGTTGACTTGGTGAGGGCATATCATCAAATACCAGTCGCTCCAGAAGACATTGCAAAAACAGCAATTATTACGCCTTTTGGATTATTCGAATTCTTGAGAATGCCTTTCGGACTAAAGAATGCTGCTCAAACATTTCAGCGTTTTATGGACCAAGTTACCCAAGGTCTTGATTTCGTCTTTGTATATATCGACGATGTCTTAATTGCCAGCTCATCGACGGAAGAACATATGCAACACTTAAGCTTGTTATTTCAAAGGTTTGAACAATTTGGAGTTGTTATCAATCCAAAGAAATGTATTTTTGGTTCCCCTTCCATTGAATTCTTAGGACATCGAATAACTGCCGAAGGCATCAGACCTACCGAAGATAAGATAGAAACTATTAAGAACTTTCCCGAACCTGATTCCTTAAAGAAACTTAGACGTTTTCTCGGGATGTTCAACTTCTACCGACGTTTTATTCCATCATGTGCCTCCATAGTTCAGCCACTGACCGACCTACTTAGATGCAATTCGAAGAAATTTCAGTGGTCTGAAGAAGCAAAAGCAGCATTTAATAATGCAAAAGATGCCTTATCCAACGTCGTAATGTTATCTCACATCAACCCAGAAGCTTCACTCATTTTATGTACAGATGCATCACAGGTAGCAGTGGGAGCAGTTTTACAACAAAAGTTCAATAATGACATCACTCCACTTGCTTTTTTCTCCAAGAAATTGGAACCTGCGCAAACTCGTTACAGTACCTTTGGCAGAGAACTGTTAGCCATCTACCTAGCAGTGAAACATTTCAGCTTCTTACTACAAGGTCGACATTTTACTATCTTAACCGACCATAAGCCTCTTTGTTATGCTTTCACCACTTCGTTGGACAGACACTCTCCGAGAGAAGCCAGACAACTGGATTACATCTCACAATTCTCAACAGACATCCAGTTCATCAAAGGAGATTCCAATATCGTAGCCGATTCCTTGTCTCGATGTGACGTTAATCATCTATCTTCGATAGATATTAGCCTAGACAATATTGCCAAGCTGCAGAAAAATGACGCCGAACTCCATACTTGTAGACGAAACTCCTCCCTACAGTTGCAGGATGTACCTATTCCCCTGTCTGATACAACTATCGTCTGCGACGTTTCAACGGGCGTTCATAGACCTTTTGTTCCACTAAGTTGTCGAAAAGCATTGTTCGAACATTTACATTCGCTTTCTCACCCTGGAGTACGCGCCACGGTCAGACTGATCAGCGAACGCTTCGTGTGGCCTAAAATGAACTCTGACATTCGGAGATGGGCACGAGAATGTATCCAATGCCAATGCTCCAAAGTACACCGCCACACTATTACAACCCCGAAGACGTTTAAATTACCCGAAAGGAGATTTCAGCATATCCATATAGATATCGTGGGACCATTGCCAACATCAAGGGGATATACACATATCCTGACAGCGATTGATAGATTTACTCGTTGGGCTATTGCATGCCCCCTAAACGACATATCTGCTGAAAACGTTGCTTTAGTTTTTCTCGACCGTTGGGTGTCAAACTACGGTGTACCAACTACTATTACATCCGACCGCGGTCCTCAATTCCAATCGACACTCTTTCGCGAACTGACGAGACTTCTGGGAGTGAAACATATCTCCACAACAGCCTATCATCCGGCAGCGAATGGTCTAGTGGAAAGATTCCACAGACAACTGAAAAGCTCCCTGATGGCGCAGAATGATACATCTAAGTGGAGTGAATACTTACCTTTGATTTTACTTGGTATCCGTTCTACTATCAAAGAAGATTTAGGATGTACACCGGCTCAACTTGTCTATGGCACCAACCTAACCTTGCCTGGACAGCTAGTCCCCTCAGCCGATTCCACAGACGTGAACATTGCCGACTTCACTAACCGATTAACTAGACAAATGCTTCAACTTCAACCAACAGCACCTCGACAATCTCCCCGAAGAGATCAGATCAACAAACATCTACAAACTTGCAAATTCGTCTTCATTCGAGTCGACGCCATCAGAAAAGGATTGCAACCTCCATACGAAGGACCCTTTCAAGTTATTAAACGTTCAGACAAACACTTTACAGTGAACAAGAATGGAAGACGAGAGACTGTTTCAATTGATCGAATCAAACCCGCATACACCGACAACGACTTCGAATCTACATCGGCAGCTGCGCAATCAAATAATCAAACATCCGAATCCCCTCCACCGGCACCAAGTCTTATCCTCCCTCCATATCAAACACGTAGTGGTCGGCAAATCAGTAAACCGGCTCGCTACGTTCATTTTGAGGACTAACAAAAGAAAAATAATTAAAAATTATTATTATCTTTTTCGTTTAGACATTATCATCATGACGGTTAGTATTTCGTCGTAAACTTTGATGTTACTATCACTATTATTTATTTATATGTACCTCACCGAAAAAACAGGTAGTGTCCTTTCCAAAAACTATTGATCTTTAATCCATATTTTTTTAAATGTTTCTTTCCCCTCCTTAATTACTGTGTATTTACATATTTTTCTTTATACATTAAAAATCTATGTTCATGGTTAGTGCAAATTTAAGTGACATGACTTTCTCTTTCAATTTTTATTGCTGAACCAATTGTATATGCTTTCAGACTTTACATGACTCACATACCTTCTCGCGTTTATGCATGTTGTAATATATCCCTATTTTTATCCAAAAGTTGCTATTACTATTATTATTTACTTCATAGTTTTACTTATCATTTCCCGGTTGTCTCTCCGGACCTCTAGGGGGGGAGCCGTGTTGAGTACGTAACAATGTGATTGTACACTTTTTGGTTACTTGTATAAATTCGAGATATTGTACATAATTTTTGTTTAAAACGCTTCTTGTTGAAATATACATAACTTCCGTGTACAATTGAAAAATACACTCTGCTGTTGGAGACTTCGTCTTCTCCCTGGTCACTTCTGCTTACTTGCTCCACTCACACCGTGTTGTATACTTCGGATTTATTGTAGGAGCCTACTACTCTCAACCGAAGACATTTCTACAACCGGAACACAGCAGCTACAGCAGACGCAGTCCAAACAATTAACGTGCCCGTGGATTATATAATTAATTTGTAGCCGAGGACTTAGACGTTATCTTCAAGTAATCCTTTTTGTTGCTATAACTCGTCACTGTATTTTTGGTAATATATTGTGATTTAACACTCCACTGACTTGGATTATTACTTTTATACTTGGAATGTTAGTGAACTCTAATATTAGTCCCCTACAAGTCTTCTCATCGGTCAGCTCAGCGTATTCCTGTCTCCTCACTCACTGCCAACGCAGAGTCTGGCGCATAATCTAGTCCAGTCCAGTCGACCACAATTAGGAATATCATCGTTGGTGATAATAGACAGGCAGACAGCCAACCAGCTTGTCTTACTCCTGCATTCACTTCGAAAGCCTCACTGAGTTTTCCGTTGTGGATCACCTGACCGACACGTGGCATTGTCATATAGCCAGCCAGCTGTTGAATGAGGTTGATAAAGATTTGAGCCACTAAACTTCATAGTGTTGAAGTAGATTCCAAATTACTTCTCCATGAACACTGTCTGTAGAAGGCCTTTGGAAGTCGACGAAGTTAAGGTGCAGGTTTGACCGCCATTCCATTGCTTTGTTCGATGACGATTCGTAGAGTTGCAATTTGATCAGCACATGATTTGCCTTTCCTGAATCCAGCCAGCTTGTTCCGGCGAGTGGAGTTCTGCATCCAGTGCATCGTTATTCTCAGTATTTTATTTGGTGTGGACAAGAGCACTATTCCACTCCAGTCCTTACACAGTGGGGTGTAAGTCGTTCTTCTTCAGTAGCTAGCCTTTCTTCCAATAAGCAGACACATTTCTTTCGTCCCAAACCTTTTCCTATAAAGGCGTGAGCACATCTGCCGAAGTCAATGTGTCCGTCATCAGGAAGGAGGGATTCCGTGTGATTCTGCAGCCCTCCTGACTGGCTTCCATCAGCTTGATCACACTCAAGTTCTCTGGTTTCGCTGGAGTTTTGGTGTCCACTGGAAGGCAGTCCTGTGAGCGCTGTTGTTACTGTTGTTGTTGTTGGTGTTGTCGTTGCTGTTGTTGTTGTTGTTGTTGGTGGTGGTGGTGGTGTTGGTGGTGGTGTAATACTGGGCCAGTCACAGCTGATGGTCAATTCAAGCGTCCTTTGAAGTGGTCAGCCCATTGTATTACTTGTTTCTCCTGCTCAGTAATCAGGTTCCCTTGGACGTCTTTTATTGGCTTCATTACCTGGATTAACCTCTTCCACGAAGGAGACCTACCTGGTTATCTGATATGATGGCTGAGGTTCCTTTTACATGCGGCTTGCTCGCCTGTTTTGCTTCAGTTGCTGGCGTCTGTATCGGAGAATTGTCTTTTGTCTTTTCCAGCACTCTTTACCATTCTTCTATTCAGTGCAGTGTACTTCGGACCCACTTTCTCCTTCTGTTGTCTATCGTTGCATTGAGTCATCTTCTCTTTCACCATCCTCCACTACCCTCCTCGATTAGCTTCCACGTAGGTGTCCGTTGACAGTCATTCCTTCTTGTGTCTCTTCAATTTTCCTAGAACAGTTGTCTGTTTTTTCTTGAACACAACCTTCAGAGAGTCAGTTCCAATGTTCTTCCACACAGGTTTCCTCAGTGACATCACGTAGTGTCTTCGGATTTGATCTGATATCTTCAGTGAATGTATCTTTTGTAGTCCTGTCCTCAAGTTTCTGAATGTGAAACTTGAATTACAGTTGCTTGACTCCAGTTGTTCTGAAGGATTTCAGCTTCATCTTCGAGGTTTTCTCTAACTAGATGATGGTCTGAGCCCACATCTGCTCCCCTTCTCGACTTTGTGTCCAACACACTGGCTGCGTCTCCACTTCCTTGAGCAGCATTGAGTTGAAGTTCATCTGGTTTAGGGGATGTTGTCCATTACTGTTAGCGGTTGTCCACAGAACTTTTCCTTCTTCTCTCGCTCCGAGTTGTTTGTTGCATTGGATGATTGTAACCTTCCTTCACTTTGAGTTGAATCTTGATGTCATTATCCTGGAAGGAGAGATTGGTTCGCACTGCATTGGGGCTTTGGCTGCCACTGGTGACATCATGATAGCCACTCACTCCCACAGTATCCTCGTGGTTGTCGCCTGGGTGATCAGACTGTGGTAGATTACTCAATCTCCAGTTGACAATTAAGACGGTCCACATCCATTCTATCTGCTCTCACAGATTCCCAGCAAGTCTATATCACATCTTCGCATTTATTTGGCTTCGTGGGCAGCCTTCCCAGCTGGCTTCATACATTGTATGCACATATCATGCCCTCATTTTTATTCCTGCTTCCATCGAAAGAAGACACATCGGATGGATGGATGGCTGTCTGGCTGTCTTCCCGAAGTCTTCCACCAGTCCACGGCGTCATTTCGCCTCTCTGATTCCAGCGGTGAATAAGTTTATTTTTCTATATAGGCTTCTGATCCTGCCTGATGAGATACAAGGATAGAGTTGTGAATGAAGATGGTGGTGTGAGTTAGATAGATAAAATGGATTCAGCCCATTTCTCACATGAGTCCAAGTGCCTGTCGACCAGAATATTAACAAGCTGGTTGGTTAAGTGGCACGTTGCTTACCCTGCTGACAACCTTTAACATCCTGCGTAGTAAGGTATAGTCTTTCTTCAGTAGCCAGCCCTGGATAAACTAAGGGGGAACAATAGAGAATTATAGGCAGGATACAAGAGTTAACGAATCGTAATAGTAAGGGTTGGGTTATTCCACAATGTCTTAACTTCTTGATGTTGAAGGTGAGATGGAAGGAATATTTCCTTAGAAATCATCAAGATATGAGACGACCAGGAAGGAAAGATCATCAGATAGAATGACGCCAAGATATTTAATTTCCGACTTGGTCTCTGTTTCAATGGCATCTATGTTGCACACCTCGTGAGTGCTAACCACCAGTTTGTTTAGGTCAGATTTATGCGTAAAGGTGAAATCGAATGTTTGACATTTAGATGTATTTAAGGTGGTGAGACCGTTTTCCTTGGACCACTGGCTGATTTCTGATAAAATGCCATTCAGTTTGGAGCAGTCACTTTGACATTTGACAGGCAAAGATACAGTCAGGTCGTCAGAATATTTAACAAAATTAATGTCATTTGAATATGGTAAGTCATGTAGAAAGAAAGAAAGAGAAAGAAAGAAAGAAAAGAGAAGTGGAGAGAGTACAGCACCTTGAGGGACACCAGCTTCAGTGAGCACAGCGGAGGAGGATTTACCTTTGTATACAGGGAACTACATACTGTTTGAGAAGTAGGAATGCAACCAGTTAGTGACCCAGATCTCAATTTGTCCCATCTAGAGCTTATTTAGCAAGAGACATCTAGGTACAGAGTTGAAAGCAGAAGTGAAGTCGAGAAACGTGCAGCGGACGTATTTGGCACCTTTTTCTAATGATGAGACGATACTATTTTGTAAATATATATCATTCTGTTTGGTAACATCCGGTTCATGTGAACTTCACTTAAGATTTTTCGCTTTTATTTGATAGGTATACGTTAGTCTCTGCGGTGTTTTATATTTGCGTAATCTGTAATCGTATTCCGAATGATTTCATCATTGCTGCTTCTACACCTATTCTAGCATCGCTGGAAATGTTGACACAACTTTAATTTACACTTACCAAAATGAAGCGCTTTATATGTCAGGTGTCTTCATAAATTAATACACTGTGGCGTTACTCTATAAAAATGTTTTCATATAGATTTCATGTGTAAGCGTTAGTTTAACTAATATGACTTAGGGCATTGACGTAGGATTTCACTGAACCTCTACATTAAACGAATAAATAAGTAAGTAAGTAAGTTCAGGAAAGCATTATTTCACCTACATTGAACTGTGCCACCAACTACGTTTTTCACCATGTATCAATAAGTCCACCCTTCATGTCGTCATCATAAGAATTCCAATTTCACTACAACAGAATAAGACAAATGTACTCAGCATTATGAGATTTATATATAATTAAAAGTGGTAACAAGCGATTCCCTGTAGGTAACTGCTAGTTGTAATTATTTCAACTATATTGAATTGCTGTGACCAGGCTGATCGGTGCTACTGAACTTCTAAAATTCAACAAATGAACTGTACCATTGGTTATGCTGTAATTAGAAGAAGGAAATATGCAAAGTCGAGTAATGTTGTACTTCATTACATCTTCTCACAGCGGTTCATTCTTCTTCTTCTCCCTCTGTGGTCATAACAGCATTTCTCTTTGATTTCAACTGTCACATATATCACATTCTTTGCCAAGCAACCGGACAATGCCTTAATATTTCGATGTCATTTTTAACTTTGGAAGACAGATGGTGTACAAGTAAGTGCTACAGAAGACTCCGTAAATTATCGCATTTTAGACGTATGAACTAAACATTTCCTCTGAATAATTTTCTTATCAAACATTTGTACCATTCATTACCATTACTTTGCTAGGAAATTTTAAGTAGGATTCATTTTCATCACATGTGGTACCGTAAACGATAATACCACCCATGACTACAAATGCTTCCGCGTTTCAAAATGAATTTCAAGAAGTCTCTCCAGACCAGAGAGTACTTCAGTTGTGGTAAAAAACATCAGTTGCAAGTGCTGTTTTAATGCACACCAGACTGTCAAGGAGGCTTGAATGGGGATTTAGGAACACACTAGAGTGCGTCACTGCACCCTTTGTACCTTGATCTACGCCTCGAAAACTATCTCGTAAACCACCTTGGATTGCCAATGAAATAAGGAGGTTGCTCATAAAGCGGACGAACTAATGGGACCGGTTTGCTGAGGGTGGGATGAGTTTCGAATGGAACACCACAAAGTTCGAAACCTTTATAAGTATGAGACTGACAAAAGTCGTATAGAGTATGAGAGACAGTTAGTACTGAATGGTGTGCATTATCCCAAAAGACTGCACTCGTATATCAGACGCAGGACTAAAACTAGCAGTGGTATAGCCTCTCTCATTAGCAACACAGGAGAGGTGACCGAGTCAGACAAAACAAAAAATGAGAAGCTCACCGGATACTTTCGTGAACGTACCACCCAGAGGTGTAGCGAGGTAACTGATGCAGCCCCAGAAATGCCCCCAATTGTGGTAGATGATGCAGTGATTTTGAAACTACTGTCTAAGCTGAAGCCAGGTAAATCACCTTGACCAGACAGACTTCACCCTAGATTTCTAATCTATTTGGCATATATAATATACATTCCACTTACGGAGATTTTTCAGATGTCTCTGAACCAGGTTAGGCTACCCAGGGACTGGAAAGATGTTTTTATAAGCCCCATCTTCAAAGATGGGAACAGGCAGTTAGTATCTAACTACCGGCCTGTAAGTCTGACCTGCATTATATCAGAGGTGTTAGAAAAACTCATAAGGGATCAGCTCCTAACTCATACGGAAAAACATGGCTTACTGGCAGTTGAACAGCATGGATTCCGACCAAGAGGATCCTGCTTGACAAACTCACTGTTAACTAGGGAAGATTGGGTCAAGGCCAGGGATAAGAACCATCTACTGGATGTTGTCTTTATCGATCTTAGTAAATCATTCGATAGGGTATCCCATTTAGCAAACTTAAAGGTTTTGGATTAGACCAACGCTTGTGTGAGTGGTTTAGTGACTGCCTGGTGGATAGGAGGCAGACGGTAAGGGTTAACGGTGAACTGTCAGAGTGGAGAGCAGTACTAAGTGGAGTACCTCAAAGAAATGTACTTGGCCCCCTGTTATTCCTATTATACGTAATTGAAGTGTCGAAAATTCTCACCTCATCTTCCTTACTATTTCCGGACGATATTAAGATATGGAAAACCGTAAGTAGTAGCGATGATAGGTTGGTACTACGAAACGATCTAGACAAATTAACCGGATGGGCTAACATTTGGAGTCTGGAAATTAATTCCAAGAAAATCGCAGTAATGCACCTAGGCCAGAAGTCTTACACGTCG
This sequence comes from Trichobilharzia regenti, assembly GCA_944472135.2. NCBI lineage: Eukaryota > Metazoa > Platyhelminthes > Trematoda > Strigeidida > Schistosomatidae > Trichobilharzia > Trichobilharzia regenti. The sequence goes on from OX235270.1 coordinate 17,441,028, forward strand.
TACTCCATGAGGGACATGGAACTACCAGATGTTAGGAAACAAAAGGTTTTAGAAATTAAACAACGGCCAACTGTAATCAAGCCGCAGCTAAAGCTTTCGAATTTTATGGGCACTTCGAAGAGCTTTCAAACGATTAGACGAGGGCGTGTTCCAAGTACTCCACGCAGCATATGTCAGGCCTCATCTACAGTACTGCATACAAGCTGCGAGTCCATGCTTTAAAAAGGAGACATATATCCTGGAAAGAGTACAGAGGGTAGGAACAAAATTAGTTAGTGGTATCTCACACCTTCCTTATGATATGAGGATAGAGCATTTAAATCTCTTCCCATTATCACACTAAAGGAGGAGAGGCGACTTAATTTTGGCTAACCGTATATTTAAGGGTGATTTAAGGACTGACCTTTCAAACCTTTTCTCTCCCTCTAGGATACATTTAAGAGGTCACCAGAAGAAGGTGCCCAAACCGTGGTCGAATAAAGTACGTTTGGAGTTTAGATTCTCTCACAGAGTGGTCAACGACTGGAACTCCTTACCTGATTCAGTAGTAACAGCTTCATCGGTGAACGCTTTCAAAGAGAAACTGGATCTCTGCAGAGATATATATCACGAGGATTAACATAGGCAACAAGAGCCCTCATTTTCCCATTCAACGGAACATATGATTAGAAGTAATTAGCGTATTAGTCCTGCCAGTTGTCTAAGGAACTGCTTACACATTTTCGTTCTTTATAGTTACTACTGCAATCGAATTTACCACAGTTACGAGCTCAGCGACCACTGCCTTACGAATCTTTCACCTCATTCAATGCTTAGGCTGATGATATAAAACAAGGCCAACGGAGTTAAGGAATTTTATACAGTGAAATATCGGTTTTATAAAAATGGTAACCAGATGAAAAAGTCTACAAAATGGCTTCATAAATTATTCTGAAGACAGGGATTAGCTGCGCCCAGGGTGAATGACGTTGGCACACATCTGTAATGAAGAAAAGAGGGAAGCAGTTGAATACGCGTCAATAACCATTAAGTGCATAAAAACTGGGAATACTTTCTCCTTAAAAACGACCTCTTCTGGTGACAAATCCAATTTTTTCCGAATACGTTGATCATGGCACAAAGTTTTGGTGGCTTTCACAATCGCTTCGATTGTTTCCTCCTCGGTGGACTCAAGTTGCAATTGCTTACAAGTGATGATATCTGAATTTCTTAAGTATAGTGTTCTGATTCCAAAAACCCAACATACTAATTGTGTGTTGGAAAAATGTGAAGTTTCGGACATCAGTCTTTTCTGCAGTACCCTTATAAGTCATCAGGCTTGCTAGGCTTTTATTGAGGACTGCGCTCAGCAACCGGCTCATAGATGTGGTTGCGTTATTTTGCACCGTAAATGAGAGTTGGCACATCTGAAACGAATGAATTAAACAAACTTGGTTGAAATTTCCCACTATTTCTTCAAAATACTGCCTGTTTTTAAGTTTACGTTCAAAAATTTCAAGCATAGCAAATGATTTCACCGGGAGCTTGATATCATATTCGCCGTCATCAGTTGTGCAGTCGGGGTGTTCCGAAATTCCATGTGACAATGTAAATTCCACTAGTATCACATCTTAGACTGCGTAATTCTAAGCATGAACTGCATTTAATGCACATAATCACTGCAAAATTCAGCCGCTTGTCTCATTCACCCTATGATTAATAGATGAAGGGTTCCGCTCATTATGGATGAAAATTAAAATGCTTGATCCATTCAGAGTTGATATCTAACTTCTTTACGTGGGCTTATTCTCTATCAAAAACCTGAATCTTTTAGAATAACTGCTATGTAATTAACCGTTGCCTGTAGCCAATTTACAACCTGAAAATCTAAAACCACCAGTAAATATCAAACTTGTAAGGCTTTCAAACCAAAATGAAAGTCATTTATATGTATAATTTCCTTAAGTACACGCCTTTTTTTGTAATAATTCTTCTGGGCTATCAAATAGACTTACGGATTATTAATGACATCATACAAGAAAAGTATTACTCTTTTTGACAGCAGAAGCCTAAGACTGATTAAGTATGCTTCATTTACACAAAAAGAAACGCTTCTAACGCCTCTGTAGGCATGAACGTGATAACTCATACTTAGCGCGAAAACACATCACGCAGGATTAAGCAACGCCAGCCTTCTTGTCACCCGCCAAATAGACTCGAATTAGAACAAACAAACTATTCAATGTTCACCAATACTGACACTCTCCGGCGAAATAGGGACAATCTCTTTTTTCCATAGTAATAGATGGAGGCAGAATTGACTGCTATTGAAGAACCTGGATCAACTGGGACTGGGTTGGAAAGGAAAGTAAGACAATAAAGTCAACACACCACAAGCCTACACGCATCATACCATGGCGTTTTCCCCTCTCGTCAAGGCGTCTGGAACCTCAATAAGTGGTCGAAACACATCTCAGCTCCTAAACAGCAATACTAAAAGCAATCCTTTGCATGAGTATATCGGGTTCTTCTAAATCTGGATCACTTCAGCTTCAGTTCATACCTCCCGGGCATATTGAATGGTTTTTACTGCAAATCCCCTCCAATTGTAGTGTTCATGTCCGTTGCTTTGTAACAAGTTATATTTTATATGCCTTTAAATGAAATTTCGCAATAAAAGCTTTCTGGCGTACATATTATCGGTGTCATAATGTACTGAACTGCATTACATTTGCATTACTAGTATCAGGAGATGTCGCTTGATACTGATAACTGCACAATGTATTGCATCATATATTCAGCCTATTTATTGAAAAGCTATTGTCATATCTGGTTTAGCAGTTTTTGGTATTTATAGCTCAATTTCAGCATTTATTTCAGTTTTCATGTACTCTTAGCAGTGAGCTTTTCATTTTAGGACTAGAAGCATTACCACTATGGTCGTGAAGTGGCGAAAAGTGACCAATGAAGCTGGGAGATATGAAAAGACTACTACATCTGATTGTAGGTGTAGTGCCCTATCTCCTGTGTTAAGTAGTAGGGTATGGCGTGTCCTAATTGGGTTAAACGCATAGCGTTAGGTAGAGATGTGACTCCAAATCGTTGTCAATGACAGATGCATTCAGTTTGTGTAACCTCACGTATCTAACCAACCCTTATATTTTTAATTATAACAATAGTGTACATTTCCATTCTTACCACTATTTGTTCCCCCACATTTATACTCATTACCATTCCATGTAATTTCTTTTTTCTCCACCTCTGTGTGCTACATGCAATGTGGTAACTTGAACAGGTGCACTTGTAAGCAAGCTATGTTGAAAGTCAGTCACAGTGACTTATAGTTTAGGTATAAATAAATGTTGAAAAGTGGAATATAACCATCGAAATGCCGACAAATGATAATCGTATTTTTTGATTGGGTTGTTGTCTAACTGAAAAAGAGTTATCTCACAATGATTTCTCCTCTCATCCGAGATAACTTTTACACTCTATCTCGTTCTATTTCATGAGTTAGTTTAGTTTATGACAGAGCCTAAATACTAAGTCGGAATACATTTGATGAAATATTTATTGCTTATTACTAACTTAATAAATTCATAATAGACAAGATTTTTAGCTCAAGTGGTTAGTTAGTTAGCATTTGTTGCTGCAGCTGCCTAGTGTCACAGCCCATTACAGCATTAATTGGCCTAAACAATTATTAATGGCATTCCCTAAGTACCCGGTGCGTTTTCCCAATTCCTTAAATTGTCCGGCTGAAGTGCACCGAAGAAGGAGCTATGAACCAAAAGTCAGCAAAGCGGACATAAGAAATAGTGTGAATAGAAGTGAATGAGATGAGTGGTTATCATCCATGTTGTATGCTTAACTGAAACACTCATATATGAATGAAGCAAAATGTTGTGCGGGTGGAAATGACATGAATCTACTTCTTCTCAAGATATTTTCAACTTCGATAAGGAGTGGAACATATCCAAATAGCTGGAAGAAATCCTACGTTGTACCCATTCACAAAACCGGACCTACATCGGACATAGATAATTACCGCCCCATCAACATCACTTCCGTAGTTTCACGTGTGATGGAAAAGATTGTAAAGAAGCAAATTGTTCAGTATTTGCTCTCGAATGACTTAATATCCCCTTTCCAATACGGTTTCCTAAATAGAAGATCGTGCATTACGTGCCAGTTAGATTATTTCGATCACATTACTGAATGTGTAGACAAATGTCGTTCGGCAGCAACATTATTTCTAGATGTTAGGAAAGCTTTTGATAAAGTCCCACATAAAAGACTCATACTGAAACTCCTATCTTATGGAATAAGTGGAAGGCTTCTTGAGTGGATAACTTCCTTTCTTACAGGAAGAGAACAGTTAGTTAAAGTCAACCATCACTTATCAACATCCAAACCGATAACCAGCGGCGTGATACAAGGTAGTGTTCTTGGCCCTACCCTATTCATTGTATTCATAAATGATATTGTCTCTATGGTCAAGTATGGCAAGCCATACCTCTTTGCAGATGACCTCAAAGTTGTCTATGATTTTGACTATAATGATATGAATATTGTTAGTAAAATCCAAGAAGACCTAAATAGTCTATGTAATTGGAGTGAAAAGTGGCAGTTAACGTTCAATCCAGCTAAATCTGGGATAACATACTTCGGACGTTGGAAACCTAGCATGTGTCTATACATGTACGGTGACCTTGTCTCAAACACAAACACAGTCACAGATCTCGGGATAACATACTCAGATCTTACCTTTACTGAACATGCAAATAAGGTGGTATCTGATTGTAAACGTCTAACCGGCTTTGTGCTACGCAACGTTTACACTCCAGAAGCCAGATTAGCCATATATAAGATATGCATTCGCCCCAAACTTGAATACTGTGCCCACTTATACAGTAGCTTTAAATCAGCAGACAGAAAAAAGTTGAAAGTGTCCAAAGATTCCTTACGAAACGCATATTAGGCTATGGTCAGCAAATAGAATACCTTGACAGATGTATTCGACTGGACTTAGAGCCCTTATGGTTAAGGAGAGTGAAGTGCAATTTATTTCTCTTATTCAAAGTTATAAGAAAGCACTGTAACAGTAACTCGTCCATAACCTGGGCTAATCCTAAATCGTATGGACTACGCAACCACAACTACCTTCTCAAGGTTAACACCCATAAACTCACCACTAGAGCTAACTTCTTCACCATTAAATATTGCAAACTTTGGAACCAACTACCCTCTGAGATAAGATCCTGTGAAAGGCCTGACAGTTTCAAAAGGAGCCTAGAAAAACATATAAACATGTCCACCCTAGCCCGCCTCAAAGATCTCAACTGCTGGTAGAGTGGAGAGACAATGGCTTTTCAATATTTAACTACGGAAAGTACACTAGTCCCAATACCAATATAATAACACTTAGTAATTATGTAGGTTCAATACTTGAAATTCGATTGTCATTAAAATACTTAAAATGATTAAAATAGCTATGCGGCAAGTGTTCTCTTGCTTTACCATGCTTGTTTCCCTTATAACACTCAGTTATTGAGCCTAATGTATTCTTTGATAATACGAATTATGACACTGACTATGCTCTTATTATACATAGATTGATTTACTTTACGACTACCTGTAGTACTAACTACCCTTCTGTAGTATTGTTAAACAAATGCTGAAATTTTGTTGGTTCTGTTAATATCTTTTTATAATATATGTAGACAGGTTACTTTGCAATGTCAAATGTTGACTATATATAAGACTGTCATGATAATTTAGTACACTAAGTCCTGCCAACCGACCTTACCTTCAGTTCATACTACCTACATTGATCCCTAACTATATTGTTCTGCTGAATCTTGCTTCACTATTCACAAAACCTATTCTTTTTATTCTTTAAGGTTCTAACTTCTTGTAAAGTAATCTGTTCATTAGGACGCATGCATACATATATAATGTTCATAAAGCTGTACGCGGAGACCTATTGGAAGCACTCATAAAGAAAGCTAGGGAGATGGAATATGAGGTACGAACATGTCTGGTACCAAGCAATATATTTGCGGTAGCCATAATAATCATAGTCTCAGAGCTTAACATCAAAAAAGGAGGGAGGGTGGAGTTAGCTGATCAGTAGATATGGTGGGGGTCACTAAGGTGAATCGCCCCATTCTGCAGGAACAGCAATATACAAATTAAAGGCTCGAGATATTTTTGATTTTTATGAGGGCTTAGATCTTTATCTTGAAAAAGATAATAATGAACGCCTTGACAGATCATGCTTCTACCTCTAAATATATACTATTCGCCCAGCCTATTGTTGAGATGCGACCATGCGGGATGTGCACAGTTTTATGGGACATCTTATAAACTAACTTGCTGTCCATTGACTGATCTTTAAATACCACTTCACAATGTCTTATCTCATTCATTTTCCAATAACGTCTTTACTTGATCCTCATTATATCCCATTAAACCTAACATTTTACAGCTCTTTATGACTTATTCTATTCCTATTCTCTGAAGGGTACGGTTGTACATTAAATGCACAAAAAGGGATGAAACAAAAACAACTGGCACAACTGAGGATAAATGTATTAAAACCAAAAGTGGACATCATGATAGTACGAGATAAACGTGTAGCATTATACATTGCAAATGAACGTTGTCAGCCTAGGGAGTTTTCTTTTTTAATGCATTTATTAATGATACTTGCACTTACCTATTTCATTACAATTTAATGATTCACCTCAGCACTTTTACTTTTCTAAAACAGCTTTCAATCCCTTGTAAACGTTGTACTTACCTCAATATTGGTTGGTTATCGTATGCCGACAACCACGGGATGAAAACGAAACGAAGTCGATTTTCCCACCCAACCTCGAGGACAACTGTACAATTCAATAACTATACAGCCTAGTTCAGACAATGTGTATTTATATATATATCAAATATTTAACTGTTGAAACATTATTAACTTGTAGACAATCTACGATTTGATATTATATCATACTTGATCGTGCCTGCAAAAATGGCATGCATTTTCATGTAAATTTATATGTTTATATGAGAATATACATTATTATTATTATTATTATTATTAGTGCCTTGATATGATAATGAGCTATAATTGGCGCTCGAAACGTCATCAATTAGTATAACTGTACGACACTGTTTGATTTACCAAAATAAAATCTCATCCATAATGGATTTATACCTACCAAAATGCCCAAGTTTTATACTTACATCAAAAATACTTATCTTGTGCATCATGTGTCTCCTAATTATTTCACTTTTGTCTTCCTCACTGCAGGTTGTCAGTCCTCGTAGACATTCTACTAGATGTCGTCATACATAGCGTCTGCGAGCGGTCTTGCAATACATCCACCTTGAAATTTGTTACTATGAATAAGTTGTGCCCGAGGCGTCATCAGTTACTATCACTGTACAGCATTATTTGATTTTCCAAAACAAAATCCCATCTATTGTTGGTATGCGGTTTTAAGATTATTCACTCTGGGCCGTAGTACAATTAGCATGCTAATATTACTGATGCAATGACATGCAAGTTTCGCACATGTTGCTCTGATGATTGCCCGCAACAGCATTCCCTAAGTAGTAAAACAACGCTTGTGATAACAATTCGTGATTATCTTTTCACTGCGCTGATAGGTACGTATGTATTAGAAAAAAGCTATTCTCGTCGCATTAGTTCTCGAAATTACTTTCACTAACTGCCCATACTTCCGCCTAGTACCTGTACTTGGTACTACCTGTAGCCCATGAAATACTTTTTATTGCATTCGTAAATATTTATCAAACTATTATTGTATTGAGTAGTGGGACAGAAGGCGTATGAAGCTTAGGTGCTAATGTCTATTAGCACTTACTAGTACAGTGTATATGTACACGTTTCGTTTCCAAACAAGAATATTTTATGGAGTAATGCAGGGCTGAGCGCAGTGAGTTAATAGTTATTCATCAATTTATACGTCTCGTATGAATGAAATGCTTCTATTCGATTTTTGGTGGAGCTGCAATAACTCCCTGTAGTGTTTTTTCAGTGCACTCCCATAGGGAACAATACTTGGTACTGAGAAATCCAGCCAAAAGCATCTGTGACACGGTCAAATTACTTTTTCAACTAATAGCGGTAATACTGATATTACCAAGTGTGATATATCTGTAAACTGGGGAACTCTAGTGTAATACAGTGTCACATCCCAGGAGGTTATTCTTTTTTGTTGTAAACTTCCTGAAAGTTCGAGTAAAATTCATAGGCTGGGCATTTGTTAAATATGAATCGTCATTTAGACGAAAGACTGGCAAAATGAGATACCTTACACAGACACACCTGCAGAGATCTGGCATGTGTTACTTCACGTGAACTATGGGCTGTATCGAGGAGGCATTGCTTTAAATCGACCCTCCGTTGTGCGCTCAATTATTGTTCTTATATATGTGATGACTTGGTGCATTTCCTAGTTTGCCTATAATTACAGAATGTACACTATATTAAGGAACACAAGTGGATTTTCTGAAAACCAGCGGTGTTCCTTTTCTATTTTTAACCGGTGTCACATTGATTGACACGATAAACGGATAAATATCGAGGTGGTATGTTCTGTGGCTGCGAATCATAATTACCTAGTTTTGAATTAATATCATGCATCTAATTCCATTAACCTGTAGATATATGTCAATCTCGTCTCATAAACCGTTAATGCCCAGCTCTCGCTACGCTCGGGCCCACGCTGTTCCTTTGAGTTTCAGAAACGCTTAGTAATAACGGACGCAAAAACCAAAACACCGATCTGCTGCTTGTTATTTCTTTATTGTTACACCAACATATAAAAGGAATAAACGAACTAAGGTCTGAAAACAAATATTACAATAATAAATCTCTGTATTACTTCTGACGATGTTTCACTCTTCTTTCTGAACAGCGACCGATGAGACGATGACTGTCGTATTGATGCCTCCGCGAAAATTGGGGAAGTTGATTTTGAGCAAACAACCATGAATTGATCGTTCAATCTTCAACTCCATTGACACTCCCCGCCAGAAAAAGGGATCCAACCCTTTTTTCCTTCACGACCAATGCACGTTGACTTGGATGCCATTGCGAGAACCTGGGTCACACGGACAGAGATGAAATGGAAAACAAACAGAAAAGCCAACACACCACAAGCATACCCACAGCACAATCTCACACATCGCTGACGACCTGCGCCTCCAGACAGAGACTTCCTCTTGACATCTTGCAACACAATCGCCACTTACTAGAATGACTCTTGCAGAATGCAAAGTGACCATGGCAGGACCTCACGATACTCTACGCACATCCTCTTATCTACTCATTACCAATTACCACTGCAATCGCTTGTCACTCATTCTGCCTCAGTTCTAGTAGCGGTGACGCATGCGAGCCTCAGTCGTTTACACTCTTTCTCCCCGGCGTGTCGGACCGTAGCTAACAATTATCTCCGTGTGCATTTCATTCTCAGCAATAGCCTAGCCTCCCCGGCGTATACGACCCATCTGCTGTCCTTAACATCAACCAATTCATTCATGGATGTAGAAGACAAGAAACAACTTCAGAAATAATCACGACGAAAATTTTAACAAAATTATTCAATAAAAACAAGGTACGAAAACAACGAGTAAACACAACCGATCCAAAATCACAAATTGCGAAGACACACCACACGTATATACAAACAGTACAAATAACCTCGCGGATCATGTCTTGGTGGAATTATTTTGAAGAATTGGAGGAATTACACCAGTACGCCTGCAACCCTTCACAGGTTGACGATTGTAAGTTGTGGAATGTCCAGACACAAACAAGATTAACCAACAATTACATCAATTGGAACTCACACAACTATTTAACACAAACATACGTACAATCAACACATCATGTGTTGTGGATTCTGACACGACAAACTACCCTTGAAGAACTGTAGGACTTACACCAGTACGCCTACATTCCTTCTCAGGTTGATGATCCAAGTGGAAGTCGTCCGGACACAAACAGAATTACCAACAGCTAGATGACAGATGATATCAATTCAGTATATACAATATGAACATATGTACTAGATCATACACCAAGCACATTTGACTGCTTATTGGTGCGCTACCCTTTGAAGAACTGTAGGACTTACAGCAGTACGCCTACAACCCTTCTCAAGTTGACGCCCTAGGTTGGAAAATCGTCGCAGACTTCATTTGCTAACTTCCTTCTATCAGCTATATCCTCAAATCTGAACGGTAACACGCCCATGTCATTGTATCGTAGAATATAGATGACCAACAAACACACGACATATCTCATCAACCAAGTATAGAAACAGAGTAATTTACACCAAAGATAATAACATTCAAATAGTAACTTGAAACTAGAAATGCCTTTATTCGTGCAAGTCAATTTAACAATAACTCTCTCCTTTACACTTGGCTTATCCACACTAAACTGACCATTGATATTCTTCCTTTCAAACGAACTGATACTAGCATAGTCATTGCACAAGATACTTGAGTTGATGGGTGTCTGTTTCATTGTGGATGACAGCACCAACGACGACTGATTGATATCAGTTGATGAAGTTAGCGGTGGATCAGAAGCTGTTGTTGCTCGAATTTCAGAAAGTTGTCTACCTGCAAGACCACCACCACTGCTGTCTTTCACCAATAGTTCGGGTTTAGCACTATCATCTGATGACAGGTGGGCTACATGCTGATCACTCACGCTGACGGTCTCACAAGTATGCATGCCTTCTGCAACTGCATCTGCATTTATTTCTACTTCACGTTCAAGTTGTAAAGAACCTTTATTTAACTTAGCAGTAGTAGACATTCCCCTCATCTCATCATGATCAACCAAAGACAAATCTGCACTATCATGATCATTATCACGAATATTCACTTTACCGTCAACTTCATCATTTTCAAACTCTTTAATAACAGAAGTAGACAATTTTGGTTCCTCCTCACAAATCATTAAAGGTTTTATATCTTCACTCTGACTAGTTATACTTTGTAAACTTTTGGAGTCAGAACTGCACTCTGAAGCAGTAACTCTATTCTGTGACACTTTATTCAACAAAGGCTTACCAGTTGCAACTACAGACTTCCTCACCACGCCGTTTTCGTCACACAATTCGGAGTCAGGCCTGGAGTTAACATTCAGCTTATCACTGAACTTGCTTACTGGTTCACAGTTCACTTCTGTATGCACCTCTTGCGCACATGTAAACCACAACCGTGTTTGTCTTGCATCTTGTAACTTATTTGTTGAGGATGTACTACGAAACCTGTTACACTCACTAGGTCTATATGCATTACTATACATCATGGAGCTTTCTCGATATACACCTCCCTGAGGCCCTTTCGTCATCAACGATTGCGTTTTACCCTCAGACTGCTCTATTCTAGGTGTGAGATGTAATAGACTGGCGAACTTGCTCATAGATTGATTGACGCTATCTTTTACCAGTTTCAGGATATCATCAAACTTTGGCTCGATACCCTCATCCTCCATACGGGAGCTCATCTTCACCCACTTCCTTTGCAGTCGAGTAGGTAAACGTCTTGCTATTACTTCTAGTATAAAACTCGAGTTGAGGTCACTCATTCGATTCATCGAAATCATTCCATTCTTGTAAATTAGCAAATTATCTAAAAACTCAGTGAGTGCCTGAGAGTCATCCTGTAATTGACCACCATTACCCATAACAGCCTCGAATAATTTCCCTGCAATCATCGAAGATCTTCCAAACCTTTGACGTAATATGCTCATAGCCTCGTAGTAGCCCTCTTTTGGCTTCATAAACGTACAACACTGAATAGCTCTTGAAGCATCTCCAGTGCAATATCTCATCAAATACATTAACTTCAATTCATCATTTAATAAAAAACCACTCAACATGATCTCAAACTCCTTTACAAATTGTAAATAATCAGCCGGGTTTCCATCAAAACATCGTGGTTCAAATTTAGGGAGTTTGATGTTCCTATTATCCCTGAACGGCGAAACAGCAACATCAACCATGTCATACTTAACGTCAGACACATCGTTACAATTAACAGACAAGTCATCATGACTTACTTTCATGTTTGTATCCAAGACACTCTGTCCCTTCTTTGACCCAGGCATTGTTGAACTTGACCCAATTCCAAAATTGTTCCAGATATTGCTTGTTCAAAGAGGACTTGACCGGCACCAGGAAAAATGAACGGCGACTATCCAAACTTTCACCAACTGTTTCAATCCGCCAGATCTGTTTCTATCGTCAGAAACTGTCAATCTCGTCTCATAAACCGTTAATGCCCAGCTCTCGCTACGCTCGGGCCCACGCTGTTCCTTTGAGTTTCAGAAACGCTTAGTAATAACGGACGCAAAAACCAAAACACCGATCTGCTGCTTGTTATTTCTTTATTGTTACACCAACATATAAAAGGAATAAACGAACTAAGGTCTGAAAACAAATATTACAATAATAAATCTCTGTATTACTTCTGACGATGTTTCACTCTTCTTTCTGAACAGCGACCGATGAGACGATGACTGTCGTATTGATGCCTCCGCGAAAATTGGGGAAGTTGATTTTGAGCAAACAACCATGAATTGATCGTTCAATCTTCAACTCCATTGACAATATAGTTTTTCCTTCGCGGTACACTACGATATCTAGAAGTCAGGAGCACATTATTTTTGGTAGATCTAGTTTTACTTTGCGACTGTAATTGGTGTTGTGGTAGTAGAAAAAACAACTTCAAACCTAAGTGTTTTCTAGCTGTGAACATATTAACTTACTGTAGCGACAACGTAATCTTTTTATCAAGAAACCCCTAGAGATATCAACCTTTACTAAGTAATTAAAAACTAAAAGTAAACGCCATGTTTCTCAATCATTCAAAAGAGAGAATTATGAGTAAAATAGTACTCGTATACACTTATTCGAACGTAACTGTATAATGGTAATCACTTAACCTACCAATACGCCGTTTACTTTCAGTCATAATTCAAAGACAAACCTAGTTACTCACTAAATTAGTAGTTTCAGGAGACTACCCTACTCCTGTATTCGAAATAATCTTCCCGATTGAGTTCTATCTCAAAATATGTGTATACTGGTCAGTTGATGTTGCTCATCCATGCATCCATATGATCTATCCCACCTTTGTTTCCGTCAAACAAAATGTCCCCTAAATCATCAACAAGTTACTACCACTTCTAAAAATATAACTTTAACTCCTCATGTGTAAAAGATGTTGATAACTTTATCACTTATTTTATGTTTCGATTGTCCAAATATCAATTTTTCCCTACGCAAGCACCTATTTCGATTCAAACGGATAGTACCAAAGTTTGACAACTGCATTAGGATGCTTTGTTATGCACCCATTTTAAAAATGTGATAATAATTACTGCTAGCAAATTTATCACGACAAGAAGAATGCATCGCATATTAACTACAATACAACTTGAGGCAAATACTTCTCCCAATACACTACTCCGTACAGCACATGAAACTAGTCTTCCAGACTATGTAGCTCACAACATTCGCAAAGGTTAATATTCACTATCAACAAGTAGAATATCCGATTGAGGAATATGGAATACGTTTATTGGGGATTCAACACAGAATACAGAATCAGTTTACATTGGCCACTATTTTTGACAGAAGTGGATATTTAGAAAAGCAACGAGAAGACTTAACTTGTCGAACCGTGTAATGTATTTGCGCAACACAATGTGAACAGTCTGATCACATAAGAAATTGTCACAGGAATATCTGCGAAATTAAAAGAAGTTGAGAGATGAGAAAATAAATTTAGGTCAGGTTAAGCAGACACATGGAGGGTCAAAATAACAATGGTGGTGACTAAACCAAATAACAGAGGTAGTACAACAACTGCCCTAACTGATGTCAAAACAAATTTTACCAAGGTAGGCAGGTTTAGTGCGATGACAAATTGTTTTAAAAAGCATAAAGGTGATCTTAACCTCTTAATTGCCAGCTACGGCTTCCACAAACTTTAGGATACACCCCAAACACGTTGTATAGATGGATTTAAGATATGTGTAAACGTAAATTTTATGCCCTGTCTCTGTAATACGTTTCGCAATAGAGGAACTAGATCTCCTGTCCTCACCATCATTGGGTTTCGAAGATCCTATTTTCTTCTGGAGACATTGGAGAATATGCTCTGAAGCCCTCGATTGCAAAGATCGATGAGTCCTCCCTAGGTGGACATAGCAACTGCTTCTAAACCTTACGCCCATAGCTTCAATAAACGTCGGGTACTGCATCTGCATGATCCGAAGATAATCCTGTGAATTGTCGTTATACCAACGCACATAGTGCAGCTTCAGGATAACAGCAAAAAGCAAGAAGTCTATAAAAACAAGTTCAATAATAGGACAAAATGGCGCACACCTCAGATATCTTCACGCACCTGATCATAAATGTGTTTAATTTTTCAAATCCAGTAAACCACTAGGATATGTTGTTGTATGCATTTAACTTTTTTAAAATCTTTGGCAGAAAACATCAATTGTTGCGAGTGTTCGTAAAACATATTTCAGTTTCTGTTCATATATAAACACCAATCTTCGCTTGTACCTATGGATTCCATTGACTTTTAGCAGTCGAAAAACCACACAAAAGTGCAGAAGTACGAATTCGATTACAATCGTATTCATCGGTTCCTGAAACATAAAAAAGTACTGCACAACAGATGATCAGAGAATTCACAACAGACTACAGGTCGCCAGTGAGCTGCAAAGAGATTTTTCGATAGTCAGTCGCATAAATGTACGCTGACCACGCGCGGTATACCAAATAATCATTGCATGAACCATTTATTTAAGCGCCCTGCTGCGCAGACAATACTCTAATGCTTAGGAACAATATCAAACAACAAGTTTTATATAAATTCACCCAATAAGAGCCAAACAACCAAGAATTGATCGTTCAATCTTCAACTCCATTGACAGAGCAGTTTCCGTAGATACTTTCCAAACGAAGACTTTCGTCTTCGACTGTGCTCAGTTAATACATGTAAATAAACTTGTTTGTGTTGCAGTGAAATAAACTTTTCTCTCTTAATATTCTTGTGTTCTATTTGTTCTGCATGTGGTGGGAGCACGGCATGCTAGACCGGTACTCCCTAGGATATGAACTTGCTACTATACATAAGTGTAATTCTGTAGGAACACTATCGATCGATACGTTATCGCCCGGTACGTTCAAATCAGGTGACGCTTTTGCACGTGTTTTCGCTTATATTCATTTATTGGTTACTAATAATTGATCTTTAATAACGATGGTTCAAAATTCTAAAAAGCGTGTTCGTGTGAACACCAGTAATTTAGAAAATAGCACCGGCTCGTCTAATAACACATTACCACCCCATATTATTAGTAGTTCACCCAACATAAAAGCCTCGAACATAACTCTGACCCCTGTAATACAGGTGGAAGATGTTCTGTCTGAAAAAGTAGAGCTCTCTTACTTAACGTGCGTAATTAAAGAGATGCAGCTACAGATAGATGAATTAAAAACGAAATTAAGTTCCCTAGAATGTATACCTGAAACTATCTCACGTATGAAAAAAGAAATGCAGGATCCTACAATCCTAAAGCTTTTTAATATGACCTCTAGAATGACTCATACTGACTCAGAAAATGCGAAGGAGTTAGAAAACGCCATCGACTTTCTATCCAGCGAAGTTGTTAAAAGGCTGGCTTCAAAACAAAACGCAATAGTATATAATGTACCGGATAGTGAGCCCATAAAGTCAGTCCAGCACTCATTGCTGAAGGCTGCAAATCTATTGAATGCACCTTGTCAGTGCATTCGCCTAAGCAAAAAAGACCTGAAGTATCCTTGTCCTATACTCTTTAGGTTCGACAGCTACATAACAGCTGAACGATTTAAGATGACCGAAGATCTTCCGGCTACTGCCACTAAATTCAAGACTATCAAAGTAGTCTCGGATAAAACACCAAACCAAAGGCAAGCAACCAAGAACTCCTTCGACACAAAGTTGACAACACTGAGAAATACATCTGGTATCAGTGCTAAAGAGTCGACGGACACTGAGGCACAGCAAGTCACGTGTATAGTGTTAGGAGAAAAAACGGCAAGTAAGAGCGACCCAAAACTCAGTAAGAGCAGTGCCACTGGGTGCAGTCTTAGAGTGCACGAGAGCACATCTCAAAAACCTGCTGACCTACATGAGGTTGACATAGACGCACAAACTATGGCTGACCAGAAACTACTGGCAGACCACACTCAATCTGGATCCAAGCCAGAGAGTCCCTCAGTAGAAACCGCAAAAAAGACCACAAAACCCAGAGTCCCACCCCAGACTTCGACATACCTCCCTCGTAATAAGTCAAATAAGCAGCGTGTCAGTCTAAAAAATGACAAAGCATGGGTAACGAAGCACATTCCCAAAGACGTCACGCAGCATATGAGAAGGAATACCCCTTCCCGGACTAGAAGTAACATGCCAAACAACGCACATAACTTGGGAATGCAACGTAGAATGGATCCTCGGGATACATGGGGCACTAAACGGGACTCATATAGGCACCATATTAACGAAAATTCTCGTCCAGACTCCCGCACTATATATGTTAAACCTCATCAACATAATGAGAACAGGTCGACACTTGATCCCCTCAATAACTTCACTCACACACGTGACGTGAGCCAATATGCATACGGCTATGAAAGCCCCATGAGGTACAACTACCAGGGTAGTCTTAACACAGGGTACCCAGGTCCAGCAAACTACAACCCAAATTGCAGGGCAGACCATATATCACCAGTAGATCAACGCAGATGCCGACCCATGGATGCTAATAGCCAAAATATGCAACAGGATTATTTTCGGCTGCAGCAAACAATAGCCCCCCTCGCAGCACAATTTGTCCAGGGAATAGTAAACACGCTGACAATGTCTCATATGAGGATCCCTCCGAACATAACATAGGCAACCAGGAGTTAGGGATAGTAACAAGAAAACCTACTAACTATCCCAACAACCCTGGTTTTCTGAAAATTATGCTTTTAAATGCTCGATCTCTCCTTAACAAAATAACTTCCCTTCGCAGCTTGGTATACATGGAGCGGCCAACACTGATTCTGGTAACTGAAACTTGGCTTACTATTGATATACCTGACACAAAGCTGATAATTGATAACTATAACATCCACAGGAATGACAGAGTAGACAAGAGAGGAGGCGGCTGTCTAATATATGCCTCTAAATCCACTAACTCCAATACCTTTACAAACCTAACTATCGACAAACTCCCAGAATCCAAGTGGATAAGCATCCACACGAATGAAAATAACATTCTTGTGGGATGTATATACAGAGCCCCTAACAGCCCTACAACGACTGATACGGTTATCGGAGAAATACTAGAGGTTGTACCTAAGCTGGAATTCGACTACAAACTAGTTTGTGGCGATTTCAACCTCCCTGGAGTGAACTGGGATACCTGCACTGGACCGAGAACCTACGAGGTGATCCTAGAAGCCATAGATGTAGGAGGATGGAAGCAGTGCGTACGCCTCCCAACACGACACAACAATATTCTCGACTTAATCCTCTGTCACAAAATAGAGCCGATCTCGATAGAGGTGAGGGATAAACTCGACAACAGTGACCACAACATACTGTACTGCACCCTACCCTTACAACTAACAACTAAACACACACCTAAGAGTTCCCCGGTTTACTATCAATATAGGGACTATCGAAATGCCGACTGGGAATTCCTACCAACGCTCTTGAGAAGCTCAGACTGGGATGAATACTTCATCAATAATAACTTAGAAGTAATACTAAATACCTTCTACAAGACAATCAGTTCGGTAAGAGACACAATCGCACCCCTGAAATCTGCCCTAAAGACACCAACTCTGTTCATAGATCGCAAAACGCGAATAAAACTAAGGAAACTAAAAAGGAGATTTTATTTATACAAAGAATTTAATGCATTACACCTGATACACGAAATATTTAAAAATTTAGATGAGAGACATAAAATGAAAGCACAAGTCGAGGAAAATAAAGCCCTAGAGGGCACCTCTAAAACCCAGGAACTCTGCAAAATCTTGCAAAAACGGATGAAGAAGGGTGAAGAAAACAATATCAGTCATTTAGAACACGAAGATATAATTTATGATGATCCCCAGATCATTAGTGAACTCCTGAGTGAGTGGTTCTCCAATAACACCAAAGCACATCCGTCCCCAATTCTCGACATAACCTGCAAAAATAACTACAAGTTAGGTGAAATCAAGTTTAATATACAAAATATAGCATCGGCGGTAAGGACATTAAAAGCTAACAGTAGTTGTGGGATAGACGATATACCATCCGTCATATACAAAAACGGTGGTACGGATATGATTGTATTATTACTTAGAATATTTAATATCTCACCCTGAAACTTGGAAAAACACATATATATTACCTAAGCATAAAGGAGGGGCCAAAACTAGTGCATAAAATTATAGGCCTATCGATATGACATCTGTCATATCAAGGATCGGGGAGAAAGTAGTCAAAGACCAAATGTCAGACTACTTTCTAAAACATAAACTCATCGACCTATCACAACACGGATTCCTCAAGAAAAGATCTTGCGTCACTCGCTATATAGACATTTTCAACGAAGTCACCTACAGAAGGGATAGAAGAGGGCTAGTCATTATCCTCTATTTCGATATAAGGAAAGCCTTCGACAGAGTCCCACATAGTCTGCTAGTCAGCAGGCTATGCTCACTGGGGATACGCAACCCCCTGTACAATTAGATAAAACCATTTCTCTATGACAGGAACCAGACAACTAAAGTTGGCCCAATGATCTCCAGGCCTAGACCAATCAGCAGTGGTGTCATCCAGGGTAGTGTATTAGGACCCTTTCTTTTCATTACATACATAAACAGTATATGTGAATGTTTTAGTATAGGCAAGCCAATACTGTATGCTCTGGTCTGGATTCAACATAGAACTTGTCACCGAAGTGCACCAGTTCGAGTTGCCACGTTCCAAATAGCACACAGAGGTAGACAAGAAGATGAGTGGAGAGAATCAATAGAGTTTGACAAGTATGAGAGTGAAACAGAATGGGTAATGGTAGGAAGGAATATGAAAGATTACAGAGACTGAATACATCTGCGCTGGCCATTGACAACGATTTTGAGCCATGTCACCTATTGTCTCCAGCCATTGATTCCTAGAGTCCCGAGGACCCCAACCCGGGAGTCTGCATCTCCCTACCTGACTCAGTTTAACTGTCAAGGATTTCATGGATTGATGCCATGTTTTTGTTTGGCCACCACTGGCTCTTTTCCAACCTTCACCTATATCAGCTAGCAATGCCCGTCGGGGGAGGCGGTGGTTAGGCATGCGCAGCACGTGACCTAGCCATCTTAGTCTATGTAACTTTATAGCCTCGGCGATTGATTTTCCTTCTTTGCCCAACACTCTACGCCTAACGTCAGCATTACTTACCTTATTAAACCACCTAACGTGAGACAGAGATCGCAGACATCTATGATCGAAAGCAGTCAACCTTTTCATGTCTTCAACTCGTATTGGCCATGTTTCAGAGCCATAGACAAGGACGGAGAGAACTGATGAGCAGTACACACGTCCCTTGGTTGATAACCGGATGTCACGCCTACGCCAGAGATGGTGTAAGTCAGCGAAAGCAGCTCGAGCTTTTCGGATCCGTGCTGAGATTTCATCGCCAATCAGTCCGTTGGTGCTAATACAACTTCCCAAGTAGGTGAAGTGGTCAACATGTTCTATCACTTCACTCCCTATCACTAAGTTAGGGGTTGACGTGGTCCAGTCCTGTAGCAGCATCTTACATTTTGTAGGGGCGAATCGCATGCCAAACATACGAAGATTGCTGCTCAAGGTGTTCAGAAGACTCTGCATTTTTTCAGCATCCTCCCCTAACAGGACTATGTCATCTGCATATTCTAAGTCCATTAGATTATTCCCTGGTAATAAGTCGATTCCTAAGTCACTACGTTCAGTTAAGGATACTTCCGTTAGCATATCTATGACGAAGTTAAACAGAAATGGGGAAAGTGGACATCCCTGTCGGACATCACTGGTTGTTACCAATTCAGATGACAATTCCCCATAAGCCCTTACACGACTACGTGAGTTTGAATAGAGTGCCTTGATTAGTGCAATGTACTTTCTTGGCACTCCCTTCACAGTCAGACATTGCCATAGTACCTTTCGATCCACGGAGTCGAAGGCCGCCTTCAAGTCAAGAAATATGACAATTGTTGGACGCCGAAAAGTGTGTCTATGTTCTAGAATCTGTATGCAGATGACTTGAAGGTGACATATACCTGCACAAATACAGATATCGGCCCAACTATGAACTCCATACATGAAGAATCAATAAAAATGGATAGATGGTGTGACACCTGGAGACTCGAGTTTAATGTTGAAAAGTGTGGATGGCTCTGCATAGGCTGTTCCAACCTTGACCTCAACCTAGCAATTCAGGGCCACAAAATCCCCAGACTCAAATCTGTACTAGATCTAGGACTGAAATATTCACACAATCTATCATTTTCAGTGCATATTTCGAATCAAGTGTCGAAATCACGAAGGCTTATTGGTTTCCTACTCAGGAACTTCTACAGAAACGAGTCCAGAATACTACTGTACAAGGTATGTGTGCGCCCACTCCTAGATTACTGCTCATTCATATTCAGAAGTACACGCATAGAAGACAAACTGAAAGTAGAAGGAGTACAGAGGTACTTTACGCGAAAAGTACTCGGAACCGATAACGGCACAAACTACTCTACCAGATGTGAAATCCTGGGACTAGAAACATTATGGTTAAGGCGACTGCGACTAAATCTGTTACTCTTCTATAAGCTTCTTAACCAAATAGTGTATACCCCTGCTAACTATACTCGGTTCTCAGGAGAAACAGGATGTAACATTAAACACACTAAAGGTACAGTGGCTATAGGACCATGTAAAACAGCCACCAGGCAAAAGTTTTTCTTGATTAGGTATGCCCAAATATGGAACAAACTACCTGAGAAAATGAGACTAGCAAGCACTTTGGCCTCCTTTGAAAAGGCACTTAATGACACACTAAGTGAGTTTGTAATTGATACCAGTGCTAATTCCCATGTAAGAGTTTCAAAAATCATAGGCCCATTTAATGTATGAACTCAGAGACTACACCTGTTGTTTGTTTTGTCTCTATTTATAATTCCAGACAAAAAAGCAGCAGTCATGACAATAACACCCATTCAACCAAGAGTCGATCAAACTATGTCTACCTGATACAAAGGGCGAACCATAATCAACATACGAATGAAATATGAGAAAACAAGGTAGAAACTTACCGCAACACCACATGAAAGGATAAAAGTTACTTGGATATCATTTATAATCCACCAACTGGTCTCCTACCCAAAAAGAATGCGGCGATGTTTTATCCAAAAAGGCGAGGAAATACATAAACCCACAGCAGCTGTTGTTAACACTCAGTGGGGGTAGGAGCCAACAAAGTAATCCTTTCAAAGCACATGTATACTTCAATTGGGCACGGAGACTTTGTAGAATACGTCATAATCCAAATCACTGCCTCTACAGCGCCAATAAACCTGGATATCTATGATATAACGAAAACATGCTGAAAGCCGCATCTCAGATCAAGTTGACTCATTCCATGGTAATGATCTCCTCCTGCGTGCCTTATTCGACAAATTGAATGGAATGGTTCGCAGTTATTCTGGTACTAGATCGAAAAGAATAAAAAATTCACCGGTATCTGAATCAAAAGTACTTCTCTGCATGTTTAACTGTATTCTAACTGCTATGATTAATTCCAAACCATTTATCCCATAATCACTCAGGCAAAGTTTAAGAATAGAGTCCCAAAAGCTTCAACGTTCAATGACCTTGAACGCATGCTAGTCATTGGTTGAGGAACCTTCCCATTATTCTACCGCGAAAATGACGCCTGTGCATTTGCTCAGATGCAAATTTCAGCCAGAGAATGTTTTTCAGTACTGTTTGGACAATGGGTTAATAGGACGTGCTCGGATTTGTAGTTGCGGTGCCTCTATGAACCTGCAGCAGTATTCCCAGGCCACTGATGGATATATATTCAGGTGTTCACAGTGTAGGAAGCGAATAAGTGTTCGCACTGGTAAGTAACATTCTCAGTTGATTATTTTTTAGGAACTTTCTTCGAAAAGTCGAAACTTTCTCTGACGAATATCCTGTTTCTATCTCATTACTGGGTTTTGAAGACAGGAGTGAGATCAACTGCAGCCCAGACAGACAATACCTTACCGTCTACAGTGCAATGGTTCCAGTTTTGTAGAGATTTAGCGTCGTGGAAGATAAATAGCATCACGCAAGTGCTCGGCGGAGTGGGTGTAGTTGTTCATATCGATGAAACTGTGCTCATAAAAAGGAAGTATAACCGGGGTCATGCGAGGGCCAATAACGTTTTGGTTCTTGGCATTTACGACACGGAGATTCGGAAAGGTTTCATCGAACTTATTCCAGATAGGAGTGCGGATACTCTGCTACCTATTATTCAAAGACTGGTATTGCCAGGCACAACCATTCATACGGATGAATGGGCAGCATATAACCGTTTATCAGATTTGGGATATATACACCATCGGGTGAACCATTCAGACGACTTCGTGGACCCTAGAACCGGTACGCATACCAATTCAATTGAAGGTTTCTGGGGAAGAGTAAAAAATAGAATCAGAGCTATAAACGGCTCTCAAAAGGAAGTTATTTTTAGTCATCTAGACGAATATATGTATAGAAATTGGTTCAATTTAAAAACTGATACTCCTCAATATAACTGGGAGACGTTTTTATCTCATATCAGACAGAAATATCCTGTATGATGTTTTTTTCATGCTTTTTTGTGTAAATATACGTTAAATTTTATGCAAAAATCGTCCTATTTTCTGACTGGTCGGCTCAAGGTCATTGTGCGTTCGCATAATAATAATAATAATCACTTTATTCCACAACAATAAAAATTTACAGCATGGAATTTGCAGCGTTTCTTTTACATATTGCAATGGTTTAGCTCTGTTTATAATTATATAAATATATAAAATGTTAAAATATTGATAGTTAATAGGAAAAAATAATAAAAAAATAAATAAAAAGAAAAAACCCAACAAAATCATACCATTTCTAGGTCATAGTGAATAATAAATAAATAATATAACAAATAACACTTGCATTAATATGCATCATTTCATTTTATAGTTAAGTTAATGATTTAAAAGTTGTAAAAGTTCTTTTCTGATATTTATCTCTTCACACAATACTCGTGCCAAATATGGAACGGTCGAATTTTTATATTTTGTAGTACGAGCATAAATGTTTATAAAATTTCTTCTGGTCTTACCCGAAGAGATACAAGGAAACAATTGTGAATAAAGAGGATGTTCACTATCAGATAAGATAACTTTAGCTAAGTGTTTACAAGAATTCATATGCCTATTGACAACAGTGTCATTTAGTTCAGTCAAAGGGATAGCACTGACCCTACTTACAGCCCTCAATGTTCTTCGTAGTATTATATGATCTTTCTTGAGTAGCCCAGGGAAGAATAATGGAGAACAATAAAGAATGATGGGCAAAACACATGAATTAATAAACTGTATGATAAGAGATTGAGTTATACCTGAGTGTCTCAACTTCTTTATGTAATAAGTCAGACGGAAAACCTTCTTAGAAACTATAAGAATATGAGACGACCAGCAAAGATTAGACGAGAAACTAATGCCAAGATAAGAAACACTTGACTTACTCTCAATCATGGTACCATCAATATTACTACAATCATGAGATTGAATCAATCTATGCATGTCTTTTTCACTTCTCAAGCTGAAATCAACAGTGTTACATTTAGTTGGATTTAGTTTAAGACCATTTGAGCGAGACCAATCCTTAACTTCAGCTAGGAAGCCATTCATATAGGAACAATCCGATGTGGCAACTACAGGGACAGAAACGGTCAGGTCATCAGCATACTTAATGAAGTTAACTTTGGGTGAGTTCGGAAGGTCATGCAGAAAGAAAGAGAAAAGAAATGGAGAAAGTACTGCACCTTGAGGCACACCACTTTCAGTTAGCTGGGAAGTGGAGCGCTTTCCAGCCAAAACTGTATGCTGTTTCCTATCCTTAAAATAAGAAGACAGCCATCTAGTTGCCCAGGACTCTGTTTGTGCTGAATTCATCTTGCCTAATAAAAGTGTCCTAGGAACAGAGTCGAAAGCTGCAGTATAGTCTAAGAAAGCTGTTCGAACGAACTTAGCGCCCTTATCAAGGCAGGAAACAATATTGTGGTGTAGTACAATGGCTGCATCCAATGTACTTCTTCCACACTTATAAGCAAACTGCTTAGGGTCATTAAAAGCTTTTAAAGAAGGTTTAAGAATATTCAAAAGAAGTTTCTCCATAGTTTTCAAAAAAAGAGATGTTATAGCGACTGGTCTAAATATTATACCTGCTCCAGAAGATGATTTCTGTACAGGTACAACCTTGATTTCTTTCCAGTCAGCAGGTACCGTTTCCCTCTTAAATGATGCGTTAAAGATTTGAGTAAGAGGATGACACAAGATGTCTGCACACTTTCGGAGAAGAATGCTTGGTACACCATCTGGACCAAGGCTGTGTGTTGGATTTAATGACTTCAAACATAATAGCACATCCTTTTCTTCAAAACCCTGAAAATGACCATTTTCTTGACTAGGTACATCGCTTGGGACTCTATTCTTAAACTTTGCCATCACTCAAATTCCAGGAACGATCCAATTCTACCATTTAAAGAAGCTGGCGGACACGATGTAAATGAGTATTCATGATCTGAAATAAAGAAGCAACTGGTTTTCAACATTTTACTCAACTTACGAGTACAGTCCGCCATGCAGACACAAATGGCGCAAATGGGGAATTCCGGAATCGACCTCGGGACCATTTGATGCAGTAAAACAACCCAACATGACCTTATCTAATTTTCGCCTCCACGATCAAATTTCTTTCCTGTTATGAAACTACGATAAGACTGCTGAAAAATGGAATAAACATAACACTGATCTCAACATAATACATCAATAATCTTTAAGCCAAGGGTGCTGTTCACAACAAAGTTATATAAGAGAATTGACTTCAAGCTTTGTTTTTCCCATATATCTGTATTACATTCATGTGATGTCTGAGTTTTTTGTTAATGCGAAGACAATATTTCTATATCTCTTTATGTGCTACACAAACAGACTTTATAGCAGACTGTTCCGACTGACTCTAATGTCAGAAAGAACAACCAAACTGTAAGTCCATTATACATCAAATTATGTGTAATTTATGTAATAACTTATCCATGCCTGTACAACAGGTATGTTCCTGCATAAACAGGAAGGAATATATTATTATTAAAACAATATTTATGCATGCCTATACAATTGGTGTACCCTACATAGCTAGGGAAAAAATGTACTTTATTATATTATCTTTACTAAATATGCTTATTAATATTATGTGTAAATTATCGAATTGATGATGCCTGTAAACTGGCGTCCCTCATGTAAAAAATGAGAATACATATATATTATTATTACTATTATAAGTAGTGAATTATAAGTACTTTAGTCAAGCCTAAACATCTGCCTAAAGTTACGCGAATATGTCTCCTAGTCGTAGGTAAGTCCGTAGGGACCAATGACAAAAATACTTCAGTATTTGAAAAATAAGAAATGAACTTAGGCACTGCAATTGAGTCGATTTCGTACAGAATTAAGTGTATTCAAAAGTAGTGCATTACCATTATTTCACTTAAGGCGTAATATCAATCTATATGATTATGTGTGTTAACTTATAGTGTAAGGTGAAGTGTACACGAGACGTATAATTGAATAGGTTTAGCCGTAGCAATCGTAGCAATATTTCGCTTACACTGAATTACGCCACTAATTACTATATCAGGTCTCATTGATAAGTCAGGCCTCCATCTCGTCCTGATGACAAATTTAGTTTCACTCAGATAGAATAAGAAAAGTATGGTAAGCAGGATGTTAAATATATTTAATGAAAATAATAACAAGCAAATATCTTTACTCAGTTGTTTGTCGTAATTATTTCGGCGATGTCGAATTGCAGCAAGCAAATAATAGTTATTTAATATGTCGTATGAACGGGTGTTTACAAGGAATGCATGTCATTTCTAGAGGTACAATAAGTTATGTTATGAATTGCAATCGTGAAGTATCATAAATTAACACTTTTTCAAAAGTTAAAATCGCTCAATTATTCTGCGAGTAATTAGGACAGGTTATGATAAGTGTTAACTTGTAAACCTTCCACAATGAACAATATATAGGAAACTTCATTATATCTTCATTTTCACCAACTTTCCCCTCACGCACAGAAGCATGCAGTCACTATATACACTGAAGCATCGTAACCTGAACATCACAAAATCCCTACAGATAACTTTTTTAATAATAAATGCTTTAAAGGTATGGGCCATAAGTGCATCTTCTATATCCTTCATAGCCACAAGTAATTCATTAAGGATCTCAAAATATCTTAGTGATCTGAAAACGAATAATTGTTAAGACTGGTACAACTTATGTAACAGGTGTAGTAGTTGTAGGACACAGCTGCTAGCTACTAATCGACAGAAAGCTGATACTAATTTTAAGTAGTCTGGCATTTTAGAAGGACCATCTATGCTATTCTTCGTGCCCAAATGCACACTGATATAAACATAATCTGATGCCATTTCATGCACTGAGCAATTATGGTCTTCTGAAATTCCATGTGCAAATGCAAACTAAACTAGTATCACGTCTTCACCCAAGCAATTTTAACTAGGAACTTCATCAAAATAGATGTATTCACGAGGAAATTCAGCAGCCTGTCTCATTCATCGCATGATCTCTTCGATATGCTATGGAATGTTTCAGTCATCAAGGATGATAACAGAAGTGTTTAACATCCTCAAAATACACATCTAACTTATGTCTGTAGGCTATTTCTCTTTCAAATGCCCGATTCTCATAGAATAACTGGGATGACAACAGCCACTGCCTGTAGTCAATTTACAACTTTAAGGTCCAAAACAACTTGCAGAAGACAAATCCTCAAGTCTCTAAAACGCACATAATAGTTTTTCTATGTGAAATTTCTTAAAAAGGATGACTTTTTTTATTAATAAATCGTCTGGGCTCTAATGAGAATTTTACGCACTACTACGAACACATTACATCCATCACAGTAGTCATTAATTTTAGATGCCATATCTTACCGTTTAGATGTTTTTCGTGTGTAGGATTATTAACAGAATAGAGGATGTTGGATGTTTGGCGAGAGTTTCAGCTTAACATGTCAACCTTCTTAAGTGGACTTTCAGTAAGTTAGAGATCCACTGGAGATCCCGAAGTTCATTTGACTATTATTCAACCATGTTATTAGTTTTTAATTATTCCTGACCAAATTATACAATGGTGATGCAGAAATAAACCATCAACCAAAGAATCGGGGCAAACACTCTCAGTATATTCATCGACTCATCAAAAATGATGTCGGTCGTCCAATGCTCAGTAAATGCAAATACATACATGGGCCAGTGGCTTACTTTCCTCAGTGGCGTGAAAATATTAAGAGATATGCACAGGTCACTTACATAGTCAGGGGAGAATAAAGTACGGTTATGAGACACCTGCATGAAGAAAACAAACTGCTTTGTTATTCTGACTTGAAGCCATTTAATATTTCGACCTTGAGCCGCTGTCCTCTGTTTGCTTGTGGTTAGTTTGTGTTTTGGTATAAATTATTTCTATAATGAGAAAAAATTACTCTATATCATTGCGATCCACAATATATTCTGTGTAGACACTCACCATCACGTCACAAAGCGGTCCTCGGAGATCTCTGAGGACCAAGTACCCCAAGCTTACTATAATGCTGAATCATCTCACTAATTCTGAGATAATTCTAACATTATGTAGTGAGTAAATTCTGAATCTGTTCTAAAATGGATTGTTTAATGGCAGAGACCAGAATTCAGTGCTGGTTTCAAGCATGGCTGGCACTAATTCAGCACCCTGTTTTTCCTAGTCATTTTCGGGAGTAGATCAGAGCCTACTGGGTTTGCTCATCAGCGTTGTTCCAGCCCTCACAGGATATATTAAGCACAGACTAGCGTTACTTCAGAACGAAAAGACTTAATTCACCACTCACGTCGCTTTTTAAGCATGACCAGCGTTATTTCAGAATAAGTTTAGAATTGTTGTAAGCGAGGTACCTCGTTTGCTTCTTCATTTGTTTCATCTGAAGACCATTACCTAGTTGATATTGGACTTCCGGATTAGTAGTGAAGGTGACTTTATTTCCTCTGTTTTCGGTTTGTTTTCGACAGGTCTGGGGGGGTGGATGTATGTTGAAACCCCAATTACCATTCCTAGCAGCAACAAAGTCGTATGATGAACCATATATTTTTCCAAAAGGTTAACTTCTATCCATAATTCGGCTGCCTTCAGTGTAGCCATTAAGTTAGAACATCGTGCTGAAACCTGTCAAGGCTCTTGTAGCGTTCGGGAACACGAGAAAGTGGACACAGGAAAATCTTTATACATAGAGCTCAACAAACACCGAGTGTGCAAGGCAGTTGTTGCTGTTTTCAGTAACTCCCATGCTATAACTCTCCTAGTTTTGCCGACAGTGTTTACACTAGTTAGTATAACTTAATACAGCAGTGGCGTTTCTGTAAACCAACTGTATTTCAAGTATATAGTCAGGGGGCCGCCACAATGACTTCGTATCAAATAAAGTATAATTATATTTTAATAGTTTACACACAATGATAAGTTTTGTTATTGGTTAAGATAAGTCATTCGATATTTCAATGTAGGTAAATTGAAACTTCGCGGACAAACAGGTGACTGACTAATGACGAAAATAATCGTCTCTTTTCTGGCTTTCATTGGTTCCTTAACAGATATCGGTTGGTAGTGTAGTTCTTCATCAAATCACTTTGCTCGATTTAACTGTTGAATTGTACTAGCGATACATGTGTAAGTACATCCTTTGAGTTATTTTTGTTAAGCAAATAAAATTGCGATCACCTAATTAGACGAATTTAAGGTAAAAAAATCTATACCTAGATAATATTTGGCTCCTAAATGACAGCCTCGTACACATTTGACATGTGGTAAATTAAGCGTAAATCGTAAGGAATTTGTATGTTAGCATTATGATACTTTATTTGACACGTATTTCTGGGTATTTGTTCACTGCTTCAAACTGAAGTGTCGTCTACTAGGTGTCTTACATATAATATTATGGCTCGTTGTCCGGTGTGTAAGATATTTTACGCCGCTGAGGTTTTTTCTGTTCTTAGGGTTTGGTGAAGATTTTTCAACTCTTCTCAGAATACTCCGTTGGCCAAAACTCCGAGTATGTGGGGTCTCAGTATAATTTTGTCGTCAAAATCAGCGTGTGGTTGTAAATTTTCAGTCCTTCAGAACCCGCGTTTATCATTTAACAATAACAATAACAATTTCGCTTTATTCCAGAAACAGTACTTGTGGTACAGTGTGGAATTTTCAGCACATATCTACAATATTGCATCTAATTTCATCATACATTTAAAAGGAGTATTATAAAAAAATATTAAAAAAAAAAAACAAAAAAAACAATAACAACAAAAAACCAAAAAGAAACACAGAAATAACAAAAAATGCAATAAAAATACCAAGTAAAAAGGAAGATAAACACATATAATGGAAAAATATTTCAGTATTGGTTAGTGGAAGCTACGATATGTGTATGCGTGGTGAACAGTAACAGCTAAAATCATACGGGAAATTATGAGATGTTCTTAAAAAAATGTTTATAGCTAAGATGATCAGTTAATTTGATTGAACAACACTAAGCAATCATAAGATAAACATTTCAGGTTGTGTTTTTTTTTATTGTCACCACTAATGCAGTGTTTGTAGTGGTAGTGTGAGGAATCATGCATAATACAAAATTTTTTAAGATGGTAATAGTGGCAATAACAAACAAGATTGTCAGTTAAATAGTGCCGAACAAAGAACAACCACAAAACTAATGTTACATGATGGTTAATGACGGGACAATTTTTAATAATCATAGTGATAATATAGTCGGACCCAGTAGATGTATAAAGAAGGAATAGAATAAAGAATAAAAATGTAAGCCAATGATAATGATTTTAAGCAGCTCTTCGACCTAAAATGATTAGTCCTGATGATGCGGTAGACTCAAAGGACCCTCGCCTTGTTAAATTTGTTGCCCCGGCAGGCAAATGGGAGCATACGGGGTCAAATTATGATGATCTTGTTTCAAGAATTGTTGGAATGATGACCATAAGAGGAGAAAGAGAAGTCGCGAGAGACGTCATGCGCATGACATTTAGGGAAATTAAATTGATACAGGTACTTTTACGGTTTGTTTGTAATTTTATCAATTCTTGTAGATAAGGAAAAACTGTTGAGTACGTAACAATGTGATTGTACACTTTTTGGTTACTTGTATAAATTCGAGATATTGTACATAATTTTTGTTTAAAACGCTTCTTGTTGAAATATACATAACTTCCGTGTACAATTGAAAAATACACTCTGCTGTTGGAGACTTCGTCTTTTCCCTGGTCCCTTTTCCCACGTTTATGTTTTTGGCTTTACAAATTTTCAACCGGAAACAGCCCAGGGCCAAAATTAACCGGTTATAATTAATTTTGCCGGGATTTTAACCAAAATCCTTTTTTGTAACCTTTTTTGGAATGTTACTGTTTTTTTGTAATCCAAAACAAAGGTAGTGCAGGCAGTCCGGATGGTGAAAATACTGTTATAAATCCAATAGCCGTAGTTCGTGAAGCAGTGAAGAACTGCACGCCTTTGCTACTTTTACAGTCAGTGCCACGTGGCGGCATCTTGTACAAGGTAATCATTACTAGTTTTAACTACTAATACCTTCTTTACTCTCTAGTACATTTTGATGATTTTGGTTACTGTGCATTTCGTTCATCTATTAAGACTTAATTTTCTGTGGTTTATTAGAGTTAAGTTTTGTATAGAATGGTTGATTCATTAACCCTCCAAAGGTTTCGCAAAATAAAAATGCATATTAACTAACCACAAGTCTGTCTGTCTGTCTAACCACAAGTGCCTGGTTTGAGTGTAAACTTATCGTAGATTGTCCATTTGCTGCCGAGTCAATTGGATAAGTAGGAGGATCTAACACACGAGCATCAAAAGGTCTTGGGCCCTAACGACTCAGTGAAGTCACTACACTTCATGGTCAAAAAGGAAATCAAAGGAGAATAAATTTGCTAGGCCTAATGTAACATTGTGCATATAGTAATGGGACATTCAAGGCTGTAGAGGTGATGTGAATAAAGCCAATTCCTTCAAAATTAGTAGATGTTATTTCTTGACGTATGAACCAGACTAACACGAACCAATTTACCAGACTGATTGGTTGATGGAGTCTATCACACCAACCACCCTCCGACTACCAAATTAATCTTACTCCAGCAAACATAGTGTGATAAATTGATTGGTAGGTCAGTATGTGACACGTCACTTTCACATACACTTCGCATACATAATCTCTTTGTTCGTTAAACTTTGTTTTTTGAAAATTGCACCTAATTTTAGTATCATCTTTCGGGAGACAAATATAGTCAACTGCTTTTAGCTCTTTCCATATCGCATGCCGTTAGTGATCATATAGTGTGTCGGTGATACAGCGGCAGAATGCTCGCCAACCATATGGCTGGTTCGGGGTTCTATCCCCAGACGATGTACTCCTATACTTCTCTCTCTAAGCCAGTAATAAGACTGGTAAAGAAGGAAGGTTGGGCCAGATGAGGCTAGCTAGCAACCTTATCCCGTAAAAATAGACACCACTGCTACTGAAACATCAAACCTCTGGCTTGAAGGCGCCCTACTTTCCACTGGGAGCGTAAAGGAATAATATTTATATGTAGTTGCGCAATATAATTGGTAAATTAGAAAGAAACCAGTTAGTTTATCCAATCTCTTAGATAAGTAAGGAGTAACAAAAGTTGGCCGCTACATTATATCGCTCAATAAGTGTTACTGGAAATCACTCTTGGCACATCATCTTACACTTGACTGCTGTAAACTAAATAGTTAACACTGCCGGACTTAAACTTTTATCAATTAATTGTCTTAGGTACACATGTATTAGCGCTTCGATAATTAGAAATAATTACACCCGGAACGCATTTTTGGATTCATTTGAAAAATGTATTTACCAATTCTATTTACTACTTTGGGAATTTTGTCAGTGACATTAGCATTGCTTGCATTTATTCTTAATTCAAACTCTGATAGCATCATGTGATCAAGAAAAGGATTGACACTTCACAGTGAGTAGTTTCAAAATCGTTAATTACTGAGACTTCTGAAGATATATCTGAATGCGCCCAGAATGATCGTGTCTCCGGTTACATTTAATGTAGCAGCATATGGAATAGCATATGTAAGGTAGGTATATATCAAGCATCGAAGCCGTTGAGAATGAAAATAACAGTGTGGTTAAATACACACAGCTACATAAGGTGGTATCCTTAGCTTGACAGGGCTTCACATAAGACAAAGTTGGATTGACTCCAGTGAAACAAAGATAAGCCCATCTGACAAGTGCAGTTATATGCTTATACTAGCCTTTCAAAAGTATTCTTTTCTCGTGTATGTGTGTGGTGGGGATGGGGGGGGAAGAGAGCACATCATAGTAGAAACTTCCATATGTGTGAATTATTTCATGTTCAAATCGACGGAAAAGGTAAGTAGGTGAAAGTAAACAGTTACTGAAAGGTGTTCAAAATCTCAAAGATTATAAACAGTAGACAGATCACTGATGATTTTTAGTAGCTTAAATATTTAATTGTTTAACATTTTGAAAACTACGTTTCGACAACTTACAACTCCTTTTTTGACTGGTTTTAAAATCAGGAGGCTTTATCGGATTGGTACATGTTAGCAGCGCATGAAAGAGCTGAAGAGACATTGACGTAAAGCGTTGCACATAAGCACATTGGTATGTGCACCATTAGGCCGAATCAAAAAGATTCGATATTATTCAGAAGATTGATCCTGTCAGGAGGAATAACGCCTTAACTACTATGGATATCGACGAGCATTTGTTCCATGAGACTTGTCTTAGCAGTTTATTTTTTTTATATGTTTTCTTCATAAATCGTTCTATTTTTTGGAGACAATTATTTCTAACAATCACAACTCTCTAGTCTTGTTGAATACATAAAGTAACAATTCCTTGGCAATTTTTATGTACGCAACTTTAAAAGTTGAAGTGACCATTTCATACAAGCATATTCTCTTTAAATTACAAGTCAAAAGGTTTTAATTTAATTGAATTTGAGATTTTCCCGTCGATTGATTGATTGGATGATTGAACCGAAGTGCTCCTCGGTCTCTGGTTGACATGTCTGTTGGCTTCCTTGTACAGATGTTTCGATGACAATGTCTGGGCCTTTTTAATTAGTAATTAATTGGTGGATGGTGACTGACTAGCAGTGGAATCCAATTCAGGATAGCGCGCATTTCGTCCTATTTGAGACTCGTCCACCAGCTGGGGATGTATCTGCATTTCTAGTGGATAACGCTTTGGCTGCTGGCGTTTGAAACTATGGCCACTGGGTTCAAGCCTCGGTGGTGGTGGGGAAATCATCATCATTGACTCACTGAGAAATGCAGGTACATCCTCCAGCCAACTGACGAGTCCCAAATAGGACGGAGGAAATTCGCGTTATCCTGAACTAAATTCCACTGTAAGTCAGTCACCATCATTCACCACTTAAATAAAAAAAGGTTTTATTGATCTTCTTTAACTTCCTTATACCCTTTAATTGAGTATTCTGAATTATATATTTAATCTCTTTTCCAGGTACCGGCTCCTCCAGTCTCTGACTCGGTTGCTATTCATGCAGCTGTAAAATTAATCTTAGATGCAGGAAAAGACAAACCACGTGAACAGCGTATTTGGATATCCTTGGGGAATGAGCTTATAGCAGCTTCACAAAATCAGGGGACAGCTGTAAAGCGTAAAATTGAATTGCACAAGCAATGTGAAGAAAATCGTGCTTACGCCAATTATAGATCACACTGAATATATTTAGTAGTAATTTACCACACTGATCGTGTGCTTGTAAATAGTATGGAAATAAAATAAAATGAAAACACACTTTTTTTCTTCTAATGAGATGTCTTCCTTTTTTTGCATTCATTGAAAGTTAATTTGTACATTTGTGTTGAATTGCTTATACACATCGGTCAAGTGACCAGGGTATTATTATTATTTCAGTTGATTGATTGTGATATCTTTTTTTATTGTTCCCTTAGGTTCCTAGTGAAACATAGGGCTTCAACTGCACGTCTCCATTTGCTTCTGTCTTCTGCTGTACTTTTCACCTGAATCCATGTTACTCCATACTGTTTCAACTTCTCCAACTGACACGATCTCTTCCATGTCACCCTTGCACTGACGCCCGACTTGCCACGTGCTTCCCTTTCGGGTTCTACCCGAGCAATGGCCTGACGCCCGTGCGATGTCGCCCAGGGACGGCCTCCTCAGCGAGTGTCCAATCCATCTTCACTTTCTCCTGCATATTTGCTGTTGTTGGCGATTGGTTCTTGTTTTGTTTGTGCCCATAGTTTCTTGTTTTTGGTGATTCTTCCCGGCCATCTGATCTTCAGTATAGAGATTGTGATTGTCATATAGGAAAATGTATATTCAAAGATTCAAAATTGGTTGAGAACATGTTATAGCTATATATGTCCAAACCAAGTTCACTTTTAACGGTTTGAAAAAAATTGGGCATTGGGTATATGATATTCATTATAATAAAGGTTTTTGTAATTCCCAATGAATGAAAAACAAAACGATATTGTTGCTCTTACTGACGTTTCGCTATTTAATGCTAATAGCTATATCAAAGCAGTATTATTAAACCGGAATTCACAAAATATCAGCATATATATAACAAAGAGTTAAGGGGTAAGAAAAATATACTTGAGTCAAGTTAAAGGGACGTATAGAAAGTCAGAATAGTAATGAATATCACTAAACCAAATAAAAAAGTTAATAGTACGTCTGTTATTATATCAAAATAAAGTTAACTAACTTGCTCATCGTTCGTCTGTCTGGGGTCGCTTTTGGTTGTCAAGTTGGTCAATTGGTAAAGATAACAAAATCAAGTGTAGATTGTCGGGTTTTATCAGTGTGTAAAATTAATAAAGCAGCGTTTGTTTACATAATGAAATTGCTTATGACATTCATGTTGATTTTGTCACTTCATGGGGGAGATTGAGGGGCCGTGTTGTAACCAGGTCAGATTCTGTTTTAGTCCATTATTCCTATTCACTTCAGACAATTTGGATTCCACTTGATATGTAGTGTTTCTGATATTAGACGTTCTTTGTGATTTCTGAAGTTTTTCTGGATTATTTCAATATTGTCAAAATCAATTTTGTGGCCTGATTCTATCGCGTGTAAACCTATGGCTGATGATTTCGCAAGTTTTTCTAGTTCAACTGGATTTCTTGGTGATCGAAGAGATGCTCTACGGTGTTCATTTCTTCTGATTACCTTGATTTCTCTCTAGCGATGTTTGTCCGATGTATATCGCATCGCATTCCAAGCAAGCATTTTATTTTATAGGCACAATTAGATAGAGAATCTTTTAGGGATTTGGTCTTTTATATGGACAAGGTTGTTTCGTAGTGTGTATGATGTTTTGAAGAAAACTCTAATGTTGAGCTGATTGAGTACTCTTCTGATATCGTCTGACGTCTCTGCTATACATGGAATGACGACTGTTGAGGTCCATGTTTTCGGAATGCAGTTTTGACCATACTTAATGTCAGTGTTGATTTTGTTGATGAAGTTCTTTGGGTAGTTTTCTGCTTGAGAGTTTCATTAGTGTTTGATATTTCTTCTTTTTCTGGCTCATCCGTTATCACAGAGTGTGCTCTTTGTTATTTGGTTTAGTGA
Source organism: Trichobilharzia regenti (assembly GCA_944472135.2). Lineage (NCBI taxonomy): Eukaryota > Metazoa > Platyhelminthes > Trematoda > Strigeidida > Schistosomatidae > Trichobilharzia > Trichobilharzia regenti. The sequence goes on from OX235270.1 coordinate 17,477,151, forward strand.
TCTTCATTACTATTCTGACTTTCAATATGTCCTCCTTTTAACTTGACCTAAGTAGTCTATTTTCTCACCCCTTACCTTTTTGTTATATGTATGCTGAGTGGATTTTGTAAATTCCGGTTTAATATAGCTGCTTTGATAAAGCTATTAGCAACAAGCATTAAATAGCGAAAAGTCAGTAAGAGTGACAATATCGTTTTGTTTTTCATTCATTGGGAAATACAAATACCTTTATTACAATGTTGTATCTATAGCTGTTGAATACTTAATTAAAAAGTAATATTTCTTAGGCATTTGTTGCATTTTTTTGCACTTATTTTTATTATATGGACTAATTTACTTATTTGAAGCTGTCATGGTGGTAACTGTCAGCCATTACAGTCTTTTTTGTTTTATTAACCACTTTCGTGTAACTTAAGGAGCATCGAATTCATGTATTTTCCAGGGATTTTGATTGTTTTCAGATTGAATCATAAAGTGATTTCAGTTAGAGGATCATTGTGAAACAGGTTGTACTGTACAGTTATAGTTGTTCTTCAGTAGTACTCACCTGTGCCAGGAGTCGAACCCCAATGAATGTCATGTTACAGAGTGACAGTGTTGACCGTTTAGCCACTGGAATGGAATCCAAGTGCCCATCCACCTTTTTTGTAAGGCTAAGGAGTTCGTCAGCTGCGATTGAACCCAAGACCACATGCTTGGTTGGCCAGCATTGTACTGTTAAACCTCCGATACCTCTAAGACGAGGGACTTATTGGACAAGTGTCCTAACTTCAGACTCTTCACCAGTATGCACTCAGGACCTTCAGGTTACGAAGTGAGCTTGTAGACTATTCAGCCACCGGGGCATCGAGTCGAACTTCTACGAATTTGTGGCATAGCAAGTCCGTCGATCAATGTGATCGGTGAGTGTCTACCCTCATTCCTATCTTTGGAATCTAAGGATCTTGGGTTCGATCCCTGGTAGGATGATTGGTGGGTACTACCGAGGAGTCCTAAGCCGGTACGAAATAACTGTTCACTACTCCCTGGTCTTCATTGGTTCTCTAGCTGGAGTCAAGTTGTGATAAAACTCGAAGTTATGTAGTTATTTTTCTAAAAATGAAAGCTGTTGCATGTCTGAAGCATAACTGAAGTAGGTTGTTTTCTTTCCTGAAAATGCGTCGGTGGCATAGCTGTTAGGATGCTTGCCGACCATACACATGGTCCGGGGTTCGATCCCCGGCCACCAACGCACTGCTTTACCTCGCTGAGCCGGAAATAATGCTGGTAAAGAGGAAAGGTTTGGCATGAGGCTGGCTAGCAACCCCATCCTGTAAAATAAACACTGCTACAGAAACTTCCAGCCACTAGCTTGAAGGTGCCCTATGTTCCACTTGGGAACGTGAAGGAAAAATAATAATAATAAAAGGGAAATGGATAAACACAATACGGATCTGGTAAATGACTGGATGTGTGACTTTCACAGTTAGTTTTTATTATTTTTTCAAACAATTAGAAATAATGTTTTACCTTTTCCTTTTTTCACTGGTTTTCCTGTGAACATGAATTGTTCGAGTTTGTAATACATTTGCATCACACTTTAATTGCATGTGGTTGCACCATATTTTATTGTAAGCTGATGTACATTGTACACTGAATTCCATCGGTTGCAGAAGTCTGAAACTTTGCTCTCAATAAAATAAGAAAGTGAGTGTATGCACCTTTTTTAAACAATTCGATGTATTAGCAGTAGTAGGGCTTCAACTGCACGTCTTCTCTTGCTTCCGCCTTCTTCTGTACTTTTCACCTGAATCCATGTTACTCCATACTGTCTCAACTCCAACTGACACGATCTCCTCCATGTCACCCTTGCACTGACGTCCCACTCACCGCGTGCTTTCCTTTCGGGTTCCACTCGATCAGTGGCCTGACGCGCGCCCGGTATCACCCAGGGACGGCCTCCTCAGCGAGTGTTCAATACCTGGCCGACAACTGCTACTTTGCCGTAGTGGTCGGGCTTGAGTACTGCAGTAACCCAACAAGCTAAATTGTCTGAGATTCTTCTTCCTGCAGGTCCTACCTTGTCAGGAAGGTTGTTTAGAAAGCGGTTAGACTAAAAGCAGTTACCATTGGGTACGTGGGTTCCTGAATTCAATCGGATCAAATGGCGTATGAACCCATATGGGTCACCGGCAACCATGGGAATGCAGCTCCTGACGCTGCTCCACTGCCTTGCGGATTAGACTCCAAGTCAAAGGCTCGGGAGTTGGCCCCTTAAGAAAACCACCTGCTTCGGTCTGAGCGCCCGGGAAGTATGTCAGCCCTCACACAACTTGTGTGGTGCATCTTTCTTGGTGCCATATTGTACCAAGTTTTTTCTGCGTTTTAATAAGTAAATAAATAATAAGTGTCCAGTCCATCTCCACTTTCTCCTGCATATCTGTTGGTTGGCGATTAGTTCATGTTGTCTGTTCCCATAGTGTCTTCTTGGTGATTCTTTCCGGCCCGGCCATCTGATCCTCAGTATAGAGCGAAGACAGTTAGTTGTTAATAAACGTAACGTCTGCAACAGCCTGTTGGAAATATTCTTTGTGACCCACCCGCCAAGTTTTGGTCTGATCCGTATAGAAGAACTGACTTTACGATTGTATTGAAAATCCGAATTTCGTTGTTGATGCTGGCTGAGTGACGAAATTTCATGCATTTATTCCCCTTGATAAATTTCAATAAAGCGAGAACAACATTGATTTGTGCAGAATAACATGGTACCATCATTTATTTCGTTGGCTTCTCGTCAGCTGCTTACAGCCAAATTGAAGTTGTCTATCAGATAGATTAAGTGATCCAGATTGTGCAGTACGATAAAGCTTCATGTATACAGCAGAAGTACCGTCCATGTCTTTGATCTACGGATAAGCAATTTCGTCACTTTAAAGAACGTCAGGCATGATGATCACCGTGCCTGACGTTCTTTAAAGTGACGAAATTGCTTATCCGTAGATCAAAGACATGGACGGTACTTCTGCTGTATACATGAAGCTTTATCGTACTGCACAATCTGGATCACTTAATCTATCTGATAGACAACTTCAATTTGGCTGTAAGCAGCTGACGAGAAGCCAACGAAATAAATGATGGTACCATGTTATTCTGCACAAATCAATGACGAAGATTTCCAGATTGGTTTCAGGTTGATGAGTAAATGTTTCTCGCCTTCCCGATTCTCGCTCGATTTGATGTCGTTGTCCGTTCCGACTTCCTGTAGTTGAGACAATGCTCAATGCTAGATAAGTAAGTGAATGAAGTAACCTCTTTCAAATCTCTCCCTTTGATGGTGATTGGCGTTGGATGTTGCTGTTGTTGTTGGTTGGTTATTTTCATAACCTCCGTCTTGTCTGTGTTTACCTGGAGTCCTGTCTTCGCCGGCTGCTTCTTCGATCAGTTTGTCGGTTTTCGCTTGTAAGTCTTCGATTTTGTGTGACATCAAACATAAATCATCCACGCGCGAAATCCAGGTCTTCTAGGTTCTTCACGTCGGTCCAGGATATTCCTGTCTTCTGGTTTCCCACTGTCTGACGCATAATCCAGTCAGTCCATCACAATTAGGAATATCATCGTGGGTGATAATAAGCACCCTTGTCTGACTCCTGTGTTTACTCCAAACGCCTGGCTGACTTTTCCTTTGTGGATCACTTGACATGTGCCGCCGTTGTCGTACAGATGTTGAATAAGGTTGATGAATATTTGGGCGCTGCACGCCGTAGTACTAGAGTAGTTTCCAAATTACTTCGCGGTCAACGCCGTCTGGTGAAGGCCTTCTCAAAGTCTATAAAGTTGAGGTAGTTGAGGTTTGATCGCCATTCCATGCTTTGTTCTGTGATGACGATGCGTAGAGTTGTAATTTGGTCAGAACATGATTTGCCTGACTTTCCTGAATGCAGCCAGCTTGTTCTGGTCGGAGTTCTGTATCCAGTGCGTCCTTTATTCTCTCCAGGATGATACGACTCAGGATTTTACTTGGTGTCGACAAGAGCATGATTCCTCGCCAGCTCTTGCAGAGTCCTTAGTCGCTCTTCTTTGGTAGTTTCACAAGGTAACCTTTCCTCCAGTCAGTAGGCACCTTTCCCTCCTTCCAGACCTTTTGCAATAATGGAGTCAGCACATCTCCTGTCACCTCTGGGTCCGCTTTCAGTGCTTTTTGTGGTATTTCATCTGGTCCAGCTGCCTTTCTAGCACTCAGAAACTTGATTGTATTCAAGACTTCAGCTTTCGTTGGAGAATTGTTGTCAACTTGCAGTTGTGTACGTGCTGTTGTTGGTATTTCTGGACGGGTTGCAGGTGGTGGTCGGTTCAAGAGTCCTTTGAAGTGATCCGCTCACTGTTAAATCTGTTTTTCTTCCTTGGAAATTGGGTTCCCTTGTCTGTCTTTTATAGGTTTCACTTGTGTTGATCTCTTCCCGGATAGAGACCTACCTAGTTATCTGATATAATGCCCTCAGGTCCTTTTCACCTGCTGCCTTCTCAGCTTCAGTGGCCAGATTGTCGTAGAATTGTCTTTTGTCCTTCCTACCACTCGTCTTCACTTCTTTGCCTAGTGCTGTGCATGTTAAACTCAGCGTCTCCTCCTCTTGTCCATCTTTACATTGAATCATGAAACCTGGTTGTATGATGACGTATTTCTCAATTTATCCACCTCATTCATTATACTATTTTGAATATCGCACAGTTAATTTTTAGTTGAAACTCATCCTGATGCCTTGATGCATTTTCTAAGATGTATTTGATTAACGAACACTACTCATTTTCTTAATGTGTGAACTAATGATGAGTGTGCTTAGTATCAGAGTGATTACGCAAATGGATAAAGTTTTCCTGGATGACACAGTTTCGAACAAAATTTATTGCTATTCATAATCATTTCATCAATTATAATTACACGACTTCGAAACTCGAGTTTTGTAGTTTCCTTTGTCCTCTCCTATTTGTTGTCGTCCTTCAGGAAGTAGAATTTTCCAGATGTCCAACTGGACAGGTGTTGAGTCATTCCGCTTACACGTATTCACTCTCAGTTGATTCGATAAACAAAGCTTCCGTTGTTATCAATCTCTTTCTCCCTCCACCCAGCTGTTACATTAGATTTTAAAACTGTCATCTTATCCCATCATCCATCCTATTGTATGGTCGTGTGTAACTGCATGTCATGTCGTGCTATAGCTGAATTATTCTCTAGATTTTTAAATCTTATTCAGGTCAACCAATCTAGATTTCACTGCTAGGCGTTCATGTTCGGCTAGTCTGACTCAGTGACCCTGTTCTACTAGTTTGACCTATGTATTTAACCTGACAATCATTCCAGCAGACAGGGTATTAGATAAACTAAATTGTTTTGTCGGTTAAAGGCTCCGCTATCAGGATTGATCCTTTAACCGACAAAGCTTGTTTCTAACTGAGTTTGTGGTTGATTTAAATGCTAGTTACTTTTATTTCTACCCGGCTTATTAAGAATTCTGCGTAAGGTGGTTTCCGAAGTTCCTTCCTTTGTTTATCGAATCAACTGAGAGAGAATGTGTATTAGGAATGATTGAACACCTATTCAGCCAGATATCTGGAAAATTCTACTATTACGCCTACGACGACAAATATGAGAAGACAAAGAAAACTATAAAACTGAAGTTTTGAAGTCATGTGATTATAATTGGTGAGTGATATGATCACGAACAACAATAATGAATTGTGTTCGAAACTTTGTCATCCATTGAATACTAATACTGTTCCACTCACTGACTGAGTGTGTGTGATACATTTAATAAACAAACTAATATGGAATTATTCAAGTGTGGGTTGATAGGGATTTGATTGGTTTCAGGATTTTCATCATGAGCTGACATTACTTAGAGAACCATTGGAAAAACTGCAGAGAGTACTGGACAGCTGTTTTGTCCTAGTTTGGGACTTTTAAGCGGTACTCACTCATCGGGATTCGAACCCAGGACCTTCTGGTTACAAGGCCAGCTGGGTCGCGCTATGTTCTGAATTGACAGAAGTTCGAATTCATGGGTCATTGGATCACTCCCAATGGCTTAATGGTATACGAACTCGCTTTGTAACCAAAAGGTCCTGGGCTCGTACATCTAACAGACGTTGATTTTGATTGTTAAGGATTTACTAAGTTGATTTCGATGCTTGTTGCTTATCATACTTGGGAAAAAATTTCCCCCTGGTTCTTGGATTCATGACTTTTATGCCCACTAAGAAGCATTTCACTGACTGACTCCATAATTATCTCTCTCTGTCTGATATGTAGGTGTATTTACTATAGAATTTATGGATAACACAACTACAGAAAGAGAGATGAATGCGGAATGTTAAATGCCGCATAAACTGTTTCTTTTAAATTGTGAAAGTTGCTTAGTCTGGGATTTTAGTTACAATTGAGATAATAATACCATTATGGATTAAAATTCTATTTTGATAAAGTCTCACAGTGTTGTTATACAGTAATGTTTACTGATGACCAAGTTTCGAGCACATTTTATTATTGCCACTATTCATCATCATCATATCAAGGCACTAATCACTATTAACAGCTGGATATTGGAACATCTGGTGCGAACAGGCCACAAAGCCGGCGTAGATGAATCCTTCTCTATATTATACCGGGTGCCAGATAAATTACCAAAAACATCGAAGCACTGCAGGCTCCAAACAACAGAGGCTATTGCGATTCGCCTCAAACAACCAGCTCTCTGTATCCAAAAGAAGCAAGTCCAGCCCCTACTATTGTCCTGGCCTTCAGTAGAAACTATAAACTCATGAATTTGTAATATTATCCTTCCTAATTCTTCTGACATTCAGCTTATTCATAAAACAGAAAGATTGAGCGAAGAAATATTTACTTTTCAATTAGATCCTCATCTTTGGCTTTTACTTTACTTTACTTCGGCTATCTCCTACGGGAGGATGAGCTGGCTTCATGAACGTCTCGAATCATCGCTGCCCAGGCGCGGCGATCTGATGCAAGGTTTTGCCACGACAGGGATATCCAATTCTTGTTCCACATACGGAGTCCGTAGACGGTTTGTAGCCCCAGGCACTCCATATCAGCCTTGACTGTACCAAGCCATGTCTTCAGCTGTCCACCCCTGCGACATCGCCAAGATGGTAATGGCGAGGGATTTAGAACTGATTTGACCAGATCGTCATCTGGTCGGCGCAGAACATGGCCAAACCACCGAAGGTGGCGTTGTTGGACCAGTACTGGAATTTGGTTGATGTTGTAGCAACGACGACGCACTTCTTCGTTGGAGAGTTTGTCCTGCCAACGAACATGCAGAATGTACCTGAGGCACCAATGGTCTACTACCTCGAGTCTGCGTAAATCTTCCGCGCGAAGAGGCCAGGTTTCACAGCCATACAGGAGAACGGGTCGTATGGAAGCTTGGTAGACCCGAATTTTAGTCCTGAGACTGATTTCTCTCTTGCTCCATAGAACGCTCCTCAGCTGTAGAAACGCGTTCCGGGCGTTGGAGATTCGCTCATTCACTTCGTTTTTCGCTTGACCGTTGGGGAGCATTATGGATCCCAGATGGCACAATTTCAATAGGTGCTCCATTCAGGGATAAGATTTCATCACTGCTGGTGGATGTGTTCGAAAACATTTTGGTTTTGGAAGTGTTAATTTTCAAACCGATAGTAGGCGCGAGGTGGTTTATCTGGTCGAGCGCCTGTTGCATATCGGGGAAGTTTTCAGCTAATAGCACGACGTCGTCGGCGAATTCGAGGTCGGTTATGTGAATATCGGGCGAAAGTTGGACGCCGTGGTGCTCGGTTAGGGCGTGCCGCAAAATCCAATCGATTGTGAAATTGAACAAGATGGGGGATGCCGGACACCGCTGGTTACCTCAAAACTGCGAGACTCTTCACCGTTCACTCGGACTCGAGCTTTGGTGTTGGAGTAGTATGACCTGAGCAGGTTGATTAGCTTGGTCGGAACTCCGTCGAGCTCCATTAGATACCAGAGTGCTCCTCGATCAACTGAGTCGAATACCGCTCGGAAGTCGATGAAGCAAGCAACCGTCGGCTGTTGGAATTTGTCCCTGTGTTCCAAAATTCTTCGCAGTGTGAATAATTGATCAACACAGCCTCTTCCAGGTCGAAATCCGGCTTGATTTGGCCTTGTTCGCACGTGGCGTTCGGCCGCGAAGCGGTTCAGGAGAATGGAAACAAAAACCTTAGCAGCGATATCAATCAGACTTATGCCTCGGTAGTTCTCGCATAGTGACCTGTCTCCCTTTTTGTGGAACGGTAGCAGAACTGAGGTGCTCCAATCGGAAGGAATGGTTTCGGACTCCCAAATTGAGCAGAACAGCGAGTGCAGTGAATCTTTGGCTCTACTCTAATATATATAACATTTTAATTACAATACAACAGTTCGCCAATCAAGTGGCGATAAGTTTGTTAACAATAATTAAACAGTGTCAATGGGTTAATAATTAACGAAGAAAATCAATACACACAATTAAAAGGTAGAAATGGTTAGAATAAATTAATTTTACAAGGTTAACACGTAATTAAAGATGAAGTGGACAAAATAAATAAAAAATAAAATAATTTAGATAATTATAATTTTTATAGGTTTAGGGGGAGGGGGGCGACGCAGTCCTGTTTATCCATTCTTGTGATGATGGCCACGGTAGGGAAAGTGGCTGTACAATTTTTTTCTGTACACATAGGCTTGGCTTCAGATGAATGCCAATCACCTCAGCCGTCTGTAGAAGACGAACTCTCAGAGCAAAATTAAGATTAGTCGGAATGCGATAAATAATTTTTAAATTCAGTATTCACATCAACCTTATGCTAACAATCTACAAGGTGTGCTAAATTAGAGCTACGAATAGATCTTCTTTGTCCCCTGCTTAACCACGTTGGATGATGTTCGGAAATACGACGATGAACTTGCCTAATTGTACGCCCCCCGATGAAGCTGGCTCCGCAGCTGCAGTCAAACTGGTAAATACACGTAGAGGAGGCAAATTTAACTAGTTTATCCTTATTTCTCGAACATAAAATAGGTGTGGTTGTAAAGAGACAACGTACCTCTGCTGCATAATAAGTTCTTTTAACTGCATTCTTCAGGTGCTCGCTGTGTTACTATTTCGCTGATGTCGTCACCGAGGAACTGCAATTTTATGAACATTGGTTTTTCGAAACTGTAGCCGTACTGACTCTCTTTGGTGTTGAATTTATATTTTTCTCGATGAATTTATCTGGATAGCCATTTTTTCTAAGTAATTCTCTAATAATCTTAAGCTCCTCATTGAAGCAGTCATCCGGACAGATTAACCTAGCTCTATGAACCAGACACTTCACGAGGTTACGTTTATATTTCAAAGGTACAAAACTCAAAAAATGAGTGTACTGACCTGTTGTTGTAGGCTTTCTATACACACTCCTTCTTAGTGTGCCATCTTCTCTCCTTACCATGAAGACGTCTAGGAATGAGATACTGTCGTTACTTTCTTTCTCTATGGTAAAGTTTATTGCTGAATGGGCATCATTAAACTTGTCAAGGATGTTCACTGCATCATTGTCGTCTTTCATAACCAGAAATGTATCTATCATCCATATATCGACAGTAGAAATCCATGTCATTAATTACTCCTTTCAGCTTATTTATGTTGATGCGATTCAGCTGTAATCTATCAATATTATTGATTTGATGTTATTTAAACATTAATGTCGTTCATAACACTAATTCATTCATTTACTATAATGTATGTATAAATGTAGAGCCTGATGATGAATTGATCGAAAAGGGTACTCTTTGTTCAGTATCCATTCTTTTGAAAATTTTAATGGGCGTTTGTAATCATCTATATAGTTCCATTATTTTTCACTTCATTTGATGATTGGTAGTGTTAGTATTTTGCATATTTCAGATATAAGTGATGAATCATTCCTATTACATGTGTTCTGTTGGGTGTAGACTCGATGAACTAGCCAGAATTCAGTAATCAACCTCTCTCTCCACCTACCTAGATTACTTTTTAGAATTTTAACCCTCTTCCACCATGCTATTGTGTGGTTGTGTGTTAATGCATGCACGCAGTGCAATGTAGTGGTGAGCTTTTTTCCCAATTACTTATCTTCTCTGGTGGGGTCAACCATTCTTACCTTAGCTAAATTCTTATCTTCCGACCATCTCACTACCCCCGATCTACTAGTTTGACCTAACTCACAGTCATTGTAGGGTAGTTTGTAAATTATATTATTTTGTTTAATTGGGTCCACCAACGGGCTCCTTTAACCTACAGAGCTTCCCCTATCTGAGTGAGTTTGTAGGTTTAAATGCCACCACCCTAATTCCTGCTTTATTATTAATAATCCTACGTGGGGTGGGTCTCAGATGTCCCCTCCTTATATGGTATAACAGTAGATGCATTATATTCTCTTTCATGTTAGTTATCATTATTAGTTTCCCCTTTATTTCTATGTTGATTTTGATCTTTACTGGGTTTTGTTCATACCTTAATGGTCATATTTTGCCTCAGTGGTTGCAGAAATCTTTTGTCAAATTACTCTTCTGAGTTTTCTGATTATATTCATATTGTCTGCAGCCATTTGGCTTTGAGCTCGTGAACATTGTTAATTTCTTGGCAGTTGTTGCCTTGGGTATCTTGAGTATTTGTCATAAAGTAGTGGGAACATCTCTCGAACAGCTGGAGTGCGAATATGCACATATGTACTTGAATAGTTCATGTAAAATGCATTTCTAATGGTTGAGAGTTCTTGACCATGTACACTTATTTATATCTGAGTGGAACTCGGACATTACTACAGAATGTCTCTTCATATCTGTTTGTTTACTTAGATCACTCGAGGAAACATATATATGTATATCTTTACATGAAATCATGTGAAATTTTGCACTAATCCTTTTGGGAAAAGACTGTGTTTTCTTCATAACGAAGCTGGCGGTGATGATAGCATCTGTTGATGTAGGTCCCAAGAAATAATCAGTCTGGGGCAATTAAACTAATGATCCATGGTGTTATGTTAAACACAACACTACACTCTTTTTTTCTAGCCATCGTAAAACTTCAGTCAGATTAATGTTCCGGAAATGATAACCATCAAGAAGTGTTCATCTGTGAGTTACTATGAGACTAAAGTTGGAGTCGCAGAGCTTATCATGTAAAAATGAAAATAAATTTCACTTAAAGTACACTTAAAACGAAGTAATCCTGTCTGACTTTAGTGTAATTCCCAAGTGTACCTTAGAACTCAATCTCAAGTGACTGTATCATCTTTTTTACATCTTTAGAGTTCTTAAACTGTAGTACATACGTTAAATGTTGCATCTATCTCCATAACCTAACGGCAACTGTAAACACTATGTTCATGTGGTTTGTTGTTTTAAAGCAAATGCTTCTGTTTTAAAGTTACTTCTGCATGTGATCTCCCTGCATGATTCTGCCCAACTCGTGGTGGAGATTCCAATCCTGTGCTGATCAACAAGCGTGTGCCACCACTGTGCGTCGGTGGCACAGTGGTTAGGACTCTCGCCGACCATGCACATGGTCCGAGGTTCGATCCCCTACCGACGCACACCTGATATCTATGGTCAGCCTGCGAAATTTGGGCTACCGATATCCACGCTGAAAATCTCATACTTGTACCAAAAATACAGTGTGCAATCAAGCTGTAATCAAAAATACGAAAAAATACTGATCTTCCTAATAAATTTTATAGGATAGTTAGTTATTTAACACCAACGCCTCTTGTTACTGGATTAATACCAATATGTTATTATTGTTATACACTTTTAATTTATTTATCAATTGAAAGAAATGTACAGGAGACTGGCAATAGTAATGACCTGATTGATACTATTCAAAATGTTATTGAAGAAGTATTCACATCTACTGTCGACGTCTGGGAAATGGTTAAATGTTTTATTCGGCTGTCAGATTGGTAAGCCCACGTCTTGTCAACACTATTACTACTGTCTGCGGCATATACACCACCACCACCACCAACAACAACAACGTGTGGGCAGCAGTAATCAGCCATCAAAGCCTCGTCAAGGTGTTGATTCTTGTATTGAAGCAATTCGAAATGTTGGTCTGATTGCTCACATTGATGCTGGTAAAACAACGACTACAGAACGCATGCTGTACTATGCCCGTAAGTTGTTCTTTTGAAAATGTATTCTATTTATTTATTTTAATTTTTTGACATTGCATTGTTATAACCGAAATCATATGAATGATTATTATTATTTCCTTGAGTTCTGAGTGGGAGATTTCAGTAGGGGTTTCAGCAGCACGTTTCCTGCTCAGATTAGGCGCAGTTTTGGAAATCTCAGGGACAGATAGTTAGTGGATCGATATCTACACACCACCGTGTGCTTTTCGAAGTGTGTGGGCGGTTGTTACTTCCCGGTTGCCCACACCACTGTGGAAGTTGCTTGATTCTTCGGGTACCTGAAACAGAGAGAGAGAGATGGCTAGTGTTGCGTGACGACAGAGTCCAGGAGACAACTTCTTGAGCCAGGCCGGTCACACACGGCTTGTATGAACTGGTTCCTCGGTTTGGTTCCGTATTAGTGAAGTTACCGCCGGTTACGGACCACTGTAGGGTGGTAAGTCGGGATGTACAAATTTTGAGGTGGACTTTTTCTAACCCCATCTCTCCAGCAGAGTGGAGAGACAGCATAGCTGGCTGGCATTCTGGTCATCTGAGGGAAACACCCTACTTCTGTTACATCCCTGTCCCCCAGAAGTACTACTTCGCCCACAGACCCCCAGTAAAGTGTAGGAATGATTCTTACAGAATTCCGGTAACTGCTTTTAGTGTAATCGCTATTCTAACAACCTTCGTGGCATGGTAAGACCTGCAGAAACATTGGTTCCAGCCAGTGTAGCTTGTTGGGTCATCGGAATTGTAAGCCCGATCACCACGTCAAGGCAGCAGCTGTCGGTCGGGTAACATGATTACGTTGAAGCACGTGCAAATAGCACACAGCCTTCTTTAAACCTTGTACACAAACATTAGGTCGCGTACTATCCCATCGCCCTTAGCAAATCTAGCAATGGGAGTCACGAGAACACCATCAGAACATATGGCAGGTTAGGTATCCCGTTAGCTGACATAGGATCAGGCTGGAAAAGAGCTAGCCGGTGGTGATCAAACCAAATCACGGCTTCATCAGTCAATGAAATCCACAACAGTTAGTTTAAGCCACGTAGGAAGGTGTAGACTTCCTGACTGGTTGGGGTCTTCGGGACGGTAAAAACCAATGAAAGCTGGAGACAATTGGTGATATAGCTCAAAATGATCGTTCTCAATGACTGGCTTGTGCAGATGCAACCATTCCTTGTGACTTATAATTTCCAATGAAACTATATTGTTATTCGTTCGTTATTACTATTCCTTTGTCTCACAGCCCTGTTTACTGTCTGTATTATGCATTTCTTCTACTTTCTTCTCTTGCTTTGTGTGCTACAAGGAAAGAGTGTGGCGACTTGAACTGGTGCACATCGGTGCAAAGTTCTACGTAGAAAACAGACAGACAGACAGATATACTTCAGGACAATGTGAAGAAAGTATATACGCAGCCTACTGAACATATATTCGAGAAGAGAAGTAGATTTAAGCTCAGACTACTATATTTAGTACTAGGAACCTTCAAGATCCAGTTGAGAGCCTTCAGAAAAATCTGAAGATGGAATACAGTTCAAGTTAAACATTCACTAATTGAAGAAGGTAGCTACAATGGATGCCTTCACAGCAGTCATCAGGATAAAGTTGATGACATTTAGAGACGTCATGGGAGGAAGTCTGTGTGAAATGACACTGTGACTCTTTAAAACATGCGCTTGAAAAGAAACCCGTGAGTACATCTTAGCCAGATGAGGAAGACAAGAAAACGAATAGCTCTCTACAAACACCCAGAATACTTCAAAGAAGCTGGGACAGATCGTAAGGTTGCAAGTTTAACATCACATTCAGAATCTGAATGACAAAAGGAGATTTTTTGAAGGACATAAAGTTGGTGAAGTCGAGGAAACTATCAGGATCTAATGAAATCCCTTCCTGAAACACTAAAAACGGACCTGGAGGCATCAACAGATAACATACTCACGTAACTGCTGCAGAAGTTGTTTGAGGAAAAATGGTACCTGATGATCTCCTGAAAGACTGTCTGTCTGACTCTCTGTATTCGATATAGAACTTTGCACCGATGTGCACCAGTTCAAGTCGCCACACTCTTTCCTTGTAGCACACAAAGCAAGAGAAGAAAGTAGAAGAAATGCATAATACAGACAGTAAACAGGGCTGTGAGACAAAGGAATAGTAATAACGAACGAATAACAATATAGTTTCATTGGAAATTATAAGTCACAAGGAATGGTTGCATCTGCACAAGCCAGTCATTGAGAACGATCATTTTGAGCTATATCACCAATTGTCTCCAGCTTTCATTGGTTTTTACCGTCCCGAAGACCCCAACCAGTCAGGAAGTCTACACCTTCCTACGTGGCTTAAACTAACTGTTGTGGATTTCATTGACTGATGAAGCCGTGATTTGGTTTGATCACCACCGGCTAGCTCTTTTCCAGCCTGATCCTATGTCAGCCAGCTAACACTGCCCATTGTCGAGGAAGGCGATGTCTAGGCATGCATGCGTAACACGTGTCCTAACCATCTCAGTCGATTGTAACTGCTTCACAGCCTCGTCAATTGATTTCCCCTACCTAGCACTCTACCGACGCCTATTCTCTATATTGCTCAGACTACCTAGTCAAATTACCAAATAAAGGCAACTTAGACCTTGAGCGGTATCATGTTCCTCACCACACCAGGAAGAGAGGGATTAAGACCATGGAAGTTGGAAGGGTTGAACGAACTTTTTCTGTACACAGAGATCTGGCTTTTCTGTTTTGATAGCCAAACCTTCAGCAATACAGATGAGTCGGGTACGTAGGGATTTGGGTAAATTACTCTTTGCCGTGTAGATGACTTTAAGAGCGGAGCCTATAGAGATAGGGTGATCATTATCGACCAGATGTTCAATGATAGTGCTTTTTATTGCTATACTTCCACCTCTTCGTAACCACGCAGGATAGTGTTCTTGCACCCTCTTGGACAAAACTCGAATCGAACGACCGATTTCACTTGTTCCACTTGTCATTCTAAATCAATTTTTCTGTTTTACAACGTTAAATTCTATGCTATCAGACTTCGCGTGCGTTTCGGATTGTGAGGGCGATTGTTACTTCCCGGCTGCCCACACCGTGAAAGTTGGTTGCGTGACCGCAGAGCCCAGGGGACAACTGCTTGAGGCCGGTCACACGCAGCCTGTTTTTGTTTGTTCTTTATTGTTTTGTGTGCCTCAGTAGCATATTTATCACTCCTGCCCTGTGACACGGCAGCAGGAAGCGCGGTCGTTGTTAATCCGGGCCACGGCCGATCCGGCATTAACTGAGGTACTAGGCAGCGTCTGGGAATCAGAAGAAGTCCCATCGGATTGGTGTAAGTCACTGATTATCCCGATATACAAGAATGGAAACAAGTCTTCCTGTGATAATCACAGAGGGATTAGCTTGACTAATATAGTATCTAAAGTCTTAGGCTCAATAATCATGCGTAGATTGAGTGGTGCTCGGGAGACACAAACACGAGAGAGCCAGGCAGGCTTTAGACCAGGAAGAGGGTGTATTGATCATATCTTCACCCTCCGACAGATTCTAGAACATAGGAATTCCTACCGGCGTCCAAAAGTCATTGTATTTCTTGACCTAAAGGCGATGAAATCTCAGCACGGATCCGAAAAGCTCGAGCTGCTTTCGCTGACTTACACCATCTCTGGCGTAGGCGTGACATCCGGCTATCAACCAAGGGACGTGTGTACTGCTCATCAGTTCGCTCCGTCCTTGTCTATGGCTCTGAAACATGGCCAATACGAGTTGAAGACATGAAAAGGTTGACTGCTTTCGATCATAGATGTCTGCGATCTCTGTCTCACGTTAGGTGGTTTAATAAGGTAAGTAATGTTGACGTTAGGCGTAAAGTGTTGGGCAAAGAGGGAAAATCAATCGACGAGGCTATAAAGTTACATAGACTAAGATGGCTAGGTCACGTGCTGCGCATGCCTAACCACCGCCTCCCCCGACGGGCATTGCTAGCTGATATCGGTGAAGGTTGGAAAAGAGCCAGTGGTGGCCAAACAAAAACATGGCATCAATCCATGAAATCCTTGACAAATAAACTGAGTCAGCAGGTAGGGAGATGCAGACTTCCGGGTTGGGGCCCTCGGGACTGACTCTAGGAATCAATGGCTGGCGACAACAGGTGACATGGCTCAAAATCGTTGTCAATGGCCAGCGCAGATGTATTCAGTCTCTGTAATCTTTCATATTCCTTTCTACCATTACCCATTCTGTTTCACTAGTGTACTTGTCAAACTCTATTGATTCTGTTCACTCATCTTCTTGTCTACCTTTGTGTGCTATTTGGAACATGGCAACTCGAACTGCTGCACTTCGATGCCAAGTTCTATGTTTGTTTTTTTTGATTTACAGCTTGATTGCACACTGTATTTTTGGTACAGTATGAGATTTTCAGCGTGGATATCGGTAGCCCAAATTTCGCAGGCTGACCATAGATATCAGGTGTGCGTCGGTAGGGGATCGAACCTCGGACCATGTGCATGGTCGGCGAGAGTCCTAACCACTGTGCCACCGACGCACAGACCTAAAGGCAGCTTTTGACTCTGTCAATCGAGAAGTTCTCTGGAGATGCTTGGCTGTAAAGGGAATGCCAAGAAAATATATTGCATTGATTAAGGCACTCTACTCGTACTCATACAGCCAGGTGAGGGCTTACGGCGAGCTGTCATCTGAAGTGGTGACGACTAGTGGTGTCCGTCAAGGATGCCCATTATCCCCTTTTCTATTCAACTTCATCATAGATGTGTTAATCGACTTAACCCCAAGTGACTTCAGAGACTCAGGGATTGACTTGCTACCAGGGAATAATCTCGTTGACTTGGAATATGCAGATGATATAGTCCTTCTAGACGAAGACGCTGACAAAATGCAGAGTCTTCTAAACACCTTGAGCCGCAATCTACGAATGTTTGGCATGCGAGCGATTCGCTCCCGCCAAATGCAAGATGATGTTACAGGACTGACTGGACTACATCGACGCCTAGTTTAAAAATAGGAAGTGAAGTGGTAGAGCACGTTGACCGCTTCACTTATTTGGGAAGTACCATCAGCCAACGCCAACGGGTTGATCTCTGACGAAATCTCAGCTGAGTACGGATACAGAGGGCTAGTTTCGCATTTGCCAGTTTACGCCGACTCTGGCGTAGACGAGATGTTCGACTATCGACCAAAGGGCGGGTGTACTGCTCATCAGTCCGCTCCGTCTTCCTTTATGGCCAGCTGTGAGACCTGGCCACTGAGAGTGGAAAACATGAAAAGATTAGTTTTCTTCGATCATAGGTGCCTGCGCTCTATCTCCCGTGTTGGTTGGTGGTATAATAAGGTGAGCAATATTGAGGTTAGGTATCGGTCGAGTGCTAGGTAAGTAGGAGGGGAAATCAATGGACGAGGCTGTGAAGCAGTCACATCGACTGAGATGGTTAGGACATGTGTTACGCATGCATGCCTAGTCATCGCCTTCCTCGACGAGCAATATTAGCGGATATAGGGTCAGGCTGGAAAAAAGCTAGCGGCGGTCAAACAAAAACATGGCACCAGTCAATGAAATCCACAACAGTTGGTCTAAGCCACGTAGGAGGGTGTAGACTTCCTGACTGGTTGGGGTCCTCGGGGCAGTAAAAACCAATGGTTGGAAACAATTGGTGACATGGCTCAAAATCGTTCTCAGTGGCTAGCGCAGATGCATCCACTCCATGTGACTTATGATCTCTAATGAAACTGTTTTGTTCTTCGTTATTACTCCTCCTTTGTCTCACACCTCTGCTCACTGTCTCTATTATGCTTTTCTTGTACTTTCTTCTCTTGCTTCGTGTGCTACATGGAGGGAGTGTGGCGACTTGAACTGGCGCACATTTGTGCAAAGTTGTATGTCGAAAACAGACAGACGGGAGACAGACAGCTATCAAACTTCACACAATATTACGTAACGTTTTTACTTTATTCGATTTGTCTACTAATCCTATAATTGCACACCCTTTTTCAATTTCTATACATCCTATGAATTATTCTATATTTGACATTAATTGTTTTCTCACTTGACATTTAACTATGATTATAATCACAAACATTTTAGTTTTTAATTGCATTTCATACTACTATTATGATGCATTTTATGCATTCACTCAGACCTATGATTCAGTTCCCTCACCGGATATAACTTCTTAAAGAAAACCATATATATTTGTACGATTGTACAGCTTGATGATAAATTCGTTGTTGAAGAGAGTCTCTTCGCTGGATGGATCACCACTTGTTTTGATTTTCTATATGTTACAATGGGAATTTTCCTTGAAGTAAAATAACATCCAGACGGAATTCGTGATGGATTTGACATTGCCTGAAGATGTTGTAGAGGGGACAAGAAGAGTGACTCGTCAAACACTGGAGTGAATGAAATATAAAATGCGGATGCGAAGTAACGGATAGTAACGAAGGTGATAATAATTTTCAACTTGATATGAAAGTTTGAAAGTACGAATGTAGATTATAGATTACAAGTGGCTTAGGGAGACAAGATATCATAGGATTAAAAAACAGTTACAACATATGCAAAATTAATATTCGATAACTGGAGAAATAATAGTTTTAAAAGCGAATAAAAGGTGATAATTATTTTCAACTTGATATGAATTACAAGGGGCTTAGTGACGCAGGGATAGAACGAATTACAGGTGTGAACAAAATGAGCATGGAAACGAATTGAAATCAAAATTTTCAACTTGAAATGTAAGTTAGGAGATGTGTGTGAATATATGGATTACAAGAGGCATAGAAACAAAAAATTACACAGGAGTCGAATATAGTTGTAATTTTCCGGCAGCAACTCTAAGAGTGATATTCTCTAGCTGCCCACTACTTCGGAGCAACGCGAAAGACAGACTTCCACGTATGACCACTTCATTGTGCATATATCAGTTCACCTGCTCTTGCGGAGACAGGTACATAGGTCGTTCTATGCGGGTCTTATCAAAACGTGTTAGAGAACATCATCCAGCATGGCTGCAAAGAGGAGGCACTGGTTCAATCAGAAGCGCAATAACTGAACATCTCGTCAATACCTGTCACAGAATCTCAACTGACTCATCATTTAGAGTCATTTAAAAAGTAAACAAAGATCTAACAAAGGTAGTCTGTGTGTTTCCGACTTCTTTGTACTGTGGAAGCTCTTGCCATATGCATCGAAAAGCCGAAACTATGTGTTCAAAAGAAGCTAGTCCAGCCTTTACAACTACCATGGACCTGGTCTCTGTGTGTTTAATTTTCTCACTTTGCCTTCATTCATCCCATTTCCTTTTTTCAGTTATAAAATCAGTTATTTTTAGTTTGTTTCCATGCTCCTCCTGATCACACTTGTAATCCGTTTAGGCTAACCACTTAACAATTATATTCGACTCCTGTGTAATTTTTTGTTTCTATGCCTCTTGTAATCCATATATTCACACACATCTCCTAACTTACATTTCAAGTTGAAAATTTTGATTTCAATTCGTTTCCATGCTCATTTTGTTCACACCTGTAATTCGTTCTATCCCTGCGTCACTAAGCCCCTTGTAATTCATATCAAGTTGAAAATAATTATCACCTTTTATTCGCTTTTAAAACTATTATTTCTCCAGTTATCGAATATTAATTTTGCATATGTTGTAACTGTTTTTTAATCCTATGATATCTTGTCTCTCTAAGCCCCTTGTTATCTATAATTTCATTTTCTTTATTTCTCTTTTATTTTTATTTTTAATTACAGCTTGATTCCACATCGTATTTTTGGTACAAGTATGGAATTTTCAGCATGGATATTGGTAGCCCAAATTTCGCAGGCCGACCATAGATATCAGGTGTGCGTCAGCAGAGGATCGAACCTCGTACCATGTGCATGGTCGGCGAGAGTCCTAACCACTGTGCCACCGACGCACACAATACATATAATCTACATTCATACCTTCAAACTTTCATATCAAGTTGAAAATTATTATCACCTTCGTTACTATCTGGAATTAAACAAATAATAATAATTGTAACTATGGTAACTGATATACATGAACCAATAAGATGACAGACAGTAGTTTTTCTACTGTCTATCATTTGATTCCGATTGGTTGTAAAGTCATGTGACAAAAAGGTCATACATTGTTTATTTAGTTGAGTACATATAGCCAATAAAGGCAAATGAAAATAAGATTTGATAGTGTGAAATATTCCCATATTATGAATTAAAAGTCAATCTGAACGAAGAATATTCTTTTCAATAATTTCTCTTCAGGTTCTTACAATTATAAAATATAATATTTGTGGTCGTTACAATAAAGATAGCCAGGTATGCGGCGGATACATTTTCTAACGTAGAATAACAGATTAGCAGCTATGGGGTGTCAAAATAAATAGTCATATTTGTGTGACAAACGTGCTAGGCTGAAATCGATTAGAAATATTGTAAAGCGGGAGACAATAGTGGTGGTTAATCATAATGGAATTGTAGAGTGTGGGGTAGGAAAATTGACAAATCAGATCAAGGTTATAAAAGGTGTCAGGTGAGTGGCTAGTACAAAGTGGTCTGAGTTAAGCAGGATATAGTAAGACTGGAATGAGAGGATCATAGTGAAATAACGAATATATTAAATGAAACAGGTGGAGGCATATATTGAGAAAACAGATAATATCACTAATAATAAGTCCGTATAAATGAATGAAAATTCGATAGTATTGAGGGAATGTTTGCATAAAGGGCATAAATTATGACGAATAATAATAATAATAACTGTAATAATAATATTTATAATAATAAGTAAAGTAAAAAAGAAAGAGAAAAAAAACCAAGAGGGTTAATTGGAAGGAGCACTCTTGGTGAGAAGAAAAATCTTCAATCTAAGGTTGGCCACGGTAGGAACAGCGTCTGGACGTGTTCTTTTTGGATACATGAAAATAATATTAGAAACTGTATTGGGGTGCATATGTAAGCTGAGACGATAGTCCATTAGTTAGCATAGTCAATTTAATCTGTATAGGGTTTATAGGCAGAAAAAAATGTCATGAAGTGTTAAAGAACAGTTGGGTGATATAGTGTTGTTTTATAGTCAACAGAATATACAAGTGTCCTTGGCATGAGAGAAATGCGATAACCACAAAATACATACAAATACACAATAACAAAGGAGGCACCGAATTTGAGGGCTGACCGATAATGTCTAATCATAAAATAAAGAGACTAAATTGTAAAAAGATGTTACAGAATTGGTAGGCTTAGTATAAAATCATAAAGGTTGACAAACAGTAAGGGTAACAATGAGGTGAAATAGACTGGGTGGCGAAATGGATAATAAAGACATGATATCATAATGAAACTATGGCCCACTATAAGGTATAGTGTACACATAGATCTGGTCTCTCAACTTATCAATCTCTAAAGCCTCAGCTATGGCTAGGAGGCGTAATCGTGTGCCTCTGGGGGGGTGGGGTTGTTCGCTACACGATACACAACTGTAAATGACTCATGTACTTTGATGCTATGTGTTTGCTATCCACTAGATATGACAGAATTGCACTATTTAATGATTTGGTTGCTCTTTTCCCAAGCCAAATAGGAATATGTTCACGAATGCGCAAAGATAAATTCCTTTGAGTACGACCTGTATAACTAGCTGCACAGGAGTAGTTGAATTTATATACACACATTGATGTCGCCATTTTGGGCAATCTATCTTTAATGCACAGTGTCAATATCGGTTTGGTTGAGAAACTGACATGCAGTTTTGCGGCATTAAAAGTTCTTTCAATTGATCTCGTTAATCTAAGGTTTAATATATATCGCTGGCGATATCGCCTTTGAATTGTACATTTAAGTAAAGCTTTTTCTTACTTACTGTGCCTCGCTTGGTTTTATGTATAGTTTCATGGATATACTTCTTTACAAGGTTGGTAGTTAATGCACAGACAAAATAATTATAGTGGAATATCGATCAATATACACATATCCTTCAGTAGCCGTCCAATGTTCACCTACCAACTCAAAGATGTCTTACCTAACCTCAGCTCTTCCTCATGCATATACCATTTCAACTGTTCCTGTGGTTCAGGTTACATAGGGCGCACGATTAGGAAGGTTCGTCTACGGGTTCGAGAACACTTACCAGCTTGGTGTTCAGTAAGGGAAGTTAAGACCATAAAAAAAATATATCAGATTGTCAAAAAATAAAGCACACATCATGTATGTGACTACATATCACACACTGTACTATGTACTTTTTACTTCTGCGTTGTCTATGACACAAACTGAGTCCTGGGTCACTAACTGGTCGCATTCCTACTTCTCAAACAGAATGTAGTTCACTGTATACAAAGGTAAATCCTCCTCTGCTGTGCTCACTGAAGCTGGTGTCCCTCAAGGTGCTGTACTCTCCCCACTTCTCTTTTCTTTCTTTCTTTCTCTCTTTCTACATGACTTACCATATTCAAATGACATTAATTTTGTTAAATATTCTGACGACCTGACTGTATCTTTACCTGTCAAATGTCAAAGTGACTGCTCCAAACTGAATGGCATTTTATCAGAAATCAGCCAGTGATCCAAGGAAAACGGTCTCACCACCTTAAATACCTCTAAATGTCAAACAGTCGATTTCACCTTTACGCATAAATCTGACCTAAACAAACTGGTGGTTAGCACTGACGAGGTGTGCAACATAGATGGCATTGAAACAGAGACCAAGTCGGAAATTAAATATCTTGGCGTCATTCTATCTGATGATCTTTCCTTCCTGGTCGTCTCATATCTTGATGATTTCTAAGGAAATATTCCTTCCATCTCACCTTCTACATCAAGAAGTTAAGACATTGTGGAATAAGCCAACCCTTACTATTACGATTCGTTAACTCTTGTATCCTGCCTATTATTCTCTATTGTTCCCCTTAGTTTATCCAGGGCTGGCTACTGAAGAAAGACTATACCTTACTACGCAGGATGTTAAAGGTTGTCAGCAGGGTAAGCAACGTGCCACTTAACCAACCAGCTTGTTAATATTCTGGTCGACAGGCACTTGGACTCATGTGAGAAATGGGCTGAATCCATTTTATCTATCTAACTCACACCACCATCTTCATTCACAACTCTATCCTTGTATCTCATCAGGCAGGATCAGAAGCCTATATAGAAAACTATATGCTCGCACTAGCAAGTACGAAAACTCAACCATACCCCACTTAGCTCGTGTTCTGTGCGACAAAGAAGAAAGCATTAGGCGTGATACCTATAGCTAACTTATTAAATAGTCAGTAGAACAACTGGATCTCGTCTTTCCAACTCATAGCATTTATAGGAACAACGTTTTCTTTCTTTCATTTCTTTTTTTCGTATATGTTGTTTTGTTTCTCTCTTCCTTACAAACTCTACTTAAAACATTCTTCTTCGTTCTTTCACACTCTGCATATCTCGACCCTTTTGTTACCGCTTACGCCAGTAAGTACGCTAGTATATCTAATTTTCTAACACCTTCAAACATTCTGTTCACCTTTGGCTTTGCTACCGACCGATATGCTAATATGTTGTTGTCAAAATTAACTGAGACTACCCATAATCTACGTAGAATTTTATTTATTGTTAATGTACTAACTGGATGCAATACTGTAGTAAAATGCTGAGAATTCCATTCTGTATTACAAGCACTGTTTTGGGATAAAGCAAATTATTATTATCATTATTATTATGTGCGGTAGGTTGAAAACACTTCCACTGTTTTTCTCTTTTTTTTCATTAAATTTACCTCCTCAGGACGTACACACTATTTAGGTGAAGTGGATGATGGCGATACTGTGACTGATTGCCTACCAGAGGAGCGTGAACGGGGTATTAGCATTGTCACTGCAGCCGCTTCTCTGTCATGGAGAAACCATACAATTCACCTGTTGGATACACCAGGACATGTGGATTTCACTTTTGAAGTGGAACGCAGTTTAACTGTTCTAGACAGTGTCGTCATTATACTGGATGCAGTGAAAGGTGTACAAACTCAAACGCATACAGTTTGGTAAGTTTTAATTCTTGCAGTAAAACAAAAAAGATAGGCAATCATTTATTTCAATATTGCGAAAAATCGATAATATCGATTTGTAAAGTAAGATTACAATGGAATCACCACAGTTCATTAAAGATACTTAAATTATAACAGTAATAATAAAGATATAGTAGCAAATGGAATATCAACTAAAATCAGGAAAATTTCACAAAAATTCAAGATCATTCAAACCTAGATGACCAAGCGGGTAAGAATAATGTCTGCACCAACCAACTTCTTTTGGATGCACAAATTAGGCTTGCCAATCTGGATCCCAACGGCCGGCCAGCCAGTCTCAGCAATATTTACTAGTCGAACTCTTAAGGCGTACGAAATTGAGATTCGTTGGCGTGCGGTAGGTAAATGACCCTGACAGCCGCCTGGTTATCATCAATGAATCTCGTGTTGTGTATCCACAAGATGAGTGAGATAGAATAGCGCTGAGAATAGATTTTGTTTGTCCTTTACTTAACCAACCACTGTGTAGGGTGGTGTTCGGGAATTCGACAAGAAACATGCCTAATTGTGTATGGCCTATGCAAGTAACTGGCTCACTCCACATCAGGAGCAGTTGAATTGGTAGATACACATGGAACAGGCGGCGAACGAACGCAAAAGAAGACTGAGTGGTTTTGAGGACACAGTGGAATTCAGAAGCAGCACTGAATGCTCTTTTTACCGCTTCATTTCTAAGGCGCTGTGTTAGTATCTCACTGATGTTGTCCCCAAAGAACTGAATTTGTAAGAATAAGGCTTTCCGTTGCCTCGGAACTGTTGATACCTTGGGCTGATTTGATTTTAAATTGATATTCATATCAATAAACTTTTCTAGATAACCATTTTCACTCAGGAACCAACCGTTTAATATTATTAGGATCTTCATCGTGATCTGCGTAAAGGAGAATGATGCTCAGGAAGACTTCGTGTGCTTTTGGAAGTGTGTGGGCGGTTGTTACTTCCCAGTTGCCCACACCACTGTGGGTGCCTGAAATAGAGAGAGGGGGCTAGTGTTGCGTGACCACAGAGTCCAGGGACAACTGCTTGAGCCAGGCCGGTCACACACGGCTTGTATGAACTGGTTTCCTGGTTTGGTTCCGTATTAGTAAACTTACCGCCGGTTGCGGATCACCGTAGGGTGGTAAGTGGGGATGTACAATTTTTGGGGCCGACATTTTCTAACCTCCTCTCTCCAGCAGAGTGGAGAGACAGCATAGCTGGCTGGCATTCTGGTCATCTGAGGGAAACACCTTACTACTGTTACACCCCTGTTCCTCAGAAGCAGGACTTCGCCCTCAGGCTCAAAATCGTTGTCAATGGCCAGCGCAGATGTATTCAGTCTCTGTAATCTTTCATATTCCTTTCTACCATTACCCATTCTGTTTCACTCGTATACTTGTCAAACTCTATTAATTCTCTTCACTCATCTTCTTGTCTACCTCTGTGTGCCAATTGGAACGTGGCAACTCGATCTGGTGCACTTCGGTGCCAAGTTCTATGTTGAATCCAGACTTCGCCCTCAGACCCCCAGGAAAGTGTTAGAAAAAATTCTTACACTATACCGGTAACTGCTTTTAGTGTAATCGCTATTCTAACAACCTTCGTGGCATGGTAAGACCTGCAGAAACATTGGTTCCAGCCAGTGTAGCTTGTTGGGTCATCGGGAATTGTAAGCCCGATCACCACGTCAAGGCAGCAGCCATCGGTCGGCTCAATTGTAAAGACATTTAACTCAACATATCTTCCTTTATTGATTCTCTATAGGATAAGTTAAAGTCTGAGTGCTTATTAGAGTGTGTTGATTTCCTATAAATGCTAGTATCTTGTTGCGTTTATGAAGTAGGAGCACAGAGTCTAATGACGGACATAACTTCCCCCCCCGCCCCAGTTTCATCTGATCAAGGTATCACAAGTGAAGATACCACACAATGATAGTTGTTTAGCGTCCCATAGCCAGTTTTTGTGACCTTGCAGGTTAAGGTATACCACGAGGTCCTAGATTAGTGATTACCGTTGCTTAAGTGTATCCACATTGAAAGTAGTTTGTAAGCTATCCTCTTAAAAAGACTGTTTGAGTATTAGTCGGTGGCACAGTGGTTAGGACTCTCGTCGACCATGCACATGGTACGAGGTTCGATCCTCTGCTGACGCACACCTGATATCTATGGTCGGCCTGCGAAATTTGGGCTACCAATATCCATGCTGAAAATTCCATACTTGTACCAAAAATACGATGTGGAATCAAGGTGTAATCAAAAATAAAATAAATAAATAGTGGGGAACTCCGCACAGAAGTGAGGCATCTCATGTCGCCACACTCTCTGAAGCATACATGTGTAGAAGGAAAAGCTTCGAAAGAACTGAAATGGGCAGCAGTGTACGGGACGAGGAGTAATTGCACACAGAAAGCATGAAGACTGAATGGATCTGGACAGTTACGGAGGATGAATGCGTCTACGCCACTGAGGACGATTTTGAGAGATGTCATCAAAAGACTGAAGCCATTGGTTCTGAATGTCGCGGGGACCTCAGTTAAGCTGGCTATAGCCCCCCCCCCCCGCCTACCTGGCTCAAATAAACAATCAAAGACTTCATGGAGTAATTTCATATTTTCACCTGTCCACTCCTAACTTTTTTCCAAACCAATACAAATGTGTCAGTTAGCACTGCTCGGCGAGGAAGGCGATTGCTTTATATGCCCGACACGTATCTTAGCTATCTCCGTCTGTGTATAACTTCAAAAGTTCATTGGTTGACTTATCGTCCTTGCCTAACAGTCTACGCAAAGTGTTTAGGAGCCTTCTTTGTAGACTACACTGCTGCTTTGACTCTATCCCTAGAGCACTTTTACTAAGCAAGCTGATTTTGAGCACCCACTGAGTCCTGGGTTGCAAGGTGGGTGGCTGTCTTCTTACTTTTCCGATGAATACAACGTTACTGTTTTTTAAATGGGAAACACTCGACTTCGTTGCTGATGGAAACTGGTGTGTTTCAATGTAGTATACTCACTCTCCCTTTCCTTTTTTTCTTTCTTTCCTTTTTCATGACCTTCACCATTCTTGCAAAGCTAATTTCATTAAATATGCCAATGATCTGACCACTTCTATCCCAGTAGTTTTGCATCACATGTGACACGAGAGAACCAGGTAGGCTCTAAACCAAGAATAGGGTGTATTGATCATATCTTCACCCTTCGACAGATTCTAGAACATAGGAATTCTTACCGACGACTAGTGGTGTCAGTCAGGGATGCCCATTATCCCCATTTCCATTCAATTTCATCATATATGTACTAATGGACTTAACCCTAACTCACTTCAGAGACTCAGGGATTGACTTGCTACCACGTGATAATCTCTTTGACTTAGAATATGCAGATGATATAGTCCTTCTAGGCGAGGACGCTGACAAAATACAGCACAGTCTTCTAAACACCTTGAGCTGCAATCTACGAATATTTGGCATGCGAGCGATTCGCTCCCGCCAAATGTAGGATGATGTTACAGGACTGACTGGACTACACTGACTCCTAGTTTGGAAACAGGGAGTGGAGTGGTTGAGGGAGCGGGTTGACCGCTTCACTTATTTGGGAAGTACCATCAGCCAATGCCAACGGGTTGACCTCTGACGAAATCTCAGCTGAGTACGGATACAGAGGGCTAGTTTCGTATATGCCAGTTTACGCTGTCTCTGGCTTAGTAGACGACATATCCGACTGTCTATCGACCAAAGGGCGGGTGTACTGCTCAAAAGTCCGCTCCGTCCTCCTTTATGGTCAGCTGTGAAATCTGGTCATTGAGAGTGGAAGACATGAAAAGATTAGTTTTCTTCGATCATAGGTGCCTGCGCTCTATCTCCCGTGTTGGTTGGTGGTATAATAAGGTGAGTAATATTGAGGTTAGGTATCGGTCGAGTGCTAGGTAAGTAGGAGGGGAAATCAATGGACGAGGCTGTGAAGCAGTCACATCGACTGAGATGGTTAGGACATGTGTTACGCATGCATGCCTAGTCATCGCCTTCCTCGACTGACAGGCAATGTTAGCTGACATAGGATTGGTCAGGCTGGAAAAGAGCTAGCCGGTGGTGGTCAAACCAAAAGATGGCTTCATCAGTCAATAAAATCCACAACAGTTAGTTCAAGCCAACCAGCC
Organism: Trichobilharzia regenti; assembly: GCA_944472135.2. Lineage (NCBI taxonomy): Eukaryota > Metazoa > Platyhelminthes > Trematoda > Strigeidida > Schistosomatidae > Trichobilharzia > Trichobilharzia regenti. The sequence goes on from OX235270.1 coordinate 17,505,555, forward strand.
ATATAGGAAGGTGTAGACTTCCTGACTGGTTGAGGACTCCGAGACGGTAAAAACCAATGGTTGGAAACAATTGGTGACAATAATAATAATAATAATAATAATTTGCTTTATTCCAAAACAGTGCTTGTAATACAGAATGGAATTCTCAGCATTTTACTACAGTATTGCATCCAGTTAGTACATTAACAATAAATAAAATTCTACGTAGATTATGGGTAGTCTCAGTTAATTTTGACAACAACATATTAGCATATCGGTCGGTAGCAAAGCCAAAGGTGAACAGAATGTTTGAAGGTGTTAGAAAATTAGATATACTAGCGTACTTACTGGCGTAAGCGGTAACAAAAGGGTCGAGATATGCAGAGTGTGAAAGAACGAAGAAGAATGTTTTAAGTAGAGTTTGTAAGGAAGAGAGAAACAAAGCACCACATAACAGAGGGAAAAGAGAGAGAGAGAGAAAAGGAAACGAAAGAAAGAAAATCGTTCTCAATGGCTGGCTAGTGCAGATGCATCCACTCCTTGTGACTTATGATTTCCAATGAAACTTTATCGTTCTTCGTTCGTTATTAATATTCCTTTTGCCTCACATTTCTCTTAACTGTCTCTCTCTATTATGCTTGTCTTCTATTGCTTTGTGTGCTATAAGGAACGGAGTGTGGCGACTTGAACTGGTGCACATCTGTGCAAAGTGGTTTTATGTCGAAAATAGACAGACAGACAGGCAGAAACACACGCATTCGCTTAAATTATGTTTTTGTTTTGTTTTGATTAGCACAATGGAAGTATTTAAATTCTTTACTAGTTAACCATAATAGAATTCTACTGTTTACACTCTCGTTGTCTCTCTCTCTCTGTCTCTGTTCGACTAGTCGCCAGGCTCATCGTTACAATCTTCCATGTGTAGTTTATATCAATAAAATGGATCGTCCATCAGCCAATGTGGATGCGTGTTTATACAGCCTGTCAAATCAATTGCCCACAAAAGCTAACTATGTACCCTTACATTATCCAGTTTTCTCACATCATTTTGATGAAATCAATGCGCCGTCATCACCTGTGAACTATTCTCGTGGTGCTGATGTTAAAGACAGTACTAAAAGTCGATTTGTTGGACTTGTAGATCTGACCACAATGGAATTAAAGGTAATATATATATATATAAATTGTTGATATTTTTCAAAGTTAGTTATGTCATTTCTAATCTTAGTCTAAACAAAATAATATAGTTTACAAAATACCCTGCAATGATTGTGAGTTAGGTCAACCACCTATATAGGTCAAACTAGTAGATTGGCGGTAGTGAGATTATCAGAAGATAAGAATTTATCTCAGTTAAGAATGATTGACCCCATCCGAGAAGATGAGTAATTTAGAATAAACCTCAAGACTACATTGCTGTTATGTACTTCTGAGTAGTTAATTGTCCTGACGCGAAAAGAGGACAATCAGAAGACCACCATGTTCACGAAGCTATGTGTATTTTCTAACCAGAAGGTCTTGGGTTCGAACCCCGGTGGGTGCATACTGATGAAGAGTCCCAAACTAGGACGAAACAGCTGTCCAGTACTTCCTGGTTTTCCAATGGTTCTCTAAGCAATGTCAGCTCATGATGAAATCCTGTAATCTTAAAATTCTATTTCGATTCACGTACATCACAACATTCTAACAAGTTACTTGTTTCTACTCTAAAAGCATTCGTCTTATTTGCCATCTGATTGTACTTGATTGATAACACTCGTGTTATTATTATTTCTGAATGTACATTATCCCATAATGATTTTTATCCCAATATCCAATCGATTCGAGACATGTATATAAATGAAGGAAAAAAGTTGTGTGAGTGACTTGATATGATTATGAGCAATAATTAGTGCTCGAAACGTGGTCATCAGTTAATATTACTGTACAATACTGTGTGACTTATCAAAATAAAATCTTATCTATAATGGAGTTATACTCTACCACCACAGTGCCCAAGTTTTGTACGTATATCTATAAAAACGTGTGTTTCTGGTTCAATACTACAATACTTGACACCCAGTTAGATCGCCCAGGGCTCGATCCGCCCCCCCCCACCGATGTCCCCGTGTGGTGCTGTGTTTTACACGCAGTATGTGCCGGCGGAATATTCTTCCCACATATTCCCACAGTTCAGTTCGGTATTAGCAACAGAATACGATGGTATATCTATTTGAAGATTTTGTTTGCTGTTAGAAACAGAATACTTTGCCATAGTTCAATACTACTGCATTGGCAACAGAAAACTATATACGTATGTTTGAACAATCCAATTCTTGGCGTTTGATGTAAACTGAAAATATACAAATATATATAAACTGCAGTTTGATCAATGAAAAATTAACGTTTGGCTTCCGTGTCTTGTCTTCTGTTGTTACACCCATAAATCTGGCTTACTTCGTTGTAGTAAGCCCAGTAGTAAGGGAGGGAGGTTTGGACATGCCGACCAGCGATCCGTTCACGTAAAATAAAGAACACTCCTTTTTCTAAAATGATAATGATGGAGCTATGAAAACAGCTGTATCCTTTCTGTTGCGCAATAATATTCCCATCGTTTCACTGATAACGGTGAATTTTCTTTCATGATAGCTGGAAAGTGGTTTCCAAGGCAGCAGAGCTGTGGGCTGTGTGTACTGTATAAGAACTTGTGTTATTATTATTATTATTATTATTATTATTATTATGATAAGCTTGGGTTCCGAGTGAAACATAGCGCTGGCTTCAACAACACATCTCTACTTTTTTTTCAATTTCCTACTGTCCACTTCACCTGAGACAGACACGATTCCCCATAGTCTCTCATATCCTCCTACAACTCACACCACCTCCTTCATGTCACCCTCTCACCGACCACGCCCACTCGTCACTTCCCATCGGGATTCCACTTGAGCGATGGATGGTCTGCATTGCGCGCGATGTCATTCGACGGCCTTCTCAACGTATGCTTTCAATGCATCTCCAATTTGTTCTGCATATTTGTTGAGCGATTGGCTGGCTACTGGTTGGTTTGTTCCCAACCAGCCAGAGTTTTTTGTTGCTGACTCATCCTGGCCGACCAACTGGATACTTGGTCTTCAGTATGGAGCCAGCCAGCGAATGTAGCAGCTGTTGACAGAAGTCTGCACCAGACTGTTCGTTGGAAATGCTATTCGTGACACGCTCACCAAGTTTCCTTGCCATAAACAAGAACTGACTGGCTTCGCATTTGTGTTGGAAATCCGTACGGAATCGTGTTCCCTATGGTGGTGGTGAGGCGAAGTTCAGAAGATTTCCAAACTGGTTTCAGGTTGATGAAGGCTTGCGTATCTTGATTGTCGTTCCGATTCTAGCTGGTCAGCCGAGCGGCTGGTTGGTTGGTTGGTTGGCTGGCTGGTTTTGACATCCTCATCTGTTCCGATTGACTGTGGTTGAAACGATGCTTCCTAGCGGGATAAGTGAAGGAAAGAAGTGACCTCTGTGAAATGTCTCTCTCGCGTCGATGGTAATTGGTTCTGCTTGTGGTTGTTGCTATTGGTTGGCTTGTTGGCTGGTTGATTGTTTGGTCATCTTCATCGTCTCCACCTTCTTGATGTTCATCACCTGGATGAAGTCCTGTCTTCGCCGCTTCCTGGCTTCATCGGTCAGCCATCTGATCTTGAGTGGTATTGAGCGAAGACAGTTACCTGTTGATGAAGGTCTGTGGTTTGTTTGAGGTGCTCTTTATGACGCGCTAGTCAATTCTCTGATCTGTATAGTGAGTAGCACTGACTGACTTCACATTGGAGTTGAAAATCCGGATCTTATTTTCATTTTCATGCTGGGTACTATTCATCTCCTCCACACAGACTTGTCAGTAATGAAAGCTTGTCTTGATTTCCTGATCATTGCTGCTTTGATATCCTCGTCAGTACCATCCACCTGTAGTTGAAACGATGCTTCCCAGGTAGGTAGGTAGGCACAGTGGTTAGGACTCTCGTTGACCATGCACATGGTACGAGGTTCGATCCTCTGCCGACGCACACCTGATATCTTTGGTCGGCCTGCGAAATTTGGGCTACCGATATCCATGCTGAAAATTCCATACTTGTACCAAAAATACGATGTGGAATCAAGCTGTAATCAAAAATAAAAAAGTAAAAATAAGGTAGGTGAAGGAGGTTTTTCTTTCAGGTTCCTCCCATTTATGCTGGCTGATTGTTGTCTGTTGTTGTTGGCCAGAAATCTTCATCACCTCTGTTTTATCTATGTTCACCTGAAGTCCTATCTTTGATGCTTCTTCTGACAACTTGTTGCTTTTCACTTGCATATCTTCCAGTTTGTGAGAAATCAGACATATATCATCGGTGAAGTCTAGATCCTCCAAGTTTTTTGTGAGGTCCATTTTATGCCTGTTTCCTCGTTGCTCGACTCGGTGTCTGTCATATTATCCAATCTACTGCAATCAGGAAAATCATTCGAGGCGATAGTAGGCAGCCAGCCCGCTTGTCTTACTCCCTTCTTCACTTCTTCGAAAGATTCCGTATGTTTCCCATTGTGGATTACATGGGGCTGGACTTGCTTCTTCTGCACACACAGAGCACTGGTTGTTTGAGGCGAATTGCTATAGCTCTGGTGTTTGTCAGCATGTGGTGCTTCGGTGATGATTTCGGCAATTTATTAAGCACTAGTAGATGATGATAGAGAAGGATTCTTCCACGCTGGGGGCTGGTTGGCTTTGTGGCCGACCGACCAGTTTGCACCAGATGGTCAATATCGAATGAACTGTTTGTTGATGGTTTTCACTAACCTTTACTTAGTGTTAGCCTTCATCCACTATAATATCTTAGTGAGTGTATTTTGTAGAATCTTCATTACATTTTTTGTTGTTATTGTTGTTGTTGTTTAGAACTGGATTTCATGCATTACTCCAGACGACGAATACATCTCAACGAATTTACTCGAAGGGATAAATACAATACAGCTCGCATTACTTGCATAAGCCTAATCATCATTCAAAATCTCCTAATGAATATAAATAAACACCACGGAGGTTATTCAACAAGCCTTGAATGCACGTATGCGATTATTGTCTGAGCTGGCTGAAATCGATGAAGAATTCGCCAATGAATTTCTAAACTTGATTGGCCAGACTTGTTAATCCCTTAGATATTGTTCATAGGAGCTTAAAGAAGGAGGAAACACCTTACTACTGTTACACCCCTGTTCCTCAGAAGCAGGACTTCGCCCTCAGGCTCAAAATCGTTGTCAATGGCCAGCGCAGATGTATTCAGTCTCTGTAATCTTTCATATTCCTTTCTACCATTACCCATTCTGTTTCACTCGTATACTTGTCAAACTCTATTAATTCTCTTCACTCATCTTCTTGTCTACCTCTGTGTGCCAATTGGAACGTGGCAACTCGATCTGGTGCACTTCGGTGCCAAGTTCTATGTTGAATCCAGACTTCGCCCTCAGACCCCCAGGAAAGTGTTAGAAAAAATTCTTACACTATACCGGTAACTGCTTTTAGTGTAATCGCTATTCTAACAACCTTCGTGGCATGGTAAGACCTGCAGAAACATTGGTTCCAGCCAGTGTAGCTTGTTGGGTCATCGGGAATTGTAAGCCCGATCACCACGTCAAGGCAGCAGCCATCGGTCGGCTCAATTGTAAAGACATTTAACTCAACATATCTTCCTTTATTGATTCTCTATAGGATAAGTTAAAGTCTGAGTGCTTATTAGAGTGTGTTGATTTCCTATAAATGCTAGTATCTTGTTGCGTTTATGAAGTAGGAGCACAGAGTCTAATGACGGACATAACTTCCCCCCCCGCCCCAGTTTCATCTGATCAAGGTATCACAAGTGAAGATACCACACAATGATAGTTGTTTAGCGTCCCATAGCCAGTTTTTGTGACCTTGCAGGTTAAGGTATACCACGAGGTCCTAGATTAGTGATTACCGTTGCTTAAGTGTATCCACATTGAAAGTAGTTTGTAAGCTATCCTCTTAAAAAGACTGTTTGAGTATTAGTCGGTGGCACAGTGGTTAGGACTCTCGTCGACCATGCACATGGTACGAGGTTCGATCCTCTGCTGACGCACACCTGATATCTATGGTCGGCCTGCGAAATTTGGGCTACCAAATCCATGCTGAAAATTCCATACTTGTACCAAAAATACGATGTGGAATCAAGGTGTAATCAAAAATAAAATAAATAAATAGTGGGGAACTCCGCACAGAAGTGAGGCATCTCATGTCGCCACACTCTCTGAAGCATACATGTGTAGAAGGAAAAGCTTCGAAAGAACTGAAATGGGCAGCAGTGTACGGGACGAGGAGTAATTGCACACAGAAAGCATGAAGACTGAATGGATCTGGACAGTTACGGAGGATGAATGCGTCTACGCCACTGAGGACGATTTTGAGAGATGTCATCAAAAGACTGAAGCCATTGGTTCTGAATGTCGCGGGGACCTCAGTTAAGCTGGCTATAGCCCCCCCCCACCCGCCTACCTGGCTCAAATAAACAATCAAAGACTTCATGGAGTAATTTCATATTTTCACCTGTCCACTCCTAACTTTTTTCCAAACCAATACAAATGTGTCAGTTAGCACTGCTCGGCGAGGAAGGCGATTGCTTTATATGCCCGACACGTATCTTAGCTATCTCCGTCTGTGTATAACTTCAAAAGTTCATTGGTTGACTTATCGTCCTTGCCTAACAGTCTACGCAAAGTGTTTAGGAGCCTTCTTTGTAGACTACACTGCTGCTTTGACTCTATCCCTAGAGCACTTTTACTAAGCAAGCTGATTTTGAGCACCCACTGAGTCCTGGGTTGCAAGGTGGGTGGCTGTCTTCTTACTTTTCCGATGAATACAACGTTACTGTTTTTTAAATGGGAAACACTCGACTTCGTTGCTGATGGAAACTGGTGTGTTTCAATGTAGTATACTCACTCTCCCTTTCCTTTTTTTCTTTCTTTCCTTTTTCATGACCTTCACCATTCTTGCAAAGCTAATTTCATTAAATATGCCAATGATCTGACCACTTCTATCCCAGTAGTTTTGCATCACATGTGACACGAGAGAACCAGGTAGGCTCTAAACCAAGAATAGGGTGTATTGATCATATCTTCACCCTTCGACAGATTCTAGAACATAGGAATTCTTACCGACGACTAGTGGTGTCAGTCAGGGATGCCCATTATCCCCATTTCCATTCAATTTCATCATATATGTACTAATGGACTTAACCCTAACTCACTTCAGAGACTCAGGGATTGACTTGCTACCACGTGATAATCTCTTTGACTTAGAATATGCAGATGATATAGTCCTTCTAGGCGAGGACGCTGACAAAATACAGCACAGTCTTCTAAACACCTTGAGCTGCAATCTACGAATATTTGGCATGCGAGCGATTCGCTCCCGCCAAATGTAGGATGATGTTACAGGACTGACTGGACTACACTGACTCCTAGTTTGGAAACAGGGAGTGGAGTGGTTGAGGGAGCGGGTTGACCGCTTCACTTATTTGGGAAGTACCATCAGCCAATGCCAACGGGTTGACCTCTGACGAAATCTCAGCTGAGTACGGATACAGAGGGCTAGTTTCGTATATGCCAGTTTACGCTGTCTCTGGCTTAGTAGACGACATATCCGACTGTCTATCGACCAAAGGGCGGGTGTACTGCTCAAAAGTCCGCTCCGTCCTCCTTTATGGTCAGCTGTGAAATCTGGTCATTGAGAGTGGAAGACATGAAAAGATTAGTTTTCTTCGATCATAGGTGCCTGCGCTCTATCTCCCGTGTTGGTTGGTGGTATAATAAGGTGAGTAATATTGAGGTTAGGTATCGGTCGAGTGCTAGGTAAGTAGGAGGGGAAATCAATGGACGAGGCTGTGAAGCAGTCACATCGACTGAGATGGTTAGGACATGTGTTACGCATGCATGCCTAGTCATCGCCTTCCTCGACTGACAGGCAATGTTAGCTGACATAGGATTGGTCAGGCTGGAAAAGAGCTAGCCGGTGGTGGTCAAACCAAAAGATGGCTTCATCAGTCAATAAAATCCACAACAGTTAGTTCAAGCCAACCAGCCATATAGGAAGGTGTAGACTTCCTGACTGGTTGAGGACTCCGAGACGGTAAAAACCAATGGTTGGAAACAATTGGTGACATAATAATAATAATAATAATAATTTGCTTTATCCAAAACAGTGCTTGTAATACAGAATGGAATTCTCAGCATTTTACTACAGTATTGCATCCAGTTAGTACATTAACAATAAATAAAATTCTACGTAGATTATGGGTAGTCTCAGTTAATTTTGACAACAACATATTAGCATATCGGTCGGTAGCAAAGCCAAAGGTGAACAGAATGTTCGAAGGTGTTAGAAAATTAGATATACTAGCGTACTTACTGGCGTAAGCGGTAACAAAAGGGTCGAGATATGCAGAGTGTGAAAGAACGAAGAAGAATGTTTTAAGTAGAGTTTGTAAGGAAGAGAGAAACAAAGCACCACATAACAGAGGGAAAAGAGAGAGAGAGAAAAGGAAACGAAAGAAAGAAAATCGTTCTCAATGGCTGGCTAGTGCAGATGCATCCACTCCTTGTGACTTATGATTTCCAATGAAACTTTATCGTTCTTCGTTCGTTATTAATATTCCTTTTGCCTCACATTTCTCTTAACTGTCTCTCTCTATTATGCTTGTCTTCTATTGCTTTGTGTGCTATAAGGAACGGAGTGTGGCGACTTGAACTGGTGCACATCTGTGCAAAGTGGTTTTATGTCGAAAATAGACAGACAGACAGGCAGAAACACACGCATTCGCTTAAATTATGTTTTTGTTTTGTTTTGATTAGCACAATGGAAGTATTTAAATTCTTTACTAGTTAACCATAATAGAATTCTACTGTTTACACTCTCGTTGTCTCTCTCTCTCTCTGTCTCTGTTCGACTAGTCGCCAGGCTCATCGTTACAATCTTCCATGTGTAGTTTATATCAATAAAATGGATCGTCCATCAGCCAATGTGGATGCGTGTTTATACAGCCTGTCAAATCAATTGCCCACAAAAGCTAACTATGTACCCTTACATTATCCAGTTTTCTCACATCATTTTGATGAAATCAATGCGCCGTCATCACCTGTGAACTATTCTCGTGGTGCTGATGTTAAAGACAGTACTAAAAGTCGATTTGTTGGACTTGTAGATCTGACCACAATGGAATTAAAGGTAATATATATATATATAAATTGTTGATATTTTTCAAAGTTAGTTATGTCATTTCTAATCTTAGTCTAAACAAAATAATATAGTTTACAAAATACCCTGCAATGATTGTGAGTTAGGTCAACCACCTATATAGGTCAAACTAGTAGATTGGCGGTAGTGAGATTATCAGAAGATAAGAATTTATCTCAGTTAAGAATGATTGACCCCATCCGAGAAGATGAGTAATTTAGAATAAACCTCAAGACTACATTGCTGTTATGTACTTCTGAGTAGTTAATTGTCCTGACGCGAAAAGAGGACAATCAGAAGACCACCATGTTCACGAAGCTATGTGTATTTTCTAACCAGAAGGTCTTGGGTTCGAACCCCGGTGGGTGCATACTGATGAAGAGTCCCAAACTAGGACGAAACAGCTGTCCAGTACTTCCTGGTTTTCCAATGGTTCTCTAAGCAATGTCAGCTCATGATGAAATCCTGTAATCTTAAAATTCTATTTCGATTCACGTACATCACAACATTCTAACAAGTTACTTGTTTCTACTCTAAAAGCATTCGTCTTATTTGCCATCTGATTGTACTTGATTGATAACACTCGTGTTATTATTATTTCTGAATGTACATTATCCCATAATGATTTTTATCCCAATATCCAATCGATTCGAGACATGTATATAAATGAAGGAAAAAAGTTGTGTGAGTGACTTGATATGATTATGAGCAATAATTAGTGCTCGAAACGTGGTCATCAGTTAATATTACTGTACAATACTGTGTGACTTATCAAAATAAAATCTTATCTATAATGGAGTTATACTCTACCACCACAGTGCCCAAGTTTTGTACGTATATCTATAAAAACGTGTGTTTCTGGTTCAATACTACAATACTTGACACCCAGTTAGATCGCCCAGGGCTCGATCCGCCCCCCCCCACCGATGTCCCCGTGTGGTGCTGTGTTTTACACGCAGTATGTGCCGGCGGAATATTCTTCCCACATATTCCCACAGTTCAGTTCGGTATTAGCAACAGAATACGATGGTATATCTATTTGAAGATTTTGTTTGCTGTTAGAAACAGAATACTTTGCCATAGTTCAATACTACTGCATTGGCAACAGAAAACTATATACGTATGTTTGAACAATCCAATTCTTGGCGTTTGATGTAAACTGAAAATATACAAATATATATAAACTGCAGTTTGATCAATGAAAAATTAACGTTTGGCTTCCGTGTCTTGTCTTCTGTTGTTACACCCATAAATCTGGCTTACTTCGTTGTAGTAAGCCCAGTAGTAAGGGAGGGAGGTTTGGACATGCCGACCAGCGATCCGTTCACGTAAAATAAAGAACACTCCTTTTTCTAAAATGATAATGATGGAGCTATGAAAACAGCTGTATCCTTTCTGTTGCGCAATAATATTCCCATCGTTTCACTGATAACGGTGAATTTTCTTTCATGATAGCTGGAAAGTGGTTTCCAAGGCAGCAGAGCTGTGGGCTGTGTGTACTGTATAAGAACTTGTGATTATTATTATTATTATTATTATTATTATTATGATAAGCTTGGGTTCCGAGTGAAACATAGCGCTGGCTTCAACAACACATCTCTACTTTTTTTTCAATTTCCTACTGTCCACTTCACCTGAGACAGACACGATTCCCCATAGTCTCTCATATCCTCCTACAACTCACACCACCTCCTTCATGTCACCCTCTCACCGACCACGCCCACTCGTCACTTCCCATCGGGATTCCACTTGAGCGATGGATGGTCTGCATTGCGCGCGATGTCATTCGACGGCCTTCTCAACGTATGCTTTCAATGCATCTCCAATTTGTTCTGCATATTTGTTGAGCGATTGGCTGGCTACTGGTTGGTTTGTTCCTCACCAGCCAGAGTTTTTTGTTGCTGACTCATCCTGGCCGACCAACTGGATACTTGGTCTTCAGTATGGAGCCAGCCAGCGAATGTAGCAGCTGTTGACAGAAGTCTGCACCAGACTGTTCGTTGGAAATGCTATTCGTGACACGCCCACCAAGTTTCCTTGCCATAAACAAGAACTGACTGGCTTCGCATTTGTGTTGGAAATCCGTACGGAATCGTGTTCCCCATGGTGGTGGTGAGGCGGAGTTCAGAAGATTTCCAAACTGGTTTCATGTTGATGAAGGCTTGCGTATCTTGATTGTCGTTCCGATTCTAGCTGGTCAGCCGAGCGGCTGGTTGGTTGGTTGGTTGGTTGGCTGGTTTTGACATCCTCATCTGTTCCGATTGACTGTGGTTGAAACGATGCTTCCTAGCGGGATAAGTGAAGGAAAGAAGTGACCTCTGTGAAATTTCTCTCTCGCGTCGATGGTAATTCGTTCTGCTTGTGGTTGTTGCTATTGGTTGGCTTGTTGGCTGGTTGATTGTTTGGTCATCTTCACCGTCTCCAACTTCTTGAAGTTCATCACATGGATGAAGTCCTGTCTTCGCCGCTTCCTGGCTTCATCGGCCAGTTTTTTTCCAGGTTTGACCTCCTCAAAGTCACCCTCACCCTTGGACGACCAACTCGCCGCTTCTCCTTCGGGTTCCACTCGAGCAATGGCTTGTCTAGTGATGTCCATCACTTGATGGTTTGTTTTCTGAGAATATGGCCAGTGAATCCACCTCCATTTCTTCCTGCTTATTTGTTACACAATCGGTTCCTACGGTGTTGGTTCGCTGATTGCCAGAGAACCCTACCTGTTTCTGATGTTTCCTGGCCGGTCAGCCATCTGATCTTGAGTGGTATTGAGCGAAGACAGTTAGCTGTTGATGAAGGTCTCTGGTTTGTTTGAGGTGCTCTTTATGACACGCTGGTCAAGTCTCTGATCTGTATAGTGAGTAGCACTGACTGACTTCACATTGGAGTTGAAAATCCGGATCTTATTTTCATTTTCACACTGGGTACTGTTCATCTCCTCCACACAGACTTGTCAGTAATGAAAGCTTATCTTGCTTTCCTGATCATTGCTGCTTTGATATCCTCGTCAGTTCCATCCACCTGTAGTTGAAACGATGCTTCCCAGGTAGGTAGGTAGGCACAGTGGTTAGGACTCTCGTTGACCATGCACATGGTCCGAGGTTCGATCCCCTGCCGACGCACACCTGATATCTTTGGTCGGCCTGCGAAATTTGGGCTACCGATATCCATGCAGAAAATTCCATACTTGTACCAAAAATACGATGTGGAATCAAGCTGTAATCAAAAATAAAAAAGTAAAAATAAGGTAGGTGAAGGAGGTTTTTCTTTCAGGTTCCTCCCATTTATGCTGACTGAATGTTGTCTGTTGTTGTTGGCCAGAAATCTTCATCACCTCTGTTTTATCTATGTTCACCTGAAGTCCTATCTTTGATGCTTCTTCTGACAACTTGTTGCTTTTCACTTGCATATCTTCCAGTTTGTGAGAAATCAGACATATATCATCGGTGAAGTCTAGATCCTCCAAGTTTTTTGTGAGGTCCATTTTATGCCTGTTTCCTCGTTGCTCGACTCGGTGTCTGTCATATTATCCAATCTACTGCAATCAGGAAAATCATTCGAGGCGATAGTAGGCAGCCAGCCCGCTTGTCTTACTCCCTTCTTCACTTCTTCGAAAGATTCCGTATGTTTCCCATTGTGGATTACATGGGGCTGGACTTGCTTCTTCTGCACACACAGAGCACTGGTTGTTTGAGGCGAATTGCTATAGCCTCTGGTGTTTGTCAGCATGTGGTGCTTCGGTGATGATTTCGGCAATTTATTAAGCACCTAGTAGATGATGATAGAGAAGGATTCTTCCACGCTGGCTGGCTGGCTGGTTGGCTTTGTGGCCGACCGACCAGTTTGCACCAGATGGTCCAATATCGAACTGAACTGTTTGTTGATGGTTTTCACTACACCTTTACTTAGTGTTAGCCTTCATCCACTATAATATCTTAGTGAGTGTATTTTGTAGAATCTTCATTACATTTTTTGTTGTTATTGTTGTTGTTGTTTAGAACTGGATTTCATGCATTACTCCAGACGACGAATACATCTCAACGAATTTACTCGAAGGGATAAATACAACTACCAGCTCGCATTACTTGCATAAGCCTAATCATCATTCAAAATCTCCTAATGAATATAAACTAAACACCACGGAGGTTATTCAACAAGCCTTGAATGCACGTATGCGATTATTGTCTGAGCTGGCTGAAATCGATGAAGAATTCGCCAATGAATTTCTACAACTTGATCGGCCAGACTTGTTAATCCCTTCAGATATTGTTCATAGGAGCTTAAAGAAGGTAATGTTTTTCATTTTGAATTGAATTTGAGATTTTCCCGTCCGTCGATTGACTGATTGGTTGAACCGAAGTGCTCCTCGGTCCAGTGCTCAGGTTGACATGTTTGTTGGCTCCTTATTGTGCAAATACTTTGACGACGATGTTTGCGCCTTTTTAATTAGTATTAAATTGGTGGATGATGGTGAATGACTAACAGTGGAATCCAGGACCAGGATAACGCGCATTTCGTCCTATTTGGTACTCGTCAATTGGCGGCTGGAGGATGTACCTGCATTTCTCAGTAAGTCAATGATGCTGATGATGATGTTCCCACCGACGAGTCTCAAATAGAACGAAATGCGCGTTATCCTCAACTGGATTCCACTGCTATTCACCATCCACTAATTAAGTGTTTCTACCCTGGATGGTATCAAAACAAAGTTTGATAGTGTGAAATATTCCCATATCCCATGAATTAAAAGTCAATCTGAACGAAGAATATTCTTTTTAATAATTTCTCCTATTCAGATTCTTACAATTATAAAAAATAATACATTTTTAACGTAGAATAACAACAGATTAGTAGTTATGGAGTGTCAAAATAAATAAATAGTCGTATTTCAGTGTGACAAACGTGCTCTGGGCTGAAATCGATTACCAAAATATTGTAAAACGGGAGACAGTGGTGGTGGTGGTGGTGATTAGTCATAACAGATCTGTGGAGTGTGAGGTAGGAAAATTGACAAGTAAGTCAGTTCAGTGTTATAAAAAGTGTCAGGTGAGTGGGTAACTGGGTAGTACAAAGTGGCATGTATTGAACAGGAGATAGGCAGACTGCAATGAAACGTGGTTCATAATGAAATGAAGAATGTGTGAAATGAAAGAGGTGGAGATATATCTTGAGGGAAGAGATGATATCACTTATAATAAGTCCGGATAGTATAGATGGAAAATTCGATAGTATTGAGAAAGTGTTTGCATAAAGGGTATAAATTATGTTGATATATAAACGTAATCTGATCAGGTGCTTCGCATTTACAGCGAGGTCTATTTGTTCCGAAGACTGTGTGGAGAAAGAACACCATGTTATCCGAGACATTCTAAGCTAGAACGGATATCCAGAGAATTTCATTAAAGCCAATATAGGTTGGAATAGTCGTATACATGAACTGTCAACGGCGGAGAAAAAGCCTCTGTTTTTGCGTCTCCAATTCAAGGGAGATACTCCTGCGGAGATTTTATCGCAACGTTTAACCAGAGCGATCAAGAAAACTTTCTACTCTGCACATCTGTGTCTAGCCTTCAGTAGCCGTCCAAAGTTCACCCACCAACTCAAAGATGTCTTACCTAATCTTAGCTCTTCTTCATGCATATACCATTTCAACTGTTCATGTGGTTGAAGTTATTTATATAGGGCGCACGATTAGGCAGATTCGTCTACGGGTTACACAAAGAGAATAATGATAATATCACTTTGTTTTGAAATGCACTTCCTCGTTAAATTTCTTTCTGAAGTATTTTACGTGGATAATTGATTCAAGCTTAAGGTAGTTGTTCTATTGATTTACTATGGTTAATATTTATTGTAAGCAAAACAGATGACTTTGCGAAGAACTCGTCATTGATCTAACCAACTCTTTAGTCTATCTTTACCGTTTTCTGTTATTGAACAGGGTTGTTTTTCTTCCAGAAAGCTTGTCTTCCTTCCATCCGGAACTCATGGAATTAAAAAGAAAAGAAAAGAATTTTACCATAACGCAGTCACCTCCATCTTTTGCCTTTCAATTCTACCTTCTACCAGCACACTCACTGTCTTATAAACCAACCTGTCATTGCACTGTATACTTGTATTTCAGGCGGTACGTTCTTCTCGTGTAATCCCTGTTTTAATTGGCAGCAGTCGAAACAATATCGGGATTCAACCTCTGTTGGATTTCATTGTGGACCATTTTCCAGATCCTAGCAGATGCAATTTACCAGCACCTGTTGTCAAAGTTTATGAAGCATGCAAATCCCAGTTGCCAAATACCAACGATTTAATGAAAGCATCACATAATAATGTAGACAAACATTTAAATATTCTCTCTTCCAAATTACCCATTATGCTTGTGTTTAAGATATGCTTTGATCCTTATCGTGGTCCACTTACTTTGGTTCGTGTCTATTCTGGAGTGATTACGCCTGGTTGTCAAATAACCAATTGGAGCCGATATAATAAAAATGGATATTTATCTGATGAGAAGGTGAGTATGGTGGCGGTGTTGGGGTGTAGATATCGATCCACTAACTATCTGTCCCTGAGATTTCCAAAACTGCGCCTAATCTGAGCAGGAAACGTGCTGCTGAAACCCCTACTGAAATCTCCCACTCAGAACTCAAGGAAATAATAATAATCATTCATATGATTTCGGTTATAACAATTCAATGTCAAAAAATTAAAATAAATAAATAAATAGAATACATTTTCAAAAGAACAACTTACGGGCATAGTACAACATGCGTTCCGTAGTCGTTGTTTTACCAGCATCAACGTGAGCAATCAGACCAACATTTCGAATTGCTTCAATACAAGAATCAACACCTTGACGAGGCTTTGATGGCTGATTACTGCCGCCCACACGTTGTTGTTGTTGTTGGTGGTGGTGGTGGTGTATATGCCGCAGACAGTAGTAATAGTGTTGACAAGACGTGGGCTTACCAATCTGACAGCCGAATAAAACATTTAACCATTTCCCAGACGTCGACAGTAGATGTGAATACTTCTTCAATAACATTTTGAATAGTATCAATCAGGTCATTACTATTGCCAGTCTCCTGTACATTTCTTTCAATTGATAAATAAATTAAAAGTGTATAACAATAATAACATATTGGTATTAATCCAGTAACAAGAGGCGTTGGTGTTAAATAACTAACTATCCTATAAAATTTGTTAGGAAAATCGGCAAAGATCAAAAGCAACATAAAAATGAAGGGGAAACTAATAATGATAACTAACATGAAAGAGAATGTAATGCATCTACTGTTATACCATATAAGGAGGGGACATCTGAGACCCACCCCACGTAGGATTATTAATAATAAAGCAGGAATTAGGGTGGTGGCATTTAAACCTACAAACTCACTCAGATAGGGGAAGCTCTGTAGGTTAAAGGAGCCCGTCTGTGGATCCAATTAAACAAAATAATATAATTTACAAACTACCCTACAATGACTGTGAGTTAGGTCAAACTAGTAGATCGGGGGTAGTGAGATGGTCGGAAGATAAGAATTTAGCTAAGGTAAGAATGGTTGACCCCACCAGAGAAGATAAGTAATTGGGAAAAAAGCTCACCACTACATTGCACTGCGGCATGCATTAACACACAACCACACAATAGCATGGTGGAAGAGGGTTAAAATTCTAAAAAGTAATCTAGGTAGGTGGAGAGAGAGGTTGATTACTGAATCCTGGCTAGTTCATCGAGTATACACTCAACAGAACACATGCAATAGAAATGATTCGTCACTTATATCTGAAATATGGAAAATACTACTACCAATCAAATCAAGTGAAAAACAATCGAACTATATAAATGATTGTCAGTGGCAATAATAAACTGTGCTCGAAACGTGTTCATCAGTAAACATTACTGTATAACAACACTGTGTGACTTTATCAAAATAAAGTTTAATCCATAATGGAATTAACTTACCGTCTACTTGATAACGCACCCACTACAGACTACTTGTCACTGTCTAATTCAAAGAGGGTTGGGTGGTCGTCGGTGAACTGACTAATTTGTAAGCGAACATGTAAAAGGCTGAGGGTGTTCTACGTCTCTCGATTAGAGCCATCCTCGTGCCTATCCTAAAAAGAAGCTTACAAACTTCAGGTTATAAAGTTCTAGCCATTCCATGATTATATGAGTTTAGTTATTAAATATCACACGGTGATGGTACAGTATAAGCACATGAATGACAAGGTTTCGAGCATAAATTATGATTATTTCCTTTAATTCCTAGAGGAAATTAAGGCTTCAGCTACACGTCTCCATTGCTTTCAGTTCTCTGCTAAAGTTTTCACCTGGCTCCACGCCTCTGTCTAGACGCTTTCATCTCCTCCTCTTCCCATAACCTCCTCAAAGTCACCCTCACCCTTGGACGACCAACTCGCCGCTTCTCCTTCGGGTTCCACTCGAGCAATGGCTTGTCTAGTGATGTCCATCACTTGATGGTTTGTTTTCTGAGAATATGGCCAGTGAATCCACCTCCATTTCTTCCTGCTTATTTGTTACACAATCGGTTCCTACGGTGTTGGTTCGCTGATTGCCAGAGAACCCTACCTGTTTCTGATGTTTCCTGGCCGGTCAGCCATCTGATCTTGAGTGGTATTGAGCGAAGACAGTTAGCTGTTGATGAAGGTCTCTGGTTTGTTTGAGGTGCTCTTTATGACACGCTGGTCAAGTCTCTGATCTGTATAGTGAGTAGCACTGACTGACTTCACATTGGAGTTGAAAATCCGGATCTTATTTTCATTTTCATACTGGGTACTGTTCATCTCCTCCACACAGACTTGTCAGTAATGAAAGCTTGTCTTGCTTTCCCGATCATCGCTGCTATGATATCCTCGTCAGTACCATCCACCTGTAGTTGTATTCTATTTCAATTCACTTCACGTACATCACAACATTCTAACAAGTTACTCACTTATTATGACTGTAAAAACACTCATCTTATTTCCCATGTGATTATAATTGATTGATAACACTCATGTTATTATTATTATTTCTGAATGTACATTATCCCATATTGATTTTTATTCCGATATCTAATCATCAATTTCACATATGTATATAAATAAAAGAAAAAAGTTGTGTGATTGAGTGACTTGATATGATTATGAGTGGGAATAATAAATTGTGCTCGAAGTGTGTGGTCATTAGTTAATATTACTGTATAACAAACACAACACTGTGTGTGACAGTTTATCAAAATTAAACCTTATCCATATTGACCGATAGGGTATCATGCTTTACGTATTTTAATAGTCATTGTTTTCATAAACTAGTAGTGATGACGTTTATGCACATCGTGGATACAGAACTTGCTTAACTTTACTGTGTGTCGGTGGCACAGTGGTTAGGACTCTCGTTGACCATGCACATGGTCCGAGGTTCGGTCCCATGCCGACGCACACCTGATATCAATGGTCGGCCTGAAAAATTTGGCCTACCGATATCACATGCTGAAAATTCCATGCCAGTACCAAAAATACAGTGTGGAATCAAGCTGTAATCAAAAAGAAAAAAAATGAAACGGACTTTTATAATTCTACGAAATAAATGACATCAAAGAGCTGATGATGTGAACGACTACTGTTAAATATGAGTTGTGCACAGTATCATTGAATCATTGTGTATGTTTAACCGTATACACCAAGCTGTTAAGAAATATGTCAAGTTGATTTCATCAGTGGGGTCGGTTGGTGTTGTATTGTATAAGCAAAAATACACCTTAGACTGATTACACTTATTTAATCGACGGTTGTTTATGGATACAGAAAGCTAGTTTCGCATAGGCCAGTTTACACTGTCTCTGGCTCAGTAGATGTAATATCCGACTGGCTGGCTGTCGATCAAAAGGCGTTTGTACTGATCAGCAGTCCGCTCCGTCCCCCTCTATGGCTGGCTGGTTGTGAGACCTGACATGAAAAGATTAGCTGTCTTTGATAATAGGTGCCTGTCTGCGCTCTTTCTCCCGTGTTAAGTGGTAGGTTTAATAGTGTGAGCAATATTGAGGTTAGGCGTCGGTCGAGTGCTGTGTAATTGGGCGGGGAAATCAATAGACGAGGCTGTTCAGTCACATCGTGTTAAGCATGCCTTCCTCGACTATGAGCAATGTTAGCTGACATACGATAAATCAGATTGGAAAGGAGTTAGCTAGTGATAGTCAAACCAAAACATGGCTTCATCAGTCAACGAAATCCACAACAGCTAGTTTAAGCCAGCCAGTCACGTAGGAAGGTGTAGACGTCCTGACTGGTTGGGGTCCTCGGGACGGTAAGAACCAATGAAGGCTGGAGACATTTGGAGATATCACTCAAAATCGTTCTCAATGGCTGCCTACTGCAGATGCATCCACTTCTTGTGACTTATGATTTCCAATGAAACTATGTACTATTATTTTTGCCTCATATCTCTATTTTGCACTTCATTTTACTCTCCCCTCTTGCTTTGTATGCTACAAGGAGGAGGGGGAGTGTAGCGACTCGAAATTCTGCACATCATTTGAAAGTGGTTCTAGGTTGTTGTGAAACCAGACAGACAGATTTATTATTTTTTTCTTGATTTCTTTTTTCAATATTTCAGATATTGAATATATTCCAACTAAGTGGAGATTCTGTAGAAGTGCTCAACAGTGCTGGACCAGGTAGCATTGTAGCTTTAAGTGGACTTCAGTCAACCTATACAGGTGACATTCTTGGTCCTGTATTGAATACATCGAATAAGGGTAAACAAATGGAGGTACAAAGCCCTACTGATGAAGAAGTGACCGACAGTGGAACACCTGGTGAATCGCTCTCGCTACTTACTGAAGTCTGCGAACCTGTTGTGTATGCAGCTATAGAACCTGGTAGTCGATCTGAAATACGCGCACTTGAACATGCTCTCACTTGTATGCAACGTGAAGACCCTAGCTTTCATGCAAGTTGTGTTGTTGTTTTTTTTTGTTTTTTCTGGTGTAGCTTTTTTCAATGTGACTATTGATTTACATTCTTTCTTTTTTAAAAAAAATTCTGTTATGTACTCGTCGCAAATATAAGTTATGGGGACGTTGACGATATTATGGTGTGACCGAGTGTGTAAATACGCGCTAATATGTAATATGACGTAGGGCCGATAACGTGTACCTGCTGGTATTGCTGAGTAGTTAGTTAATTTGTCCTGACGCGTAAAAAGGAAAATCAGAAGACCACCACCACGTTCACGAATGGATACGTGTATTATCTAACATGGAAAGCTTAAATGTCACACAAAGAGTGTGAGTGATAAGGTGCCAAAGTACGAAGGAGAGAGTGAATTAATTGTACAAGGCAAAAGTATGTGAGAAAATGACTAACACATATGAACCAATCAGATGATAGATAAGTAGTTTTTCTTACCACCACTGGATTCTGATTGGTTGTAATGTCACGTTACCAAGGTCACAAATTGTTGATTTACAAACAAAACATATTGTGAGTTCTAATGGAATAACGATCAATATACACAGTAAAATAAATCAGATTGTCAAGACAGAGCAGATATCATGTGACTACATATCAAATTCCCTCGCGTTCACAGTGGAACATTGGCCACCGCCTTCAAGCTAGAGGCTTGAAATTTCTGTTACGGTGGTGTTTATTTTTCCTGGCTAGCAACCTTCTCTCTTTACCAGCCGTATTACTGGCTTAGCAAGCGAGATAAAGGAGTGAATCGGTGGCCGGGGATCGAACCCCGATTGGCGAGCATATATATAACAGCTCATCCAACAAGCTCTTGTGGCATTTGCAAACTGATTAAATCACTGACCAGGATGTGATATCCAACTGTAGGTCGAAGGACTTGCTCATTGTGCAGCAATTCACTCTCTCTTTTTTTATGAATGTCAGCCATGGTCGTGAAATCGCAGGATATAAAGATGCTAGCCCCTCTTTTGCTATCTCTCTCTCTTTCTCTCTGCCGTGTTAAATGATACTTTTTGGGGATGAGTAATGTGGTTAGTGAAAATAAAACAAAATACGTAGATCAGCGAAGAGACTTTTTTCGGCGGTAAATTCATTTTCTTAGCTGTACAATCCCAAATATATACGTGCATTATTTTGTATGTATGTGTACATTAAGTTTGCCAAACAAAAATAGACTTTTGATTATGGTTATTCTAACTAAACAGGTGAAGATTGGTAATACAAGTCTAGAAAATTAGGTGTTAATGAAATTAACGTAGTAACAAAGGTGATGATGAGTTTTCACAAACAGCTGTCTAAAAGAAGTTATGCAATAATGTGAATAGTTTGATGAATGAGTCTTACTCAGGATGCACTTAGGAACAAAGTAGAGAATACGAAATTATGTAAGAGTTCTAAATGTATACAAGAATTATAAGCAATTAAAGAACAGGCAAACCAACAAAATTAGGCCATCGAAATCAACATAGTTGTTACCATGATAGTGGAAGTGGTTGAGTAATTCTCTTTTGTACGCACAGCTCCGGTTTTTCTATGTGAATGGACAGAGCTTCGGCGATCCAGAGAAGACGAAACCGTATTGCCTTTGGTAGGTTATTGTTGATTCTGTAGATGACTTTGAAGCAGGAGGCGTTTGTTGAGATGGAACGATCAGTGTTAACCAAGTGTTCCATTGTCACACTCCTTATTGCATCACCACTATTGCCTTTTTACAACCATGCTGGCTGGATAGTGTTCTTAAATCGTCTTGGACAGGGTGAGCGTCGAACGACCGATGTACCTGGCTGGCTTCACAACGGCAGGTGAACTGATATATACACATAGAAGTGGTCAGATGCGGGATCTTGTCCTTGAGGCTTCTGCAGATCAGTGGGCGACTAGAGAACACTATTCTTAGCGTTTCTGCAAAGAATGTTCTTCTCAGAGATGATGTGATCTTTCGCTTAAGAATATCGCTTGCATTATCTCCTTTAAAATCCAAGTTCATGTAGAATTTGTTTTTAAGCGCGCAAGTAAAGTTTTATTCCTCCAAATTCTTGGTTTGATATTTTTGTCAATGAATCTTATTGGGTATCCATTTTGGATGAAGATTTCTCTTAGAACATTTAGTTCTGTTTCCAGAACGTCGGGACTACAGATGCGTCGTTGGATGCAGGTGGCAAGTGATTTAATTAAATTCCGCTTTTGTTGAATGGATACCCAGCTATAGAAGCTTATAAGTTGACCATTCCACATAAGTTTTCTATGGATCGATCTTCTAGACTCCCATCAGTTCTTCTTGTTAGTTCCACATCAAGGTTAAGCTTAGAGTATAGGAAAGAGGGAAAGTAAACCGATAGAGTTGTAGTTTCTGGGATACGTGTTATACTTGTCGAGCCATCACCTTACTGGTTGAACGATTTTATCTGACACCCGATCAGGTTGGAAAAGAGTTAAGAGTGGTGAAATCATAACATGGCTTCAATCAATGAAGTAATTGAATGTTGCCTTGGTTCACTCAGAAGGGGGGGTATGGATTGCCTTAGGGGGTGAGGTGGGGGTTTCGGTGTGCTCATTCATTTACGCCCTAATTCACTTATGTTTAGTTAGTGACAACACATTATTTGAGTATATTAGATGGTTGGAGGCAATCGGCCACAGGAAGCCTTGGACCTAGGTTTCGTGCTAGTCGGCACTCATCAGCAAGGCGTATCTGCAACCTTGAAGGAACTCATGTCCCTTCTGAGATTCGAACCCGCGTCACCCAGTGTTTTGAGTGATATGAAAAAGAGAAGACTTTCAGCGAATAGACTTTTTTCGACAGCGAATTCATTCACATAGCTAGCTGTACAATTGCATTTATATATAATTATTTGTGTGTGTGTGTGTTTGTGTACATGAGGTTTGTCAAGTTTAGATAATTAATCAGGTGATACAAGAATGATCTAATATATAGAAACAAGGTTAATTAGAGAACAATAAAAATAAGAAAGACTGAGTTAGTTGGTTGGATGCTTCAACCTAGGTCAGGATAGCAACAGAGGTAATTACAGGTAGAGAGAGACTAAGTAGAGGTGGGATGGAGAATAATGCCATTTAAACTAGGACGAAAAGTGAGCAGATAAATTGGATGATGACTAGAAATTGAGCGTTGGTCAAGTCAATAACAGTGGTAATGAAGTGTAGAAATTAAAACGGGTGGGGGTAGAGAACAAGAATTTTGAAAATGTAAAATATTACAATTGTACAGGCAAAATAATACTAGTAGAAAGACAGAAAGGAGTAGAATTTCCCTGTCGGGTATTGTGACACATTACGTCCATTGCAAGTGTAGTGAAGAGTTCAGGACTTAGCGAATGAATCGTCATTGCTTCTGCGGCGTTTGAAGAAGTCTGATTCTTACACCTTTAGGAAGTCTGTTTCGTATTCTCTAGACGACTTTGAAGTTTGTTTGGGGGGTGTAGCTTGGTGTCCGGAATCTATCAGATGTTCTAAGATAGAGCTGCATGGGGGCATCGTTTTACTCCTTTGTAAAACCATGTTGGTAAGTGTTCAGTGACACGTTTGGAAAACGAACGCTGGCTGGGTAAGGCCGACATACCTGGCTCCACACGAGCAGGTGAATTGATAAATACACATTGATGAGTTGGCCAGCAGTGGTAGCTTATCTCCTTCACGTTCACATGAATCATAGGTTTTGTGGAGAAGGCTAGTTGTAGTTCAGCTGCGAAGAAGGTTTTCGCTTAAGTGAGAGCGACAGTCGATTTTTTTGGTGTTTCCGCAGATATATCTCCATTGAATTGAAGGTTCATGTAGACTAGTTTTTTTTCATTATTTCATCCTACATTAGTGATTCAACAACTGGTGTTTTTTTCTTTCTACACTTAACATCTGACATTTTTATTTATTTTTTTATTTTTAATATTGTTAATTAAACACTTTGTTTTACTTATAATTGTTAATTCTTGTAGGTGAAATTTGATGAAGAAACTGGTCAATGGACCATATCTGGTATGGGTGATCTACACCTGGATGTTATCCTTGCTAGATTGAAACGTGAATATAAAGTTGGCGTTCGAATGGGTCCTCTTTTAATCGCTTACAAAGAGTGTCCATCAGTTGATGCTTGCAGTTCCTCTGGTTGGAATTGTACAGTTGGACTTATCAATGGGAGTGAAAAAGCGGTTGGAGTCGAGATCATACTTCAACCAAAGAAGTCTCTGCATTCACTTCATAAGCCTCAGGTAATATAATAATAATAATGCCATTAATATTTATTTTATTCCTTATATTAAATATTCCCTTAGTAAAATTTAGAACAACACCTGCTTATGCGAACAATATCGTTGTTTCCAATTAGATCTCATCACGCTTAACTCAAATATACACCTACATAACTTTACAAATTCAAATATAAAACAATCATGGTGTTTTGTCTATAGGGTAATAAGCTGGTGAATATAAATTGTGCAGTAAGTCATAATAGTAGTAATGATGATAATAATAATAGTAATAATAATAATGATCTTATCAATAATAAGGATGAGAAAGTGTACTACTAGACTGCTTAGCCAACGTGTTAGTGAACACCTCCCTTCATCGTGGTTTGGAGAAGGACATACAAAAACAATCCGTAGCTCAATTTTGTCACATTTGATTGATAGTGGTCATGTAATGGGGATAACGAGGGCCTTAAATGTAATTCATCGTATCCCACCGAATCTTTCCAATAGACTTCGTACTCGTTTACTGCATACACACACACACACACAAACAGCTGAGGCAGGCGATAGGCATTCGAACTATTAAACCTAAACTATGCCTCCCTTGGTCTGTTGAGACTTAACCAACTGATAACTTCACTACCACCCCTTACTTATATTTTCAACGCCTCTCTTATCATCCCTTAATCTTACCACATCTTCACTGAAACGTATTTTATCTGCTTATAGGCTAACCCTATGTCAACCAGCTAACATTGCCAATTGTCGAGGAAGGCGATGACTAGGCATGGATGCATGACACATGTCCTAGCCATCTCAGTCGATGTAACTGCATCACAGCCCCTCCCACCTACCTAGCACTCGACCGACGCCTAACCTCAATATTGCTCACCTTATTATACCACTTCCCACGGTAAATAGAACGCAAAGTTCTGTCACTGTTGTACCCTTCACTGCCAGATAAAAGGTGAAGTAGTAGAGGTAGTAGTGTCATCAGTGAATGTGTCAACACCAGTGAGGTGGCAGTTATAGTTTAACAGTAAAATACTACCTGCCTAGTCGGTAGGTATTAAGCTCCGGAAAAGAGAGATGGTTCAGTATGATGAGGCTAACGACTCAACCTCGTAAAAAGAAAACGACACCCACCCCAACCCCATCTACTGAAACTTCAGAGCTTGTAGAGCTTTGGAATATAGGGAATGGAGAAACAGAAGGCGGGGTGGAGAAATCATCAACTCTGTCTTAGTAGACATCACTGAATGAATGCTAAAGTGTTACAATCTAACTGCAGTATTGATTTCCTGAAGTGTACTTGATAATCAGTTTGCATTGGGGGGGGGGGAACTGTTGCCTGTACTCTTTGATTTATTATGAGGCTGTCAGCATCTCATCGACACACATGCACATTCTGAATTGATAGAGAAGATTTTTAGCTCAGATGGATGAGATAGTTCTTTCATTTTTGGATAATCAGTTATTGATCACCTTCGACTGTAGCAAGAGGAAAGTAGTGTGGATTCGTATTTTCATTGTTTATGCATATTTGTGGACAGTTGGGAAAATAATGCTCTGAATACATTCACTTAATCTTACTCCAAAAATATGGTGGAGATATGTGCATGACACTTTGACAGGGTTAAAAACAGAACATCTCCTTCTCTAGCTTCTTGACACACATAACCTCACTAGTAGAGGAAATAAAATTCACATTTGAATCGGAAAATGAACAAGGAGAATTAGCTGTGATGTTAGATTGTAGAATAAAACGGATAGAAGAAGGTAAACTGCACACTAGTGTTTATAAAAACCAACTCATTCTGCTAATAGATATTTAGACTTTAATTCACCTCATCCGTTAACTGTTAAGGTAGGCTTAGTTAAGTGTCCCACAAACCGAGCAATGGCACTAAGTAGCACAAAATAAGACCTAAATGATGAAATGAAACAGATGGAAGATAGAAGGCGTTGGCGTTGAATAACTGACTATCCTATAAAATTGATTAGGAAGATCGGAAAAGGCCAAAAGCTAAATAAAAATAATGGGGAAACTAGTAATAATAGCACAAATAAGAGTGAATGTAAGTCATTTACTGTTATACCATATAGAGAGGGGACATCTGAGACACTCCCTACGTAGGATTCTAAATAACAACAAAGCAGGAATTCGGGTGGCATTCAAACCTACAAACTCACTCAGATAGTGCAAGCTCTGTAGGTTCAAGGACCCTTTCGGTTTACCTAATTAAACAAAATAATATAATTTCATTCAACACATAAAGAAAGGTTGACTTCTGAAGCCTTGCACATCTGAACCACATCGAATGCAGTAAATAGGAAGGAGAGTAGAGATAGACTTAACACCTATATGGCGAACTCTAATGAAGCAAGACAGATGAAAAAACAACAACAAAAACGTCTACGAAACTCCATGACCTTTAAAAAAATGTACCATGTTAATCACATGTGAATTGACGTCCCGTTCCATATGACAAATAACATACACACACACACTCATACAGAAAAAATATACACCATGACAATTTGACATTAGTCATTACAAATATATGATTGATGACTGCTTACATATTTCTATTGGTACAAATGTCTATCAACGAGAGACCTTCAAATAAACTGACTTGAATTTCTGTGAAAATGTTTTGACTATAAATATTTTGATGATTAATAAAAAACCCGAATAAATCTACTGAGGAAGGTGTGGCAACTTACACAGCGAAACGTGTTCGAAAAAAACAGATCTTGTTTTGATTTTCACTTCAACACACTGGGATTACTTTGAATAACTTATCATGAATCAGTCTGACTGGGCGGTCAAATTATTCCAGGCAGTTCGCAACACCTGCAGTCTGGAAACTTTATATATATATATATACTCCACTATGTTAAACACTTTTCATTATAATCTCTCGTCCATATAAAGATAATCTTCGATCATCATGGTGACGGGAAAATTGCACGTTTACGGCACGCTATCACAGAGGCGCGTTTATCAGCCTTGGAAGTTAGCGGACCTATTCTTGGCTCGTCTATTATTGGCGTAGACGTTCATATTCATCGGATTGTATGCGGTCGTTCAGAACAGATTGCAGACGGTTTAAAGCATATTGATAATAATAATCTGAATGATCTGAGCCTAGACAAGCTGTCGTATGCACAACTTTCTTCAGCATCTCTATTGGCTTTATTGAAAACATATTGTATTGCCAGTCTGAGAGATGCTGTCGCCAAGATGCCCAGTTGGAATCTTATGGAACCAATGATGGATGTTGAACTTAAACTTCCTGCTGAAAGAGGTAATGCTTTGATCATGATTTTATATAAATATAACAACTTGAATATTAGTTATTTGACTACGTTTTATAATAAAGTGAATCTATAGTGGTGTGTGCGTCGATGGCACAGCGGTTAGGACGCTCGCCGACCATGCACATGGTCTGGGGTTCGATCCCCGGCCACCGATGCACTCCTTTGTCTCCCTAAGCGAGAAATAATGCTGGTAAAGCGGAGAGCTTGCGCATGAGGCTAGCAACCCCATCCTGTAAACTTAAACACTGCTACAGAAACTTCAAACCACTAACTTGAGGCCCTATGTTCCACTGGGGAACGTGAACGAAAAAAATATTGGTGTGAATTTTAAAATTGGGCCAAGTTAAACTTTAAGCACCACTCACCATTACCAATGGAGTGCGACAGCGCACCAATGACCTTGAAATGTGCATCGAGCAAGATAATGAAACGTCGTAAATAATGTTATCACCATCAATAAAACATCCTCATCGAAGTGTTGTGTTTTATTAAATGGGATATCTGGCAAGTTTCAGCTTTGGTTTGGGAAGGATTAAGTTACGCTTTAAACCAAGGACAAGTTTAGGGTTACGTTAACCTAATAAAGGCGATATTAGGGTTAAGTTCAGGAAAGATCAGGATTATTGTTAGGGTTAGAAGACGTAAATAATTACATGCATAGAATGTAGTTAAATTACTCCGTTGATGTATCTATAAGAATAGAACTTGTGCATTGTGGTTGTGGCAAAGTATAATTGCATTGTGGGTAAAATTTATTTTGATTAAGTCTTACAGTGTTATGCAGTAATATTTACTGATGACGTTTCGAGCACAATTTATTGCTCAGGAAATATTACTGTATTACACTGTGAGGTTATATCAAAATAAATTTTACCCACAATTGAATTATACTCTGATTGGAGACCACCAACGTACTCAAATGGATAATTCCCTTCAGAAGCCTGCCACGCTGGGAGTGGTGCCATCATCTGCTGTACTGGACGAGCATTTCGGAGTTTACATTCCATACACTTATCAATTATTTTACGGACAGCAGTACCTCCCTTCACTATCCAGAACTTACATCGAATACTTGATAGTACTTGCGAAGTACCCATGTAACAACAGAAGACAAGGGCGAAGCAACAGATCCTTTTATTATGAAAATCAACACGTATTTATACATCTTTCAACTACATTATTATAGACAAGCGCAGTCATCTGATTGGTTGTTTAGGTAGACAAACGCAGGCTTCTGATTGGTTGTTTCGGGATTCCTTGACAAATAGAGTTCTCTCTGCGAATCATATTTTGCCACGTTAACTTTGCTGTGATTGGTTGTTGACTCAGGCTTGTTCATATTTTCTCACGGCCCATATTAGTGACCTAGACCTTAACGTAGATTAGTGCCAACCAATCGGCTAGCAGCCTGCTCTCACCACACTCGTCCCCCCGTCAAATAGCTTCGTGCGCAGACGTTCCGACCTTCTGGGTGCTACATCCTCTAGTTGAGGATTGTTACTGACCGGCTTGTCCCACTGTACCCATCTTTGGAGCTGACTGGCGTTAACTCGTTTCTGTTTATCACCTCTTCGGATGGTATATACTTGACCCCGTCTTTTTGTGATTGTGTATGGTCCTTCCCACTTTGGAAGGAGTTTCCGTGAACCTAGCCCGCCTCCAACTGTATATCTCCTGTCTCTACACTTCACTTGGTCCCCGACTGCAAAGGTAATGCACTGCGTCCTTTCTTTCATCTGAGACTTCGCGACATCACTGCGCTGCTTCCGTATTACATTCTTGACTGCCTCTTTCCTCTCTGCTTTTAATTTCGTCGTACTCCACTTTTGGTGCATGGGCCAGGTCTCATTGTGTACCGGAAATCGTGGTTTTCTACCATACATCAGTTGGAAGGGTGACTTCTTCGTTGTTTCCTGAGTGGTAGCGCGATGTGTTAGTAAAATCAGTGGAAGCTCCGTTTCCCAGTTCCCGCCCTTCGAGGCCAGCCACTCCTTCAGTGTACGGTTGTTTCTCTCCGTTAGGCCATTCGTTTGTGGATGGTATGGGGTCGTTCTGATCCTCTTGATGCCCAGCTGTTGCAAACGGGAAGTAAACTCTTCACTCTCGAAACAGGGACCTTGGTCTGTCAGTATTGCCTTCGGTACGCCGTGGTCTGCAACAATGTGTCTAACTACTGCATCTGTCACGGTTCTTGCACGTTGGTCTGGGATTGCTACGGCGTCTACCCATCGTGTCGCGTGTTCCGTCATTACCAAGAGGTACTGATTACCATTGGATGTCTGAGGAAATGGACCCATGACATCTACGGACCACAAGTCACCTATCGCGGTAACTGGAATCGACTGAAGTGGTGGTCGTATACACCGGTCACCTTTCATCAGCTGGCACCGTGGACATCCAAGTACGTATCTTGCTACGTCTTCTCTCATACCTGGCCAGTACATACTTTGTCTTAGGAGATCGGTCGTTCTGGCCACGCCTGTATGCGCTAGCTGGTGACATTCTTCTATCATGTCGTGGCGCGACGATTGAGGTATGACAGCCAGCCAGCTTCCGTCGTTCTCTCGCCAGGTCAGAGTCCCGTAGGCATTCACTCTGAGTCGATCCCTCTGTCTGAGTAGTGTGGTTAGCTCCTTACTCGCCGTAGTTTGATCCACTTCTATTCCGTTGGTGATCACCTGTATTACTGTATTCAGCGTATCGTCCAACCTCTGCCTACGTGCAAGTCTTAGTGGGTCTTGTTCTACTGCATGCACTCCGTAAGCGACCTCGGGCAACTCAGACTCATCTTCTGGTCTCGATAACAAATCTGCCAAGACATTTTCACTTCCAGGAACGTGTGAGATCGTAAAATCGTACTCCTGAAGACGCAACATCCACCGTGACAACTTCCCCCGTGGGTCTCTCGCTGTCTTCAAAAATTGTAGCGGCTTATGATCAGTTTCGATGTGGAACCGCCGGCCGAGTAAATAAGGTCTCCATTTGTCGACTGCCCATACCATTGCTAAACATTCTTTTTCTATCGTTGAATACTTTCTCTCTGCGAGTGTCAAAACCCTACTGGCATACTCAACGATTCCCTCGTCCTGTCTTAGGACCGCACCTATAGCGTAGTCACTGGCATCTGTGCACACTGTGAACTGTCTTCCTGGCACAGGTAGTTTTAGCGTCATTTGTTGGTGGTCGAGCAGCTGTTTAATTCTGTCGAATGTCCTCTGCGATTCTTCCGACCAAACAAACTTTGGCTCACCTAGTAGCCTGTATAGAGGGGCTGCTATCTCATTGAAGTTCTTCACGAAGCGGCTATAAAACGCTGCTCTACCCAAGAACTGTCTCAGTTTTCTCTTTGAATTCGGGGCTGGAATCGTTTTAATCGTCAAAATTTTCTCCGGCAGTGGTTTAATCTCACCATTTCCCACTTTATGTCCCAACAGAGTAACATTCTTTTTGGCTATCTGGGACTTGGTTTTGTTGACGCGTAGTCCAAACTCTTCGATGCGTCGCAGCACGGCTTCTACATGGTTGACGTGATCGTTTTCGTTTTGACTGTATATGACGAGATCATCACCATAAACCTCCACGTTTTTCAAGTTCCTAAGTAATAGCTTCATCAGTCGTCTGAACGTAAACGGTGCACCTGCTAGTCCAAACGGCATGCGTTTAAATCGATATTGTGTCTGACCCACGATGAAAGCCGTCTTATCTCTATCACCTTGTTTTATCGGTATCTGCCAGTATCCTGAGCGAAGATCGAGAACCGAAAACACATTCGCGCCTTGTAGGCGATCTAAAGTTTCTACCACTGTTGGCATGGCACACGGTCTTAACTCTGTCATACTGTTTAACTGTCGAAAATCAACACAGAATCTATACTTCCCATTCGCTTTTTTTACTAACAGCACTGGAGAGTTGTACGGGCTATCAGCTTCCTCAATAATGTCATCTTTTAACATCTCTTGCACTTGTCGCTCCACTTCGCCTTCCAGATGACATGGAACTCTTCGCGTTGTAAATGACCTTACTTTCGAATCACTTAACGGAATTTCATGATTCACCTTATCGCAATAACCGTATGGGTCGCCATCTCCAGTGAACAGATGATCGTATTTACTAATTAACTCTGTCACATTGTGTACCGTCGGCAGCTTAATCGCTGCTATCTCGCTGGTCTCATACATGTTGATATGCCCGTATTTCGTGACCACCACGTTCGCTTGCGTGTCGATTATGGCACCAATCTCACGCAGAAAATCCGCTCCTAATATCGTTCGCTGTAGTTCGGGTACAACAATGAAAGGAAACGTCACCTCACAGCCACCAACAACGACCGTACAGTTCGATCTACCCGTTATACGCAACACATACCCGCCTACTGTTTGTACTGTCAATGAACACGGGCTAACACTCTTACATAAATTCTTATCTATTAACGACACGGCCGCCCCTGTATCTATCAAACATACTACTTCTCGATCATTCACTCGCAACTTCGAATACAGAGCGCCTTTCTCAATAGCCCCCACTAAATCTAGGTTCATACGAAAGAAAGAACAAGCATTATACCGTCTGAAATTTTTTCTTTTCCGCCTTTCTGGGCAGTATCTTCTCCAGTGTCCCGGCTTACCGCATTCAAAACACCGGTCTTTTCTATCAGCCAACTTTAACGCCGCCACTTCCCGCTGCAATGCTTCAATTTTCTGCTCATACTCGTTTGGTTTTGGTTGGTCTATAGCGGCTACCGTTGTGCTCAGCAGCTGTCTGGTCACCTTCTCCAGCTCGCTAATATCCATCGGCTGCGTTGCGTTAACCAGTTGTAATCGCTGAGAAATGTGGTCTGGGACACTCTCGATGAATTGGGAAGACAGTAACTGCGCTTCTGATTCTTCATCTAAAGTGGGAAGTGCGCGTCGAAGTAGATTAGTCAGTTTCACCGCCAACACTAGCGGGTCTCCATCAGGTCCAAGCTTCATTGACCGGAACTGCTGCATTGCTAGCTGTCTGTCTGTTTCGCTGTCAAACTCGGAAACTAGTCGTTCAACCAATTTCTTCCAAGACGCTGTGCCATTTGACCTGTCTACGCTGTCATATGCAGCCTTCGCTCGGCCTCTCAGCAGCGTCCCCAAGACAACTGCCTTCGCTGCCTGCTCCTTGACACCCACCAGCTCAGCAACAGCCTCGAAGTCACGTAAGAAGCTCCTTATGTCTCCTTCTTCAAACGCAGCTGGCCACGGGATCTTCATTTTCTGGAGGCAGCGACACCAAATGTAACAACAGAAGACAAGGGCGAAGCAACAGATCGTTTTATTATGAAAATCAACACGTATTTATACATCTTTCAACTACATTATTATAGACAAGCGCAGTCATCTGATTGGTTGTTTAGGTAGACAAACGCAGGCTTCTGATTGGTTGTTTCGGGATTCCTTGACAAATAGAGTTCTCTCTGCGAATCATATTTTGCCACGTTAACTTTGCTGTGATTGGTTGTTGACTCAGGCTTGTTCATATTTTCTCACGGCCCATATTAGTGACCTAGACCTTAACGTAGATTAGTGCCAACCAATCGGCTAGCAGCCTGCTCTCACCACACTCGTCCCCCCGTCAAATAGCTTCGTGCGCAGACGTTCCGACCTTCTGGGTGCTACATCCTCTAGTTGAGGATTGTTACTGACCGGCTTGTCCCACTGTACCCATCTTTGGAGCTGACTGGCGTTAACTCGTTTCTGTTTATCACCTCTTCGGATGGTATATACTTGACCCCGTCTTTTTGTGATTGTGTATGGTCCTTCCCACTTTGGAAGGAGTTTCCGTGAACCTAGCCCGCCTCCAACTGTATATCTCCTGTCTCTACACTTCACTTGGTCCCCGACTGCAAAGGTAATGCACTGCGTCCTTTCTTTCATCTGAGACTTCGCGACATCACTGCGCTGCTTCCGTATTACATTCTTGACTGCCTCTTTCCTCTCTGCTTTTAATTTCGTCGTACTCCACTTTTGGTGCATGGGCCAGGTCTCATTGTGTACCGGAAATCGTGGTTTTCTACCATACATCAGTTGGAAGGGTGACTTCTTCGTTGTTTCCTGAGTGGTAGCGCGATGTGTTAGTAAAATCAGTGGAAGCTCCGTTTCCCAGTTCCCGCCCTTCGAGGCCAGCCACTCCTTCAGTGTACGGTTGTTTCTCTCCGTTAGGCCATTCGTTTGTGGATGGTATGGGGTCGTTCTGATCCTCTTGATGCCCAGCTGTTGCAAACGGGAAGTAAACTCTTCACTCTCGAAACAGGGACCTTGGTCTGTCAGTATTGCCTTCGGTACGCCGTGGTCTGCAACAATGTGTCTAACTACTGCATCTGTCACGGTTCTTGCACGTTGGTCTGGGATTGCTACGGCGTCTACCCATCGTGTCGCGTGTTCCGTCATTACCAAGAGGTACTGATTACCATTGGATGTCTGAGGAAATGGACCCATGACATCTACGGACCACAAGTCACCTATCGCGGTAACTGGAATCGACTGAAGTGGTGGTCGTATACACCGGTCACCTTTCATCAGCTGGCACCGTGGACATCCAAGTACGTATCTTGCTACGTCTTCTCTCATACCTGGCCAGTACATACTTTGTCTTAGGAGATCGGTCGTTCTGGCCACGCCTGTATGCGCTAGCTGGTGACATTCTTCTATCATGTCGTGGCGCGACGATTGAGGTATGACAGCCAGCCAGCTTCCGTCGTTCTCTCGCCAGGTCAGAGTCCCGTAGGCATTCACTCTGAGTCGATCCCTCTGTCTGAGTAGTGTGGTTAGCTCCTTACTCGCCGTAGTTTGATCCACTTCTATTCCGTTGGTGATCACCTGTATTACTGTATTCAGCGTATCGTCCAACCTCTGCCTACGTGCAAGTCTTAGTGGGTCTTGTTCTACTGCATGCACTCCGTAAGCGACCTCGGGCAACTCAGACTCATCTTCTGGTCTCGATAACAAATCTGCCAAGACATTTTCACTTCCAGGAACGTGTGAGATCGTAAAATCGTACTCCTGAAGACGCAACATCCACCGTGACAACTTCCCCCGTGGGTCTCTCGCTGTCTTCAAAAATTGTAGCGGCTTATGATCAGTTTCGATGTGGAACCGCCGGCCGAGTAAATAAGGTCTCCATTTGTCGACTGCCCATACCATTGCTAAACATTCTTTTTCTATCGTTGAATACTTTCTCTCTGCGAGTGTCAAAACCCTACTGGCATACTCAACGATTCCCTCGTCCTGTCTTAGGACCGCACCTATAGCGTAGTCACTGGCATCTGTGCACACTGTGAACTGTCTTCCTGGCACAGGTAGTTTTAGCGTCATTTGTTGGTGGTCGAGCAGCTGTTTAATTCTGTCGAATGTCCTCTGCGATTCTTCCGACCAAACAAACTTTGGCTCACCTAGTAGCCTGTATAGAGGGGCTGCTATCTCATTGAAGTTCTTCACGAAGCGGCTATAAAACGCTGCTCTACCCAAGAACTGTCTCAGTTTTCTCTTTGAATTCGGGGCTGGAATCGTTTTAATCGTCAAAATTTTCTCCGGCAGTGGTTTAATCTCACCATTTCCCACTTTATGTCCCAACAGAGTAACATTCTTTTTGGCTATCTGGGACTTGGTTTTGTTGACGCGTAGTCCAAACTCTTCGATGCGTCGCAGCACGGCTTCTACATGGTTGACGTGATCGTTTTCGTTTTGACTGTATATGACGAGATCATCACCATAAACCTCCACGTTTTTCAAGTTCCTAAGTAATAGCTTCATCAGTCGTCTGAACGTAAACGGTGCACCTGCTAGTCCAAACGGCATGCGTTTAAATCGATATTGTGTCTGACCCACGATGAAAGCCGTCTTATCTCTATCACCTTGTTTTATCGGTATCTGCCAGTATCCTGAGCGAAGATCGAGAACCGAAAACACATTCGCGCCTTGTAGGCGATCTAAAGTTTCTACCACTGTTGGCATGGCACACGGTCTTAACTCTGTCATACTGTTTAACTGTCGAAAATCAACACAGAATCTATACTTCCCATTCGCTTTTTTTACTAACAGCACTGGAGAGTTGTACGGGCTATCAGCTTCCTCAATAATGTCATCTTTTAACATCTCTTGCACTTGTCGCTCCACTTCGCCTTCCAGATGACATGGAACTCTTCGCGTTGTAAATGACCTTACTTTCGAATCACTTAACGGAATTTCATGATTCACCTTATCGCAATAACCGTATGGGTCGCCATCTCCAGTGAACAGATGATCGTATTTACTAATTAACTCTGTCACATTGTGTACCGTCGGCAGCTTAATCGCTGCTATCTCGCTGGTCTCATACATGTTGATATGCCCGTATTTCGTGACCACCACGTTCGCTTGCGTGTCGATTATGGCACCAATCTCACGCAGAAAATCCGCTCCTAATATCGTTCGCTGTAGTTCGGGTACAACAATGAAAGGAAACGTCACCTCACAGCCACCAACAACGACCGTACAGTTCGATCTACCCGTTATACGCAACACATACCCGCCTACTGTTTGTACTGTCAATGAACACGGGCTAACACTCTTACATAAATTCTTATCTATTAACGACACGGCCGCCCCTGTATCTATCAAACATACTACTTCTCGATCATTCACTCGCAACTTCGAATACAGAGCGCCTTTCTCAATAGCCCCCACTAAATCTAGGTTCATACGAAAGAAAGAACAAGCATTATACCGTCTGAAATTTTTTCTTTTCCGCCTTTCTGGGCAGTATCTTCTCCAGTGTCCCGGCTTACCGCATTCAAAACACCGGTCTTTTCTATCAGCCAACTTTAACGCCGCCACTTCCCGCTGCAATGCTTCAATTTTCTGCTCATACTCGTTTGGTTTTGGTTGGTCTATAGCGGCTACCGTTGTGCTCAGCAGCTGTCTGGTCACCTTCTCCAGCTCGCTAATATCCATCGGCTGCGTTGCGTTAACCAGTTGTAATCGCTGAGAAATGTGGTCTGGGACACTCTCGATGAATTGGGAAGACAGTAACTGCGCTTCTGATTCTTCATCTAAAGTGGGAAGTGCGCGTCGAAGTAGATTAGTCAGTTTCACCGCCAACACTAGCGGGTCTCCATCAGGTCCAAGCTTCATTGACCGGAACTGCTGCATTGCTAGCTGTCTGTCTGTTTCGCTGTCAAACTCGGAAACTAGTCGTTCAACCAATTTCTTCCAAGACGCTGTGCCATTTGACCTGTCTACGCTGTCATATGCAGCCTTCGCTCGGCCTCTCAGCAGCGTCCCCAAGACAACTGCCTTCGCTGCCTGCTCCTTGACACCCACCAGCTCAGCAACAGCCTCGAAGTCACGTAAGAAGCTCCTTATGTCTCCTTCTTCAAACGCAGCTGGCCACGGGATCTTCATTTTCTGGAGGCAGCGACACCAAATGTAACAACAGAAGACAAGGGCGAAGCAACAGATCGTTTTATTATGAAAATCAACACGTATTTATACATCTTTCAACTACATTATTATAGACAAGCGCAGTCATCTGATTGGTTGTTTAGGTAGACAAACGCAGGCTTCTGATTGGTTGTTTCGGGATTCCTTGACAAATAGAGTTCTCTCTGCGAATCATATTTTGCCACGTTAACTTTGCTGTGATTGGTTGTTGACTCAGGCTTGTTCATATTTTCTCACGGCCCATATTAGTGACCTAGACCTTAACGTAGATTAGTGCCAACCAATCGGCTAGCAGCCTGCTCTCACCACACTCGTCCCCCCGTCAAATAGCTTCGTGCGCAGACGTTCCGACCTTCTGGGTGCTACATCCTCTAGTTGAGGATTGTTACTGACCGGCTTGTCCCACTGTACCCATCTTTGGAGCTGACTGGCGTTAACTCGTTTCTGTTTATCACCTCTTCGGATGGTATATACTTGACCCCGTCTTTTTGTGATTGTGTATGGTCCTTCCCACTTTGGAAGGAGTTTCCGTGAACCTAGCCCGCCTCCAACTGTATATCTCCTGTCTCTACACTTCACTTGGTCCCCGACTGCAAAGGTAATGCACTGCGTCCTTTCTTTCATCTGAGACTTCGCGACATCACTGCGCTGCTTCCGTATTACATTCTTGACTGCCTCTTTCCTCTCTGCTTTTAATTTCGTCGTACTCCACTTTTGGTGCATGGGCCAGGTCTCATTGTGTACCGGAAATCGTGGTTTTCTACCATACATCAGTTGGAAGGGTGACTTCTTCGTTGTTTCCTGAGTGGTAGCGCGATGTGTTAGTAAAATCAGTGGAAGCTCCGTTTCCCAGTTCCCGCCCTTCGAGGCCAGCCACTCCTTCAGTGTACGGTTGTTTCTCTCCGTTAGGCCATTCGTTTGTGGATGGTATGGGGTCGTTCTGATCCTCTTGATGCCCAGCTGTTGCAAACGGGAAGTAAACTCTTCACTCTCGAAACAGGGACCTTGGTCTGTCAGTATTGCCTTCGGTACGCCGTGGTCTGCAACAATGTGTCTAACTACTGCATCTGTCACGGTTCTTGCACGTTGGTCTGGGATTGCTACGGCGTCTACCCATCGTGTCGCGTGTTCCGTCATTACCAAGAGGTACTGATTACCATTGGATGTCTGAGGAAATGGACCCATGACATCTACGGACCACAAGTCACCTATCGCGGTAACTGGAATCGACTGAAGTGGTGGTCGTATACACCGGTCACCTTTCATCAGCTGGCACCGTGGACATCCAAGTACGTATCTTGCTACGTCTTCTCTCATACCTGGCCAGTACATACTTTGTCTTAGGAGATCGGTCGTTCTGGCCACGCCTGTATGCGCTAGCTGGTGACATTCTTCTATCATGTCGTGGCGCGACGATTGAGGTATGACAGCCAGCCAGCTTCCGTCGTTCTCTCGCCAGGTCAGAGTCCCGTAGGCATTCACTCTGAGTCGATCCCTCTGTCTGAGTAGTGTGGTTAGCTCCTTACTCGCCGTAGTTTGATCCACTTCTATTCCGTTGGTGATCACCTGTATTACTGTATTCAGCGTATCGTCCAACCTCTGCCTACGTGCAAGTCTTAGTGGGTCTTGTTCTACTGCATGCACTCCGTAAGCGACCTCGGGCAACTCAGACTCATCTTCTGGTCTCGATAACAAATCTGCCAAGACATTTTCACTTCCAGGAACGTGTGAGATCGTAAAATCGTACTCCTGAAGACGCAACATCCACCGTGACAACTTCCCCCGTGGGTCTCTCGCTGTCTTCAAAAATTGTAGCGGCTTATGATCAGTTTCGATGTGGAACCGCCGGCCGAGTAAATAAGGTCTCCATTTGTCGACTGCCCATACCATTGCTAAACATTCTTTTTCTATCGTTGAATACTTTCTCTCTGCGAGTGTCAAAACCCTACTGGCATACTCAACGATTCCCTCGTCCTGTCTTAGGACCGCACCTATAGCGTAGTCACTGGCATCTGTGCACACTGTGAACTGTCTTCCTGGCACAGGTAGTTTTAGCGTCATTTGTTGGTGGTCGAGCAGCTGTTTAATTCTGTCGAATGTCCTCTGCGATTCTTCCGACCAAACAAACTTTGGCTCACCTAGTAGCCTGTATAGAGGGGCTGCTATCTCATTGAAGTTCTTCACGAAGCGGCTATAAAACGCTGCTCTACCCAAGAACTGTCTCAGTTTTCTCTTTGAATTCGGGGCTGGAATCGTTTTAATCGTCAAAATTTTCTCCGGCAGTGGTTTAATCTCACCATTTCCCACTTTATGTCCCAACAGAGTAACATTCTTTTTGGCTATCTGGGACTTGGTTTTGTTGACGCGTAGTCCAAACTCTTCGATGCGTCGCAGCACGGCTTCTACATGGTTGACGTGATCGTTTTCGTTTTGACTGTATATGACGAGATCATCACCATAAACCTCCACGTTTTTCAAGTTCCTAAGTAATAGCTTCATCAGTCGTCTGAACGTAAACGGTGCACCTGCTAGTCCAAACGGCATGCGTTTAAATCGATATTGTGTCTGACCCACGATGAAAGCCGTCTTATCTCTATCACCTTGTTTTATCGGTATCTGCCAGTATCCTGAGCGAAGATCGAGAACCGAAAACACATTCGCGCCTTGTAGGCGATCTAAAGTTTCTACCACTGTTGGCATGGCACACGGTCTTAACTCTGTCATACTGTTTAACTGTCGAAAATCAACACAGAATCTATACTTCCCATTCGCTTTTTTTACTAACAGCACTGGAGAGTTGTACGGGCTATCAGCTTCCTCAATAATGTCATCTTTTAACATCTCTTGCACTTGTCGCTCCACTTCGCCTTCCAGATGACATGGAACTCTTCGCGTTGTAAATGACCTTACTTTCGAATCACTTAACGGAATTTCATGATTCACCTTATCGCAATAACCGTATGGGTCGCCATCTCCAGTGAACAGATGATCGTATTTACTAATTAACTCTGTCACATTGTGTACCGTCGGCAGCTTAATCGCTGCTATCTCGCTGGTCTCATACATGTTGATATGCCCGTATTTCGTGACCACCACGTTCGCTTGCGTGTCGATTATGGCACCAATCTCACGCAGAAAATCCGCTCCTAATATCGTTCGCTGTAGTTCGGGTACAACAATGAAAGGAAACGTCACCTCACAGCCACCAACAACGACCGTACAGTTCGATCTACCCGTTATACGCAACACATACCCGCCTACTGTTTGTACTGTCAATGAACACGGGCTAACACTCTTACATAAATTCTTATCTATTAACGACACGGCCGCCCCTGTATCTATCAAACATACTACTTCTCGATCATTCACTCGCAACTTCGAATACAGAGCGCCTTTCTCAATAGCCCCCACTAAATCTAGGTTCATACGAAAGAAAGAACAAGCATTATACCGTCTGAAATTTTTTCTTTTCCGCCTTTCTGGGCAGTATCTTCTCCAGTGTCCCGGCTTACCGCATTCAAAACACCGGTCTTTTCTATCAGCCAACTTTAACGCCGCCACTTCCCGCTGCAATGCTTCAATTTTCTGCTCATACTCGTTTGGTTTTGGTTGGTCTATAGCGGCTACCGTTGTGCTCAGCAGCTGTCTGGTCACCTTCTCCAGCTCGCTAATATCCATCGGCTGCGTTGCGTTAACCAGTTGTAATCGCTGAGAAATGTGGTCTGGGACACTCTCGATGAATTGGGAAGACAGTAACTGCGCTTCTGATTCTTCATCTAAAGTGGGAAGTGCGCGTCGAAGTAGATTAGTCAGTTTCACCGCCAACACTAGCGGGTCTCCATCAGGTCCAAGCTTCATTGACCGGAACTGCTGCATTGCTAGCTGTCTGTCTGTTTCGCTGTCAAACTCGGAAACTAGTCGTTCAACCAATTTCTTCCAAGACGCTGTGCCATTTGACCTGTCTACGCTGTCATATGCAGCCTTCGCTCGGCCTCTCAGCAGCGTCCCCAAGACAACTGCCTTCGCTGCCTGCTCCTTGACACCCACCAGCTCAGCAACAGCCTCGAAGTCACGTAAGAAGCTCCTTATGTCTCCTTCTTCAAACGCAGCTGGCCACGGGATCTTCATTTTCTGGAGGCAGCGACACCAAATGTAACAACAGAAGACAAGGGCGAAGCAACAGATCGTTTTATTATGAAAATCAACACGTATTTATACATCTTTCAACTACATTATTATAGACAAGCGCAGTCATCTGATTGGTTGTTTAGGTAGACAAACGCAGGCTTCTGATTGGTTGTTTCGGGATTCCTTGACAAATAGAGTTCTCTCTGCGAATCATATTTTGCCACGTTAACTTTGCTGTGATTGGTTGTTGACTCAGGCTTGTTCATATTTTCTCACGGCCCATATTAGTGACCTAGACCTTAACGTAGATTAGTGCCAACCAATCGGCTAGCAGCCTGCTCTCACCACACCCAAATGATCTTCAAGAACATGGTAGTGTCTTATAATGAGATCAGTGACTGGATGGTAGCAAGGTAATAAAGCCGGATGACGGGTCTCATATGACGATTCTAACATTTGTAGACGTCCACCAACTCTAGCGATCCCTTCGGAAACTATCGGAGATAATCTATCTAACCGCACCTTGAAATCTGCGAAATCGGGACTATCCTCCTTGGCAATCTCACCCCACGCTTCCCACTGAGCGGCCCTCAAAATCTAATATC
This sequence comes from Trichobilharzia regenti, assembly GCA_944472135.2. NCBI lineage: Eukaryota > Metazoa > Platyhelminthes > Trematoda > Strigeidida > Schistosomatidae > Trichobilharzia > Trichobilharzia regenti. Next base: position 17,547,460 of record OX235270.1, read on the forward strand.
TTCGACTCTCAAAGGCCCCACATTCATATTTTCGTATCCCGCAAGATGCATGACCTTTAAATACGTAACATATCGTGTCAACCACTCAACCGCTTTCAGTAGTTTGTACCAAGAAGAATAATATTTAAAAAGTGGATGTAAACCTGAATGTCTTTCTTGAGTAGATGTTAAACTGACACTTGTCTTCAACTCCAAGGCACTCTCGTTTATCGGTGGTTCATCTTCTCTACGAGGCCACATACTATCAGCCCTTAGCAAAAACTCTGGACCTTTCCACCACTTATTTTTAACCACATTCATATCAATAACTCCTCGCGAGGCTAGATCAGCTGGATTTTTTCCAGACGGTACGTACCTCCACTGCTCAACAGTTGTTAGTTCACGAATTTGAGATACTCTGTTAGCTACAAAACATGCATATCTTGCTGACTCGTTGCGTATATAATGTATCACAGACATCGAATCAGTCCAAAACGTTACGGGATGCTTGGGGTAATCCAACTCTTTACACACCGTTGTGAATAACTGCGCAGCTAGTAAGGCGGCATTAAGTTCTAATCTCGGAATCGAAACCGTCTTTAGAGGTGCAACTCTAGATTTACCCATCACCAGGCTAACATCTATATCATTCCTTAAGGTGGTTCTGATGTATATGGCTGCACCAAATCCAACCTCAGAGGCATCAGAAAAAACATGGAAGTCAATTATATCATGATTTCTCGACGGCTTAAGTGGACGTGAGACGGAATGTGGATTCGGCACTCTTAAACTGTTAACCCACCTTTTCCACTCTTCTCCCTGCCTCTCACTTAATGGTTCATCCCACTGTAACCCTTTCCTGCATGTCTCTTGAAATAACCTCCTAGCCGCAAGTAGATAAGGTGCTACTAATCCAAGTGGGTCAAACACGGACGACAACACAGATAGCACACCTCTCCGAGTAACTGGCTTATCAATATCACCAACACTAAATCCAAAGGTATCAGAGTTCACATCCCATCGCATACCTAATGTGCGTTCAACTGGTAGAGTATCAACAGGCAAATCTCGTACGGTAGGTGCTCTGTCTTCTGGATCTATATGCTTCAAAACGTCTAGGCTGTTCGAGACCCACTTAGTTAGACGAAAGCCGGCCTTAGCTAACACTTCAGTGATGCTTGTTGCAAATCTAACTGCAGACTTATCATCATCGAAGGAGGCTAAACAATCATCCACGTAGAAGCAACAATCTATGACGTCCAGCAAATCATTAGAACCAAATGTGGACACTGCCTTTCGTAGAGCAAAATTAGCACAAAATGGGGAGGATGTGTCACCAAATGGATGCACTGTCACCCTATATTCTGACACCTTACCACAAGGACCGTCATCAAACCACAAAAACCTCAAGTGATCTCTCTCACTCTCTGGCACCTTCACCTGTAGGAACATTTCCTCAATATCCGCCGCGACAGCAACTGTAAACTTTCTGAATCTCAATAGCAGTCCCACTAATGAGCTCACGCAATCTAGGCCACTATACAGATTATCATTTAAAGAGACTCCTTCGTGTTTCGCAGAAAAATCAAACACCACACGGAGTTTACCTGGCTTCCTCGGGTTAAAGACGGGATGATGGGGCAAATACCACTTCCCTGGCTCACTTTGATCAACTAGTCTTTCAACGTAACCCTTCATTATATGTTTATCGACGACTTCCTTATATTTGGACCAGAGTTCTGCATCTGACAGAAATTTCTTCTGTAAACCCATTAGTCTCTTAAGACCAACTTTCCTATTACAAACCAACTGTCTATCTTTGAATCTCCATGGTAGGCCGACGCTGAAACGCCCGTTTTCGTATTTACAAGAGTCCTCGGCTATTTTAACTGCTTTTAAGTCTTCTACAGAACGACCCTTCCCTGGGACACCGCAGTCACAAAACTCCTTGTCATACATATTTTTAATCATAGTTTCTAGTTTTTCCCCATCGTTTGTAACTAATGATGATATGTGGACTATGGGTATAGGTCCTCTCACTGTCCATCCCAGTGGTGTTTTTGTCGCAAACAGATCATCTCTACCTCCAAATCTCTCTTCTAATACCTTGTGAGCTTCTGGCACACTACATCCAATGAGTACTCTCACTCTTCCATCTTGCAATGTTGGAAGAGGTATGTCACACAGGTATGGCTGACCAACAACCGTTTCACGACTAGGTACTATAGCTTCGCCAAGTTTCATACTGGAGGTAGTGTAAGCAGTATCCACCTCCACGGTCTCCCCAGTAGCCAAGGATTCTAACTGAAATGACACTCGCTCACATACTACTGTTTTCGCAGAATTGAAAGTATTTACAACCAAGGGTTGCTTAGGGCCTTTAATACCCAAGCAATCAGCCAGTTCAGCATCTATCAATGTAACGTCTGAACCATTATCCAACAATGCATAAGTCTCTACTGAAGATTTCGGTCCTTTCACCTTAACTGGTAATACCCCTAAGAAAACTTGTGGGATGTCAAGGGGTCTAGAGATACTATTACAATTAACCGAACTCCCAGGTTCGTTCACTGTTCTCAGAAGTGGGTGCATATCCGTCAAACCACTACTTCTTTTATTTGTCGCCTTACAATTCCACTTTGTATGCCCAATCTTTAAACAACTGAAACACAGCCGCTTCTGCTTTGCCATTTTTAACCTTTCTAGGGGTGACATAACGATAAAGCGATTACAATCACTCAATTGATGCATGTTATGGCAGACAATACACTCATCCTTTCTCTTTGTGTCTTGAGACTTCACCACAAATGCCTTCCTTATATTCACTGGTTCCTTAGGTTCTACCTTAGAATGCAAAATGCTGGCGAATTTGCCCATCGCCTGGTTGACACTGTCCTTCACCAGTCTAAGAATATCATCAAACCTTGACTCGATACCCTCCTCCTCTATACGAGAGCTTATTTTTACCCATTTCCTTTGCAGTCACGTAGGTAGGCGTCTTGCAATTACCTCTAGGACTGAGCTGGAGTTGAGGTCACTCATGCAATTCATAGAAATCAAGGTAATCTTATAAGTCATAAGATTATCTAAAAACTCAGTAAGTGCATTGGAGTCATCTCGAAGTTGACTGCCATTACCGTTGACAGCTTCGTATACGTTCCTTACAATCATCGAAGGTCTTCCAAACCTTTGACGTAATATGCTCATAGCCTCATCGCAGCCCTCATTAGGGGGCATGAGCTTACAGCACTGTATAGCTCTTGAAGCAACTTCAGTGCAATATCTCATCAAATACATCAATTTCAATTCATCACTTAATAAAATAACACTCAACATGATCTCAAACTCCTTTACAAACTGTAAATAATCAGACGGGTTTCCATCAAAACACCGTGGTTCAAATCTAGGGAGTTTGATGTTCTTATTATCCCTGAACGGCGAAACAGTAACATCAACCATGTCATGCTTAACATCAGACACATCGTTGCAATTAACAGACAAGTCATCATGACTTACTTTCGTGTTTGCATCCAAGACACTCTGTCCCTTCTTTGACCCAGGCATTGTTGAACTTGACCCAATTCCAAAATTGTTCCAGATATTGCTTGTTCAAAGAGGACTTGACTGGCACCAGGAAAAATGAACGGCGACTATCCAAACTTTCACCAACTGTTTGAATCCGCCAGATCTGTTTCCATCGTCAGAAACTGTCAATCACGTCTCATAAACCGTTAATGCCCAGCTCTCGCTACGCTCGGGCCCACGCTGTTCCTTGAAGATTTCAGAAACGCTTAGTTATAACGGACGAAAAAACCAAAACACCGATCAGCCGCTTGAGATTTCTTTATTGTTACACCAACATATAAAAGGAATAAGTGAACTAAGGTCTGTGAACAAATATTACAATAATAAATCATAAGATTACTTCTGAAGATCATTCACTCTTCTTTCTGAACAGCGACCGATGAGACGATGACTGTCGTATTGATGCCTCCGCGAAAATTGGGGAAGTTGATCTTGAGCAAACAACCAAGAATTGATCGTTCAATCTTCAACTCCATTGACAACTCCTCTTGATTTCTTTTGCTTTGCTGTTGTTTGTCTTCTTTTTTCTCCAACCATTTTAGCTTCCATTGGACTTTTTGAATGAGAATGAATAATGTGGATGTTTGACCATTTACAATGACAAATGATCTGCAAACATTATCGGTCCCGTATCTTTCAGTTGCCTAGTGAATAACGAGTTAACTTTCTCCACGACGCAACCTGGATAACACTTGGGGAATATACTCTTATACCAATGGAAAAGTACTAATTTGTAATACAATGTCACGAATGTAACTTATAACATAACTGATCGTATCTGTAAAAATAGCTTTCTTATTACCCAATTTGGATATAAATCAAATCAAAAATAAGATTCGGATTTGTACACACCTAAGTTATATTGTGGAATTACTTCAAGCTTTATTTTTCCCAAGTATTTTTAATCCATCCAAAACTTACTTGGGTTTTTTTGTTAATGCGAAGACAATATTCCTATATTTCATGATGTGCTCCATTGAATGACTGGTTATCATATTATTCCCACAAACCAAAGACGAAAACGTCAGCAGCCATGTAATTTAACCATAAACCAAATTTATGAAATTTAAGTAATGCTTATCCATGCCTGCACATATGGTGTGTCCTACACAGGTAGGAAAAAATGTGTATTTTCTTAAAACATTATTATTACGGTGGAAGACAGCGAAGTCAGTATAAATGGCATGGTCCTAGTCAGGCGAGATAGGGGCCTGAATAAAGGAGGTGGATTCACCATATACGTCGACAAACTGCTCAGATGTGTTCACGCGATGGACCCTCCCCACCCAGAGTATGATTGCTAATTGTATATGTAATTTATCATATTGATGATGCCTGTAAACTGGCGTCCCTCATGTACAAAATGAGAATATACTATTATTATTCTTGTTGGATGTATATACAGAGCCCCTAACAGCCCTACAACGACTGATACGGTTATCGGAGAAAAACTAGAGATTGTACCTAAGCTGGAATTCGACTACAAACTAGTTTGTGGCGATTTCAACCTCCCTGGAGTGAACTGGGATACCTGCACTGGACTGAGAACTCACGAGGTGATCCTAGAGGCCATAAATGTAGGAGGATGGAAGCAGTGCGTACGCCTCCCAACACGACACAACAATATTCTCGACTTAATCCTCTGTCACAAAATAGAGCCGATCTCGATAGAGGTGGGGGATAAACTCGACAACAGTGACCACAACATACCGTACGGTACCCTAACCTTACAACTAACAACTAAACACACACCTAAGAGTTCCCCGGTTTACTATCAATATAGGGACTATCGAAATGCCGACTGGGAATTCCTACCAACGCTCTTAAGAAGCTCAGACTGGGATGAATACTTCATCAATAATAACTTAGAAGTAATACTAAATACCTTCTACAAGACAATCAGTTCAGTAAGAGACACAATCGTACCACTGAAATCTGCCCTAAAGACACCAACTCTATTCATAGACCGCAAAACGCAAATAAAACTAAGGAAACTCAAAAGGAAATTTTATTTACACAAAGAATTTAGTGCATTACACCAGATACATGAAACGCCGGAACTCTGCAGGATCTTGCGAAAACGACTGAAGAAGGGTAATGACAACAATATTAGCCTCTTAGAACATGAAGGTATAATTCATGATGATCCCCTGATCTCCTGAGCGAGTGGTTCTCCGATAACACCAAAGCGCATCCGTCCCCAATTCTCGACATAACCTGCAAAAATAACTACAAGTTAGGTGAAATCAAGTTTAATATACAAAATATAGCATCGGCGGTAAGGACAATAAAAGCTAACGGTAGTTGTGGGATAGATGATATACCATCCGTCATATACAACAAAAACGGTGGTATGGATATGATAGTATTATTACTTAGGATATTTAATATCTCACCCTGAAACTTGTAAAAACACATACATATTGCCTGAGCATAGAGGAGGGGCCAAAACTAGTGCATGACATCTGTCATATCAAGGATAGGGGAGAAAGTAGTCAAAGACCAAATGTCAGACTACTTTCTAAAACACAAACTCATCGACCTATCACAACACGGATTCCTCAAGAAAAGATCTTGCGTCACTCGCTATATAGACATTTTCAACGAAGTCACCTACAGAAGGGATAGAAGAGGGCTAGTCATTATCCTCTATTTCGATATAAGGAAAGCCTTCGACAGAGTCCCACATAGTCTGCTAGTCAGCAGGCTATGCTCACTGGGGATACGCTACCCCCTGTACAATTAGATAAAACCATTTCTCTATGACAGGAACCAGACAACTGAAGTTGGCCCAATGATCTCCAGGCCTAGACCAATCAGCAGTGGTGTCATCCAGGGTAGTGTATTAGGACCCTTTCTTTTCATTACATTCATAAACAGTATATGTGAATGTTTTAGTATAGGCAAGCAAATACTGTATGCAGATGACTTGAAGGTGACATATACCTGCACAAATACAGATATCGGCCCAACTATGAACTCCATACATGAAGAATCAATAAAAATGGATAGATGGTGTGACACCTGGAGACTCGAGTTTAATGTTGAAAAGTGTGGATGGCTCTGCATAGGCTGTTCCAACCTTGACCTCAACCTAGCAATTCAGGGCCACAAAATCCCCAGACTCAAATCTGTACTAGATCTAGGACTGAAATATTCACACAATCTATCATTTTCAGAGCATATTTCGAATCAAGTGTCGAAATCACGCAGGCTTATTGGTTTCCTACTCAGAAACTTCTACAGAAACGAATCCAGAATACTACTGTACAAGGTTTGTATGCGCCCACTCCTAGATTACTGCTCATTCGTGTTTGGTAGTACACGCACAGGAGATAAACTGAAAGTAGAAGGAGTACAGAGGTACTTTACGCGAAAAGTACTCGGAACCGATAACGGCACAAACTACTCTACCAGATGTGAAATCCTAGGACTAGAAACATTATGGTTAAGGTGACTACGACTAAATCTGGTACATTTCTATAAGCTTCTTAACCACATAGTGTATACCCCTGCTAATTATACTCGGTTCTCAGAAGACACTGTGTCAGCCACGTCTCGTGAACCGTTATTTCCTAGTTCTTGCGACGCTGAGACTCGAACTGTTCCTCGAAGATTCTCAGAAACGAACGGACGCAAAAACCAAAACACCGATTGGCCACTCGAGAATTCTTTATTGTAACACCAACATATAAAAAATGTCGCCACTAAGGTCTGTGAACAAATACTACAATAATAAATCACAATATTACTTCTGACAGTTTCCTACTGACTTCTTTCTGAACAGCGACCGATGAGAGGATGACTGTCGTATTGATGCCTCCTCGAAAATTGGGGAAGTTGGTTTTGGGCAAACAACCATGAATTGATCGTTCAATCTTCAACTACATTGACACTCCCCGCCAGAAAAAGGGATCCATCCCTATTTTCCATCACGACCAATACACGTTGACTTGGATGCCATTGCGAGAACCTGGGTCACACGGACAGAGCTGAAATGGAAAACAAACAGAAAAGACAACACACCACAAGCATACCCACAGCACAATCTCACACATCAATGACGACCTGCGCCTTCCAGTTAAAGGCATCCTCTTGCAACACAATCGCCACTTGCTAGAATGACTCTTGCAGAATGCAACGTGACCATAGCACCACCTCACGATACTCTACGCACATCCTCTTATCTACTCACTACCAATTACCACTGAAATCGCTTGTCACTCATTCTGTCTCAGTTCTAGTAGCGGTGACGCATGCAAGCCTCAGTCGTTTACAGTCACGCTCCGCGGTGTGTGGGACCACAGCTAACAATTATCTCCGTATGCATTTCATTCTCAGCAATAGCCTCTAGGCGTATACGACCCATCTGCTGTCTCTAACATCAATCAATTCATTCACGAATGTAGAAGACTAGAAACAACTTCAGAAGTAATCACGACGAAAATTTCAACAAAATTACGCAATAACAACAAGGTACGAAAACAACGAGTAAACACAATGAATCCAAAAAACACCAATTGATATGACACACCACACATATATACAAACAGCACACACAAGCTCGCAGACCGTATCTCGATGGAATTGCTCTGAAGAATTTCAGGACTTACACCAGTACGCCTGAAACCCTTCTCAGGTTGACGGTTGTAAGTTGAAGAATGTCCAGACACAAACAAGATTAACCAACAATTACAATAATTGGAACTCACACAATTATTTAACACAAACATATGTACAATCAACACATCAAATGTGAGGATCCTGCCTTGATGAACTACCCTTGAAGAATCGTAGGAATTACAGCAGTACGCCTACAACCCTTCTCAGGTTGACGCCCTAGGTTGGAAAATCGTCGCAGAGTTCATTTACTACTACTACTACTTAATAATAATAATAAATAACCTCCTTCCATCAACTGTATCCTCAAATCTCAACGGTAACACTCCCATGTCATTGTATCGTGGAATGTAGATGACAAACAAACACACGACGTATCTGACCAACCAAGCGTAGGCACAGAGTAATTCACACCAAAGATAATAACATTCAAATGGTAACTTGGAACTTGAAAAACCTTTATTCATGCAAGTCAATTTAACAATTACCCTCTCGTACGCACTTGGCTTATCCTCACTAAACTGAACAGTATCTTTCGTCTTTTCAAATGCACCAATACTATCATAGTCATTGCACAAGATACTTGAGTTCATGGGCGTCCTTCTCATTGTGGATGACAACACCAACGACGACTGATTGATAAACTTAGCGATGGATCAGAAGCTGTTGTTGTTCTGCTTTCAGAAATTTGTCTAACTGCAAGACCACCACCACTGCTGTCTTTTACTATTAGCTCAGGTCTAGCACTAGCATCTGATGATAGGTGGGTTACACGCTGATCAGTTACACTGACGGTCTCACAAGTATCCATGCCTTCTGCAACTGCATCTGCCTTTAACTCTACTTCACATTCAAGTTGTACAGAACCTTTGTTCAGCTTAGCAGTAGTAGACATTCCCCTCATCTCATCATGATCAACCAAAGACAGATGTGCACTATCATGATTATTATCACAAATATTCACTTTACCGTCAATTTCATCATTTTCAAACTCTTTAATAACAGAAGTAGACAATTTTGGTTCCTCCTCACAAATCCTTAAAGATCTTATACCTTCACTGCGACTAGCAATTCCTCGTAAATTTGTGAAGTCAGAACTGTCCTCTGAGACTGTAACTCTCCTCTGTGACACTCTATTCAACAGTGACTCACAAGTTGCATCTACAGGCTTCTTGACCACACCATTATCGTCACACAATTCGGAGTCAGACCTTGATTTCACATTTAGCTTATCACTAAGCTTGCTCATTGACTCACAGTTCACCTTTGTATGCACTTCTTGCAAACGTGTAAAACACAACCGTGTTTGTCTCGCAGCTTGTAACTTATCTGTTGAGGATGTACTACGAAACCTGTTACACTAACTAGGTCTATATGCACTACTAGACATCATGGGGCCTTCTCGATATCCAACTCTCTGAGGCCCTTTCGTCATCAATGATTGCGTTTTAACCTCAGACTGCTCTATTCTGGGGTGAGATTCAATATACTGGCGAACTTGCTCGTAGATTGATTGACACTATCTTTAACCAGTTTCAGGATATCATCAAACTTTGGCTCGATACCCTCATCCTCCATACGGGAGCTCATCTTCACCCACTTCCTTTGCAGTCGAGTAGGCAGACGTCTTGCTATTACTTCTAGTATACAACACGAGTTCAGGTCACTCATGCGATTCATTGAAATCATTCCATTCTTGTAAATTAGCAAATTATCTAAAAACTCAGTGAGTGCCTGGGAGTCATCCTGTAATTGACCACCATTACCCTTAACAGCCTCGAATAATTTCCCTGCAATCATCGAAGGTCTTCCAAACCTTTGACGTAATATGCTCAGAGCCTCGTAGTAGCCCTCTTTTGGCTTCATAAACTTACAGCACTGTATAGCTCTTGAAGCAACTTCAGTGCAATATCTCATCAAATACATCAATTTCAATTCATCACTTAATAAAATACCACTCAACATGATCTCAAACTCCTTTACAAATTGTAAATAATCAGCCGGGTTTCCATCAAAACACCGTGGTTCAAATCTAGGGAGTTTGATGTTCTTATTATCCCTGAACGGCGAAACAGTAACATCAACCATGTCATGCTTAACATCAGACACATCGTTGCAATTAACAGACAAGTCATCATGACTTACTTTCGTGTTTGCATCCAAGACACTCTGTCCCTTCTTTGACCCAGGCATTGTTGAACTTGACCCAATTCCAAAATTGTTCCAGATATTGCTTGTTCAAAGAGGACTTGACTGGCAACAGGAAAGATGAATGGTGACTATCCAAACTGTCACTAACTGTGCAAAACCGTCAGAAACTGATCTCGTACCGTCAGAAACTGTCAGCCACGTCTCGTAAATCGTTAATGCCCAGTTCTTTCGACCCTGGAACTTCACGCTGTTCCTTGAAGCTTCTCAGAAATGCTAAGTACAAACGGACGCAAAAAGCAGAACCCGGTTTGGCGACAGGAGAATTATTTTTTCTGACACCATCATATAGCCAATATACAACTGAACTCTATGAACAAATATTACAATAATAAATCACAATATTACTACTGACTGTTGTCTCCTGACTTCTTTCTAAACAGCGACCGATGAGACGATGTCTGGCTGATTGATGCTTCCAGGAAAATTATGGGGAAGTTGGTTTTGAGCAAACAACCATGAATCGATCGTTCAATCTTCAACTACACTGACACTGGTACTCTTCTATAAGCTTGTTCACCACATAGTGTATACCGCTGCTAATTATACTCGGTTCTCAGGAGAAACAGGATAATAATAATAATAATAGTATATTCTCATTTTGTACATGAGAGACGCCAGTTTACAGGCATCATCAATATGATAAATTACATATACGATTAGCAATCATAATTAATAATAATGTTTTAATAAAGTACTTAATGTAATCATTCTTTTCTCAGGCGTGAGGCTAGCAACCCCACCCTGTAAACAAAATTGCTACAGAAACTTCAGTATGTTGAACCTCCTTGCACCAAAAGAAAAAGTCTGTGTAGGAACATGGAACGTCCGAACTATGTACGAGACTGGGAAAGCTGCCCAGATCGCCAAGGAGATGAAAAGATACGGAATACAAGTGCTGGGAATATGTGAGAGCAGATGGAATGGGAGTGGACTCACCAAATTGTCAACAGGTGAGTCAGTGATCTACTCCGGTCACCCAGAAGATAACCACACGCACACCGAGGGCGTGGCTATCATGATGTCACCAACGGCAACGAAAGCCCTGATACAATGGGAGGCGATTTCGTCCAGGATAATGACCGCCAGGTTCAACTCCAAAGGAAGGAAAGTGTCAATCATACAATGTTATGCACCCACAAACAACGCAGACCTCGAGAAGAAAGAAGAATTCTACAGGCAACTACAGGCAACAATGGACAATACTCCAGCTGGCGACATTAAAATACTAATGGGAGACATGAACGCCAAACTGGGACCAGACAATACGGGAAGGGAACTCATCATGGGTAGAGAAGCTCTAGGAGAAATGAATGAAAACGGAGAACTCTTCGCCGACTTCTGCGCCTTCAACGAACTGGTGATTGGTGGCAGTGTATACAAGCACAAAGATATCCACAAGGCTACATGGTTGTCACCAGACGGGCAAACCAAAAACCAAATCGACTTCATCTCAATCTCAAGGAAGTGGAGGCGCAGCCTACTGGACACAAAAGCAAGAAGAGGAGCAGACGTTGGCTCAGACCACTATCTCGTACAAGGGACAATCCAAATCAAATTAAAAGCTTTCAGGGAATCAGGAGCTGCAGATAGACCACAAGCCAAGTTCAACACTCAAAAGCTGAAGGACCAGGCTACAAAGGACATCTTCATTGCAAGCATAAAGGACAAAGCCGAGACACAAATCAACACTAGCGAAGAGGTAGGCGCTGAAAAGCTCTGGAACAACTTGAAAACGGTGTGGAGCCAAACCTGCATAGAAATTCTAGGCAGAAAAAAGAGACAGGACAAACAGTGGCTCACTACGGACACTTGGAAACTAATAGAAGAGAGAAGGACAGTGAAGCAAAAGATTATCCAGTGCACGGACGAGCAACAAAAACAGGAGCTGAATGCAAGCTACAATACACTGAACAAAAGAGTGAAGAAAAGTGCCAGGGAAGACAAAAGAAAATATTATGAAACCATGGCAAACGAAGCAGAACAAGCTGCAGGCAAAGGAGACCTCGCCACACTCTACCAAACAACTAGGAACCTTTCGGGCAAACGTTCGACACAGATTAAGCCAATGAAAGACGACAATGGAAAGTCAATCACCAAAGAGGTGGAACAGAGAAAGCACTGGGTTGAACACTTCAAAAGACTTCTAAATCGTCCGCCACCTACAACACGTCCAGCAATACCAACAACGGAAGCAGAACTACCAGTGAACACTGACCCCCCGACGAAATCAGAAGTCCTGAATGCAATCAAGATGCTTAAAACTGGGAAAACACCGGGACCAGATGGAATCCCAGCAGAGGCTTTGAAAATAGACCCAGAGACAACAGCGGACTTGATGACACCACTACTGGAGAAGGTGTGGAAAGAGGGCAAAGTACCCGAGGATTGGAAGAACAGTTACTTATTCAAACTTCCGAAGAAAGGAGACTTAAGTCAATGTAAAAACTGGCGTGGAATTATGCTTCTGTCCATTCCAAGCAAGATACTAAGTCGCATCATCCTGGAGAGAATCGAACAAGCCCTAGACGAAAAACTTCGTCCGGAACAGGCTGGATTCAGGAGAAACAAATCATGTATTGATCAAATCGCCACTCTACGGATCATCATTGAACAAAGCTTGGAATGGCAGTCACCTCTCTATCTCAACTTCATCGACTTTGAAAAGGCCTTCGACAGCGTCGATCGAGAGGTCATTTGGCAACTACTTCGCTACTACGGGGTCCCATCGACAATTATACACCTCATCCAACAGTTATACGACAATGCTGCATGCCAAGTAATCCACAACGGGAAACTTACGGAAGCCTTCGAAGTGAGGACGGGAGTGAGGCAAGGCTGTCTACTATCACCAATGATCTTCCTGATTGCAATTGATTGGATAATGCGACAGACAACGGCAACCAACGAGGGAACAGGCATAAAATGGACTGACACAAAAGACTTGGAGAATCTGGATTTCGCCGATGATATATGTCTGATTTCCCATAAACTGGAAGATATGCAAGTGAAAAGTAACAAGTTGGCAGAAGAAGCATCAAAGATAGGACTTCACGTGAACATAGATAAAACAGAGATAATGAAGATTCCTAGCCAACATCAACAACACCAACAGACCACAATAAGCATAAATGGGAAGAACCTGAAAGAAACAACCTCCTTCACCTACCTGGGAAGCATCGTCTCAACTACAGGCGGAACTGACGAGGACATCAAAGCCAGAATCGGAAAAGCAAGACAAGCTTTCATTACTCTCAAATCTGTGTGGAGGTCAACAGCAATCAGCATCAAAAATAAGATCCGGATTTTCAACTCCAATGTGAAGTCAGTGCTACTATACGGATCAGAGACTTGGCGAGTCATAAAGAGCATCTCAAACAAACTTCAAACCTTCATTAACAACTGTCTCCGCTCAATACTCAAGATCAGATGGCCAGAAAAGATCAGCAACAGGGATCTCTGGGAGCGAACCAATCAGGAACCGATTGTGAAACAAATAGGCAGAAAGAAATGAAGATGGATTGGCCATACGCTGAGGAAACCATCAAGTGACATCACTAGACAAGCCCTCGAGTGGAACCCGAAAGGGAGGCGGCGAGTTGGTCGTCCAAGGGTGACTTGGAGGAGGTCATGCGAGGAGGAGATGAAAGCATGTGGACAGACCTGGAGCAGGTTGAAAAAGTTGTCAGAAAACCGAAGTCAATGGAGGTGCGCAGCTGAAGCCCTATGTTCCTCTAGGAACTAAAGGATACAATAATACAATAATAATAATAATAAAGTACACATTTTTTCCTACTTGTGTAGGACACACCAAATATACAGGCATGGATAAGCATTAATTAAATTTCATAAATTCGGTTTATGGTTAAGTTACATGGTTGCTGGCGTTTTTGTTTTAATAATAATTATAATAATGTATATTCTCATATAAACATATAAATTTACATGAAAATGCATGCCATTTTTTTAGGTCTGTGGGAACAATATGATAACCAGTCATTCAATGGAGCACATCATGAAATATAGGAATATTGACTTCGCATTAACAAAAAAACCCAAGTAAGTTTTGGATGGATTAAAAATACTTGGGAAAAAATAAAGCTTGAAGTAATTCCTCAATATAACCTGGGTGTGTACAAATCCGAATCTCATTTTTGATTTGATTTATATCCAAATTGGGTAATAAGGAAGCTATTTTTACAGATACGATCAGTTATGTTATAAGCTACAATCGTGAAGTTGTATTACAAATTGATACTTTTCCATTGGTATAAGAGTATATTCCACAAATGTAATCCAGGTTGCGTCGTGGAGAAAGTTAATTCGTTATTAACCAGGCAACTGAAAGATACGGGACCAATAATGTTTGCAGATCATTTGTCATTGTAAATGGTCAAATATCCACATTATTCATTCTCATTCAAAAAGTCAAATGGAAGCTGAAATGGTGAGAGAAAAAAGAAGACAAACAACAGCAACGCAAAAGAAAGCAACGGGAGTCCTTAAGGAGTGATTAATAAATATATACATATATATTCTGTTTAGTAACTGTGGTTATTTTGGTACACAAACTAACTAGTCCCGTTATGCTAACTTTTATATTATGTGTGAACTAATATTACTGTCCTGTGTAGAAATGTTAATCATCTAGTTCCAATAATATTAAAATTTATAATTGTAGTTTGCTGTAACTACACGTTTAAACAACTTAAAATATCTATGTAGGGTGAAAAAGAGGGTGTAAGAGTCAGACGTATAAGTGCATTGTCATCTTTGAGCAGTCTGGTGACTGAGGAGATGAACACTGGAAGTGTGTTTGCATCGCGCACATTAGCTGGTAGTCTATTCCAAATGACTGAAAACTTATTTAAGAAGAAGTTGTACCGCACGTAAGTCTGACAGTGCTCCATAGCAGCTAGGTTGTGATGATTTCTAAGATTGTAACTGACGACAGCGGTAGGTTTAGTTATTGGCTCGGAGGAATGCAAGAGAAGATTAGTTAGCTTATAGTAAAAGATTAGGTTTAGCTTAAGGCGTCTTTTCCAGAGGGGTTCTAATCTTAGTCTTACGCATCTCTCATGGTATTCCAGACTACTTTCTAAACCAAGAGTTCTTGAGGTAAACTGCCGTTGCACTCCCTCTAATTTAAGCTTGTCATTTTGTCTTAGTCCGCTAAGAATAAACGGGCAGTATTCTAAGATAGGTCGGACACATACTTTGTATAATAAAACCCTAGTTTCACAACAAAAGAAATTGCGTGTTATGCATCCTATCAGCCTACGCGTTTTACGTCTGGCATAATCAGTCTGTTCAGCGAACGTTAGGTTACTAGAGTATCTAATACCGAGATCTACGACTGAATTGAGCTTAGCTAGTTTTCGCCCATTTATTTCAAGGTTTAGATCAAGCTTACTGTTGCCGATACAAATCCAGCCGCATTTGTCAATGTTAAAATTTAGGCAGGATTCAGCACACCACGTTGCAAGGCTACTTAGTTCAAGATGTATTTTATCTACCATATCGCTTAATTCATGAGTGTAGCAGGAGTAGACGACTTTGAGGTCGTCAGCATATAGGAATGGTTTACCTGAGGTGAAGCACTTGCAAATGCTGTTAATGTAAACTGTGAATAAAAGTGGACCTAGGACACTACCTTGCACGACCCCACTTGAGATCTGCCTAGGGTGAGACAATACAGATCCAACTTTGGTTATTTGTACCCTGTTGCTTAGAAATGATTTTAACCAGTTCAGTAATGGGTTGCGAATTCCACAAGAGTACAGCTTCTCAAAGAGAATACTGTGAGATACCATGTCAAATGCCCTAGATATATCGAAGTATAGAACAACGACTAGCTTACGTGCTTCGCGATTACTAGTGATGCAGTTGAAAAAGTCGAAGTGGCAAGTAACGCAGGATCTATTTTTGAGAAATCCGTGTTGAGACCTTGTAACAAGATCTTCCCTAATTAGGTAGTCTGACAATTGATCCTTTACAACTTTCTCCATGATTCGTGAGATAACTGGGGTTATATTTATGGGTCTGTAATTGCGGACGTTTGCCCTATCACCAGATTTGTAATGTGGAATTATGAAGCTAGTTTTCCACTCACTAGGGTAAGTGCCAGTGTCCATAGATATTGAGAAGAATTTAAGAAGTAACAGGGGTATATCACACCCACTGTTTTTGAAAATTATCGAAGCGAGGCCATCCGGTCCCGTACTAGTGGAAGGTTTAAGGCTTTTAATTGCTTGTACTATTAGTTGATTAGTGAACACAATGCTTTCAAGGGAAGAGATAGTAAGGGGAGCGGTTTCACCAGGCATATGTGTTTCTAAACTAAAGTTTGCAAACCAATCACTGAAAGTTCACAGATAGTGGCAGGTTCATTGTAGATTACTTTGTCGTGAAGTAAGTATGGGATTTCCCTCGCTGACTGCATTCGTTTTTTAAGAAGTGCCGTTAAGTTATAAACTTTGGAGGTACTTTCAAGTGCCGTTAACTCTTCGTCGAGGTCCTTTTGAGAACGTAGGCGCTTGATAGATTCAAGAGACTCGTGGATTGAGAGCAATAGTGATATGTCCTTAGTGGAATAGTACTGTTTCTTCAGTTTCCTTAACTTATTACGGTGTGCCCTTGGAATATATTCAGTTCGGTGTCTACTTAATTTCACTATTTTATTTGGGGCAACTGTATCTAGACAAAGGGTAACATTCCTGTAAAACAGGGTTACTAAGGCCTCCAGGGAGTCAGTGGTAAAATAGTCATCCCATTGACAGAGTCGAATAAGTTCTTGGACTAATCCCCAGTCTGTATATTTGTAACTACGACATATTGTGCTTCCTGAGTCTTGTTTGTTTCCTGTATTTAGTGGTGAGAAAGGCAGAGAGCAGAGTACCATTCTATGGTCACTACTGGAAAATCTATTACCAACATAAGTGGATACTGGGATTGTGTCATGACAAAAAACAAGGTCCAAAATGTTGTCCCCACGAGTAGGTGTCTGGACGTGTTGTTGCCATCCATAACAGTCTATAGTGGCAAGTAATTCGTCGAAGCGTTGGGGGCCGGAACTAGTTAGCCAATTAACTTCTGGAAGATTGAAGTCCCCTGCAATTATTTTGTAATTAGCACTAAACGAGGATGCATGTGCAAACGATTTAGCTAATAACGCATCAGTTTCTTTTGTTGCGCTTGGTGCTCGATAAACACAGCCTATGAGAAGTTTGTACTTATCTCCATGTAAGACAACCCAGAGTGAGTCAGGTACATTATTCATTGTTTCATCTTCCACCTTACTGACTACAAATGAGTTATGTATATATATGAGACATCCTCCACCACGCTTGCAATCTCTGTTTGCACGGTGTACAGTGTAATCATCGATACCTATATGCACATCAAGTACTGAGGATGAGCACCATGACTCAGTAATCAGAGCTACAGTAGGCTTGGCGACTAATAATAATGTCCTTAGTTCAGATATCTTATTGATTAAGGAGCGTGCATTAATTAGCAATATCGTGAATAAGTCACGGGATACTACAAACTGGCTTAAAATGTCACCATAACCTAAATCTATTTGTGCGTCAGCACCGCAAGAATTTATGAATGAAAAGGAGGTCGGACTGGGTGTCTGCACATCGGAGTTGGTGTGCAATGAGGTGGTCCTAGGTGCCATGGGTCGTACCAGTGATTCAGGACACCTGGAAAATTTACCATGTGTTCCTGGATATAAGGGTAGTACAGGTTGGGCCTAGGTTGGCGGTTAAAAGGCATAGCATCAGAAGGTCTACCCATCCAACTGCTATTCGTCATACCGGTATACACCTTCGGGTTGTTTTTATAACTTAAAGGGAATTGTGAAGGAAGGTGCTTTGGCTGCAAGACTTTAGGAGTCTTGGAGCCTGACTTTCTATAAGGTGGAGCATGCGGAACACCTCCAGATGTACTTATGTTTCGAGAGGAGTTTTTCGTAACAAGTGATGGTTTGTTGGCATTCTTACTCTCAGCAGGCTTATTGAATACAAAGTATTCTTTCCCATCATTAGTCTCAACCCTGCGAAATTTGTTCATCGTGGTGAGGTTACTACGTTTGGGGGGAAATTTCTTAGAACAACTTGCAGAAGTTCTAGTCATTTTAACATCTTTCGATGAGGCTTTGTTTACAGGGGTACTGGTATCTAAATCAGTTCCTAGTTCCATTGGCAAGTGTGGTTGTTGTGTAGTTTGCTGAATGCTAGTTTCAGCACTAGGTGTCTGTTGCTGTGCACGATCCTTATTTGGTAAATCAAAGCTAGAGCTAGAGGAGGTGACCAGGTTATTACTACGCATTATTCTGCGCTGACACGGTGTTTTATCCTGAGCTACGGTTATAGACTTATAACTGCTATTCAGTCTTAAGTGATCCTGACATTTAGTAAACTTACTAGCATCAAGGGAATTACTGAATTTAAAAATGATTGGGCAATTAGCCTGGTTAGACTTTTTACGAAGTCGTTTGCATTCACATGGAACACTAGCCATGCCGCAACAAATCAGGATTTTGTGTCTTACAGTTTTCAGGGGCAGAGAGTCTGGGACGTTGTAAACTATAGCTTGGTGAGAAGAGGTTATACGCTTCATCACCTCCGTAGCCAAGCAGTCAATCAGATTTTCAGCTTTATTTAGGTTGTCTGGAGATATTTTAGGATGCCTTTCTAAAAGACAGGCTATTGGGTCTAAATTCAAAAGCTTATTTTGAGTTACATCCAGTAAACACTTAACCTGGCCAATATCAGAACGGCTCTCCGTGGTATTTGAGATTGGCAGTGACATACTATCAAACTGATCTAATTTTTTCTGAATTTCACTTACTTGCCTCTGCATATCTTTCAAAAGGAGGTTTAGTTTACAGAACTCAGAGTTCTCTAACAGAACATCTTTCACCTGTATCACAGGAGTGAGATCTGCACTCAAACCATTTTGAGAGCTAGTAGTTGATACTGTATTACGAGGCGGTAATGCAGTTATAACCGAATTTAAGCCACTATCTAAAACAATTGTGTTTCTACGAACACGTTTTGGTGACTCTAAAGAATAGCGGCCCAAACCGAAACGACCTTCGAACAAAAAAGTGACCTTGAGCAAGGAATCAGCTGACTGTATGAATTTCGGAAGTAATCATGGATGTTTTCGATTACTGTTTGGATAACGGACTGATAGCTTTGTCGAAAATTTGCAATGCGGCGGAGTTATGCATATACAAATATACACAAAGGCCATTGATGGCTTTGTCTACAGATGTATTGAGTGCCGAAGGAGGAAATCGGTTCGAGAAGGTTTGTCGTTGTTTTTTAGTTTACAGATCCCTTAGGAACTTTTCTCTCAAGGTCTAAACTACCTCTGACGAAAATTTTAATGATCTGTAACTTCTGGGTCCTGAAAAGAGCAGTCACAGCTACAGCTTATGAAACAGAAAATTCAGAGGTGTCAGCAGTGCAATGGTACAACTACTGCAGAGATGTTTCCTCCTGGAAAATGAACACCCTGACTCAAGTTTTTGGAGGAGTCGGCAGCATAGTCCATATTGATGAGACTGTACTTATAAAAAGGAAATACAACCGCGAGAGATTACAAGCAAACCAGCAGTGGATACTGGGTATCTACGACACGACACCGCGCAAAAGGTATATATTGAAGCGATTCCCAATCGCAGTGCAGCAGTATTAGTGCCTATTAATAAGCGTTTGGTGTTGCCGGGAACGACTATTCATACAAATGAATGGAGCGGATACCGTCAATTATCGAATCATGGGTACATTCATCATGTTGTTAATCATACGGACGGTTTCCGGAATCCTTTGGATGGAACTCACACCAGTTCCATTGAAAGTTTTTGGAGTCATCTAGAAAGACGTATAAGAGCGGTTAATGGATCGAGAAATCCCATGATTTACAGTTACCTGGATGAATTTATGTACCGAAACTGGTTTCATATGACTATGAAGACTCCCATGAGAAACTGGGAGGTTTTTATTGGCACATATACCCGGACGACATTCTTTGTAACTGTTTATTAGGATTGCATTACTTTTATATAAACCGTTTTTTACAATTATGCGCCTTTCTTTTTGAGCCTTCTCATTGGCCGAAGTTGTCCCTATCAAGGTCATTTTTGCGTTAAAAGGTCGTTTCGGTTTGGGCCGCTATTCTTTAGAGTCACCCACGTTTTTTAGAGATTTGGACCATAATTTCAAGAATTATATGACAATAAGCACTAAATAAATTTCAGAGCAAACACGTGCAAAAATGTCACCAATTTCGAACGTACCGCCAATATACAACTGAACTCTATGAACAAATATTACAATAATAAATCACAATATTACTACTGACTGTTGTCTCCTGACTTCTTTCTGAACAGCGACCGATGAGACGATGTCTGGCTGGTTGATGCTTCCAGGAAAATTATGGGGAAGTTGGTTTTGAGCAAACAACCATGAATCGATCGTTCAATCTTCAACTACACTGACACTGGTACTCTTCTATAAGCTTGTTCACCACATAGTGTATACCGCTGCTAATTATACTCGGTTCTCAGGAGAAACAGGATGTAACATTAGACACACTAAAGGTACAGTGGCTATAGAACCATGTAAAACAGCCACCAGGCAAAAGTTTTTCTTGATTAGGTATGCCCAAATATGGAACAAACTACCTGAGAAAATGAGACTAGCAAGCACTTTGGCCTCCTTTGAAAAGGCACTTTATGACACACTAAGTGAGTTTGTAATTGATACCAGTGCTAATTCCCATGTAAGAGTTTCAGAAATCATAGGCCCATTTAATGTATGAACTTAGAAACTTCACCTGTTGTTTGTTTTGCCTCTGTTTATAATTCCAGACAAAAAGCAGCAGTCATGACAATAACACCCATTCAATTAAGAGACGATCGAACTATGTCTACCTGATACAAAGGGTGAGTCATAACCAACATACAAATGAAATATGAGAAAACAAGGTAGAAACTTACCGCAACACCACATGAAAGGATAAAAGTTACTTGGATATCATTTATAATCCACCAACTGGTCTCCTTCCCCAAAAGAATGCGGCGATGTTTTATCCACAGTGGCGAGGAGATACATAAATCCACAGCTGCTGTTGTAAACACTCAGTGGGGGTAGGAGCCAACAAAGTAATCCATACAAAGCATATGTATACTTCCCATAATCACGGCGACACTCTGCGGAATATGTCAAAATCCAAATCACCGCCTAGATATCGCCAATAAACCTGGATATCTATGAAATAACCAAAATGGGCTGACAGCTGTATCTTCGATCACACTGATTCATTCGATGGTAATGATCTGCTCCTTCTTACCTTATTCGACATATTGAATGGAATGGTCCGCCGTTATTCTGGTACCAGATCGAAAAGAATAAAATATTCACTGGTTGCTGAATCAAAAGTACTTCTTTGCATGTTTAACTCTATTCTAACTGCTATGGTTAGTTCCAAACCATTTATCTCATAATCACTTAAATTCCAGGATTGATCCAATTCTACCATTTGAAGACGCTGGCGAACATGCTGCAAACGAGTATTCATGGGTGACTCTTAAGAATAGCGGCTTTAACCGAAACGGCCTTTGAGCAAAAAGTGACTTTGAGAAAGGAATCAGGTGACTATCATTTCCGGAAGTAATCATGGATGCTTCACACCTTATGCGTTGCAAATTCGCTCCGGATCATGTTTTCGATTACTGTTTGGATAACGGACTGATAGCTAGGTCGAAAATTTGCCAATGCGGAGGAATTATGCATATACAAAAACACACAGAGGCCATTGATGGCTTTGTCTACAGATGTATTGAGTGCCGAAGGAGGAAATCAGTTCGAGAAGGTTTGTCGTTTTTTAGTTTACAGATCCCTTAGGAACGTTTTTCTCTAGGTCTAAACTACCTCTGACGAAAATTTTAATGATCTGTAACTTCTGGGTCCTGAAAAGACCAGTTTCAGCTACAGCTTATGAAACAGAAAATTCGGAGTTGTCAGCAGTGCAATGGTACAATTACTGCAGAGATGTTTCCTCCTGGAAAATGAACACCCTGACTCAAGTTCTCGGAGGAGTCGGCATAATCGTACATATTAATGAAACTGTATTAATAAAAAGGAAATATAACCGCGAGAGATTACAAGCCAACCAGCAGTGGATATTGGGTATATACGACACAACACTACGAAAAGGGTATATAGAGGCGATTCCCAATCGCAGTGCAGCTGTATCATTGCCTATTATTCAGCTTTCGGTGCTACCTGGGACTACTATTCACACAGATGAACGGAGTGGCTACCGTCAATTATCCAATCATGGGTATATTCATCATGTTGTCAATCACACGGAGGGTTTCGGCAATCCTTTGGATGAAACTTACACTAATTCCATCGAAAGTTAGTGGAGTCGTCTAAGAAGACGGATAAGGGCTGTTAATGGATCAAGAAATCCAATGATTTACAGTTATCTAGATGAATTTATGTACAGAAACTGGTTTAATATGACAATGAAGACTACTATGAGAAACTGAGAGGTTTTTCTGCAACATATACGCGAACGCTATCCTTTGTAACTCTTAATTATGACTGCATTACTTTTATATAAACCGTTTTTTGCAATTATGCGCCTTTCATTTTGAGTCTTCTCATTGGTCGAAGTTGTCCCTGTCAAGGTCATTTTTGAGTTAAAAGGTCGTTTCGGTTTGGGCCGCTATTCCTTAGAGTCACCTATTCATGATCTGAAATGAAGAAGCAACTGGTTTTCAAACAGTTTTTCAACATTTTACTCAACTTACGAGTACAGTCCGCCATGCAGTCACAAATGGCGCAAATGGAGAACTCTGGAATCGACCTCGGCACCATTTCATGCAGTAAAACAACTTAGCATGACATTATCTAGTTTTCGCATCCACGATCAAATTTCTTTCCTGTTATGAAACTACGATAAGACTAATGAAAAGGGAATAAATACATCACTGATCTCAACATAATACATCAATAAACTTTAAGCCAAGGGTGCTGTTCACAACAACGTTATATGGGAGAATTGACTTCAAGCTTTATTTTTCCCAGATATCTGAATTACATTCATCTGATGTCTGGGTTTTTGTTAATGCGAAGACAATATTTCTATATCTCTTCATGTGCTACACAAACAGACTTTATAGCAGACTGTTCCGACTGACTCTAATGTCAGAAAGAACAACCAAACTGTAAGTTCATTACACATCAAATTATGTGTAATTTATATAATAACTTATTCATGCCTGTACAATTGGCATGTTCCAGCATAAACAGGGACAAATATATTTTTATTAAAACAATATTTATATATGCCTATACAATTGGTGTACCCTACATAGCTAGGAAAAAAATGTACCTTATTATATTATCTTTACTAAATATCCTTATTAATCTTATCTGTAACTTATCGAATTGATGATGCTCATAAACTGGCGTCCCTCATGTAAAACATGAGAGTATATATTATTATGATTGTTATAATCTATGAGGAAGTTTGCCTGTAAATTGAATCTCACCCCCAGAATAGAGCAGTCTGAGGGTAAAATGCAATCATTGATGACGAAAGGGCCTCAGAGAGGTGGATATCGAGAAGGCCCCATGATGTCTAGTAATGCATATAGACCTAGTGAGTGTAACAGGTTTCGTAGTACATCCTCAACAGATAAGTTACAAGCTGCTAGACAAACACAGTTGTGTTTTACACGTTTGTAAGAAGTGCATACAAAGGTGAACTGTGAGTCAATGAGCAAGCTTAGTGATAAGCTAAATGTGAAATCAAGGTCTGACTCCGAATTGTGTGACGATAATGGTGTGGTCAAGAAGCCTGTAGATGCAGCTTGTGAGTCACTGTTGAATAGAGTGTCACAGAGGAGAGTTACAGTCTCAGAGGACAGTTCTGACTTCACAAATTTACGAGGAATTGCTAGTCGCAGTGAAGGTATAAGATCTTTAAGGATTTGTGAGGAGGAACCAAAATTGTCTACTTCTGTTATTAAAGAGTTTGAAAATGATGAAATTGACGGTAAAGTGAATATTTGTGATAATAATCATGATAGTGCACATCTGTCTTTGGTTGATCATGATGAGATGAGGGGAATGTCTACTACTGCTAAGCTGAACAAAGGTTCTGTACAACTTGAATGTGAAGTAGAGTTAAAGGCAGATGCAGTTGCAGAAGGCATGGATACTTGTGAGACCGTCAGTGTAACTGATCAGCGTGTAACCCACCTATCATCAGATGCTAGTGCTAGACCTGAGCTAATAGTAAAAGACAGCAGTGGTGGTGGTCTTGCAGTTAGACAAATTTCTGAAAGCAGAACAACAACAGCTTCTGATCCATCGCTAAGTTTATCAATCAGTCGTCGTTGGTGTTGTCATCCACAATGAGAAGGACGCCCATGAACTCAAGTATCTTGTGCAATGACTATGATAGTATTGGTGCATTTGAAAAGACGAAAGATACTGTTCAGTTTAGTGAGGATAAGCCAAGTGCGTACGAGAGGGTAATTGTTAAATTGACTTGCATGAATAAAGGTTTTTCAAGTTCCAAGTTACCATTTGAATGTTATTATCTTTGGTGTGAATTACTCTGTGCCTACGCTTGGTTGGTCAGATACGTCGTGTGTTTGTTTGTCATCTACATTCCACGATACAATGACATGGGAGTGTTACCGTTGAGATTTGAGGATACAGTTGATGGAAGGAGGTTATTTATTATTATTATTATTAGTAGTAGTAGTAGTAGTAAATGAACTCTGCGACGATTTTCCAACCTAGGGCGTCAACCTGAGAAGGGTTGTAGGCGTACTGCTGTAATTCCTACGATTCTTCAAGGGTAGTTCATCAAGGCAGGATCTTCACATTTGATGTGTTGATTGTACATATGTTTGTGTTAAATAATTGTGTGAGTTCCAATTATTGTAATTGTTGGTTAATCTTGTTTGTGTCTGGACATTCTTCAACTTACAACCGTCAACCTGAGAAGGGTTTCAGGCGTACTGGTGTAAGTCCTGAAATTCTTCAGAGCAATTCCATCGAGATACGATCTGCGAGCTTGTGTGTGCTGTTTGTATATATGTGTGGTGTGTCATATCGATTGGTGTTTTTTGGATTCATTGTGTTTACTCGTTGTTTTCGTGCCTTGTTGTTATTGCGTAATTTTGTTGAAATTTTCGTCGTGATTACTTCTGAAGTTGTTTCTAGTCTTCTACATTCGTGAATGAATTGATTGATGTTAGAGACAGCAGATGGGTCGTATACGCCGGGGAGGCTAGGCTATTGCTGAGAATGAAATGCATACGGGGATAATTGTTAGCTGTGGTCCCACACACCGCGGAGCGTGAGTGTAGACGACTGAGGCTTGCATACGTCACCGCTACTAGAACTGAGGCAGAATGAGTGACAAGCGATTTCAGTGGTAATTGGTAGTGAGTAGATAAGAGGATGTGCGTAGAGTATCGTGAGGTGGTGCTATGGTCACGTTGCATTCTGCAAGAGTCATTCTAGCAAGTGGCGATTGTGTTGCAAGAGGATGCCTTTAACTGGAAGGCGCAGGTCGTCATTGATGTGTGAGATTTTGCTGTGGGTATGCTTGTGGTGTGTTGTCTTTTCTGTTTGTTTTCTATTTCAGCTCTGTCCGTGTGACCCAGGTTCTCGCAATGGCATCCAAGTCAACGTGTATTGGTCGTGATGGAAAATAGGGATGGATCCCTTTTTCTGGCGGGGAGTGTCAATGTAGTTGAAGATTGAACGATCAATTCATGGTTGTTTGCCCAAAACCAACTTCCCCAATTTTCGAGGAGGCATCAATACGACAGTCATCCTCTCATCGGTCGCTGTTCAGAAAGAAGTCAGTAGGAAACTGTCAGAAGTAATATTGTGATTTATTATTGTAGTATTTGTTCACAGACCTTAGTGGCGACATTTTTTATATGTTGGTGTTACAATAAAGAATTCTCGAGTGGCCAATCGGTGTTTTGGTTTTTGCGTCCGTTCGTTTCTGAGAATCTTCGAGGAACAGTTCGAGTCTCAGCGTCGCAAGAACTAGGAAATAACGGTTCACGAGACGTGGCTGACACAGTGTCTTCTGAGAACCGAGTATAATTAGCAGGGGTATACACTATGTGGTTAAGAAGCTTATAGAAATGTACCAGATTTAGTCGTAGTCACCTTAACCATAATGTTTCTAGTCCTAGGATTTCACATCTGGTAGAGTAGTTTGTGCCGTTATCGGTTCCGAGTACTTTTCGCGTAAAGTACCTCTGTACTCCTTCTACTTTCAGTTTATCTCCTATGCGTGTACTACCAAACATGAATGAGCAGTAATCTAGGAGTGGGCGCATACAAACCTTGTACAGTAGTATTCTGGATTCGTTTCTGTAGAAGTTTCTGAGTAGGAAACCAATAAGCCTGCGTGATTTCGATACTTGATTCCAGATATGGTTTGAAAATGATAGATTGTGTGAATATTTCAGTCCTAGATCTAGTACAGATTTGAGTCTGGGGATTTTGTGGCCCTGAATTGCCAGATCGAGTTCAAGGTTGGAACAGCCTATGCAGAGCCATCCACACTTTTCAACATTAAACTCGAGTCTCCAGGTGTCACACCATCTATCCATTTTTATTGATTCTTCATGTATGGAGTTCATAGTTGGGCCGATATCTGTATTTGTGCAGGTATATGTCACCTTCAAGTCATCTGCATACAGTATTTGCTTGCCTATACTAAAACATTCACATATACTGTTTATGAATGTAATGAAAAGAAAGGGTCCTAATACACTACCCTGGATGACACCACTGCTGATTGGTCTAGGCCTGGAGATCATTGGGCCAACTTCAGTTGTCTGGTTCCTGTCATAGAGAAATGGTTTTATCTAATTGTACAGGGGGTTGCGTATCCCCAGTGAGCATAGCCTGCTGACTAGCAGACTATGTGGGACTCTGTCGAAGGCTTTCCTTATATCGAAATAGAGGATAATGACTAGCCCTCTTCTATCCCTTCTGTAGGTGACTTCGTTGAAAATGTCTATATAGCGAGTGACGCAAGATCTTTTCTTGAGGAATCCGTGTTGTGATAGGTCGATGAGTTTGTGTTTTAGAAAGTAGTCTGACATTTGGTCTTTGACTACTTTCTCCCCGATCCTTGATATGACAGATGTCATGCACTAGTTTTGGCCCCTCCTCTATGCTCAGGCAATATGTATGTGTTTTTACAAGTTTCAGGGTGAGATATTAAATATCCTAAGTAATAATACTATCATATCCATACCACCGTTTTTGTTGTATATGACGGATGGTATATCATCTATCCCACAACTACCGTTAGCTTTTATTGTCCTTACCGCCGATGCTATATTTTGTATATTAAACCTGATTTCACCTAACTTGTAGTTATTTTTGCAGGTTATGTCGAGAATTGGGGACGGATGCGCTTTGGTGTTATCGGAGAACCACTCGCTCAGGAGATCAGGGGATCATCATGAATTATACCTTCATGTTCTAAGAGGCTAATATTGTTGTCATTACCCTTCTTCAGTCGTTTTCGCAAGATCCTGCAGAGTTCCGGCGTTTCATGTATCTGGTGTAATGCACTAAATTCTTTGTGTAAATAAAATTTCCTTTTGAGTTTCCTTAGTTTTATTTGCGTTTTGCGGTCTATGAATAGAGTTGGTGTCTTTAGGGCAGATTTCAGTGGTACGATTGTGTCTCTTACTGAACTGATTGTCTTGTAGAAGGTATTTAGTATTACTTCTAAGTTATTATTGATGAAGTATTCATCCCAGTCTGAGCTTCTTAAGAGCGTTGGTAGGAATTCCCAGTCGGCATTTCGATAGTCCCTATATTGATAGTAAACCGGGGAACTCTTAGGTGTGTGTTTAGTTGTTAGTTGTAAGGTTAGGGTGCCGTACGGTATGTTGTGGTCACTGTTGTCGAGTTTATCCCCCACCTCTATCGAGATCGGCTCTATTTTGTGACAGAGGATTAAGTCGAGAATATTGTTGTGTCGCGTTGGGAGGCGTACGCACTGCTTCCATCCTCCTACATTTATGGCCTCTAGGATCACCTCGTGGGTTCTCAGTCCAGTGCAGGTATCCCAGTTCACTCCAGGGAGGTTGAAATCGTCACAAACTAGTTTGTAGTCGAATTCCGGCTTAGGTACAATCTCTAGTATTTCTCCGATAACCGTATCAGTCGTTGTAGGGCTGTTAGGGGCTCTGTATATACATCCCACAAGAATAATAATAGTATATTCTCATTTTGTACATGAGGGACGCCAGTTTACAGGCATCATCAATATGATAAATTACATATACAATTAGCAATCATACTTAATAATAATGTTTTAAGAAAATACACATTTTTTCCTACCTGTGTAGGACACACCATATGTGCAGGCATGGATAAGCATTACTTAAATTTCATAAATTTGGTTTATGGTTAAATTACATGGCTGCTGACGTTTTCGTCTTTGGTTTGTGGGAATAATATGATAACCAGTCATTCAATGGAGCACATCATGAAATATAGGAATATTGACTTCGCATTAACAAAAAAACCCAAGTAAGTTTTGGATGGATTAAAAATACTTGGGAAAAATAAAGCTTGAAGTAATTCCACAATATAACTTAGGTGTGTACAAATCCGAATCTCATTTTTGATTTGATTTATATCCAAATTGGGTAATAAGAAAGCTATTTTTACAGATACGATCAGTTATGTTATAAGTTACAGTCGTGACATTGTATTACAAATTAGTACTTTTCCATTGGTATAAGAGTATATTCCTCAAGTGTAATCCAGGTTGCGTCGTAGGGAAAGTTAACTCGTTATTCACTAGGCAACTGAAAGATACGGGACCAATAATGTTTGCAGATCATTTGTCATTGTAAATGGTCAAACATCCACATTATTCATTCTCATTCAAAAAGTCCAATGGAAGCTAAAATGGTGGGAGAAAAAAGAAGACAAACGACAGCAAAGCAAAAGAAAGCAAGACGAGTCCTTTAGGAGTGATTAATAAATATATACATACATATTCTGTCTTGTAACTATGGTTATTTTTGTTCATTAACTAACTAGTCCCGTTATGCTAACTTTTAAATTATGTGTGAACTAATATTACTGTTTATCATCTAGTTCCAATAATATTAAAATTTATAATTGTAGTTTGTTGTAACTACACGTTTATAGAACTTAAAATATCTATGTAGGGTGAAAAAGAAGATGTAAGAGTCAGACGTATAAGTGCATTGTCATCTTTGAGCAGTCTGGTGACTGATGAGATGAACACTGGGAGTGTGTTTGCATCGCGCACATTAGCTGGTAGTCTATTCCAAATGACTGAAAACTTATTTAAGAAGTTGTACCGCACGTAAGTCTGAAAGTGCTCTATGGCAGCTAGGTTGTGATGATTTCTAAGATTGTAACTGATGACAGTGGTAGGTTTAGTTATTGGTTAAGAGGAATGCAAGAGAAGATTAGTTAGCTTGTAGTAAAAGATTAGGTTTAGCTTAAGACGTCTTTTCCAGAGTGGTTCTAATCTTAGTCTTTCGCATCGCTCATGGTATTCCAGACCACTTTCTAAACCAAGAGTTCTTGAGGTAAACTGCCATTGCACTCCCTCTAATTTAAGCTTGTCATTTTGCCCGAGTCCTCTGAGAATTATTATTATTATTATTATTGTATCCTTTAGTTCCTAGAGGAACATAGGGCTTCAGCTGCGCACCTCCATTGACTTCGGTTTTCTGACAACTTTTTCACCCTGCTCCAGGTCTGCCCACATGCTTTCATCTCCTCTTCACATGACCTCCTCCAAGTCACCCTTGGACGACCAACTCGCCGCCTCCCTTTCGGGTTCCACTCGAGGGCTTGTCTAGTGATGTCACTTGATGGTTTCCTCAGCGTATGGCCAATCCATCTCCATTTCTTTCTGCCTATTTGTTTCACAATCGGTTCCTGATTGGTTCGCTCCCAGAGATCCCTGTTGCTGATCTTTTCTGGCCATCTGATCTTGAGTATTGAGCGGAGACAGTTGTTAATGAAGGTTTGAAGTTTGTTTGAGATGCTCTTTATGACTCGCCAAGTCTCTGATCCGTATAGTAGCACTGACTTCACATTGGAGTTGAAAATCCGGATCTTATTTTTGATGCTGATTGCTGTTGACCTCCACACAGATTTGAGAGTAATGAAAGCTTGTCTTGCTTTTCCGATTCTGGCTTTGATGTCTTCGTCAGTTCCGCCTGTAGTTGAGACGATGCTTCCCAGGTAGGTGAAGGAGGTTGTTTCTTTCAGGTTCTTCCCATTTATGCTTATTGTGGTCTGTTGTTGCTGTTGATGTTGGCAAGGAATCTTCATCATCTCTGTTTTATCTATGTTCACGTGAAGTCCTATCTTTGATGCTTCTTCTGCCAACTTGTTACTTTTCATTTGCATATCTTCCAGTTTATGGGAAATCAGACATATATCATCGGCGAAATCCAGATCCTCCAAGTCTTTTGTGTCAGTCCATTTTATGCCTGTTCCCTCGTTGGTTGCCGTTGTCTGTCGCATTATCCAATCAATTGCAATCAGGAAGATCATTGGTGATAGTAGACAGCCTTGCCTCACTCCCGTCCTCACTTCGAAGGCTTCCGTAAGTTTCCCGTTGTGGATTACTTGGCATGCAGCATTGTCGTATAACTGTTGGATGAGGTGTATAATTGTCGATGGGACCCCGTAGTAGCGAAGTAGTTTCCAAATGACCTCTCGATCGACGCTGTCGAAGGCCTTTTCAAAGTCGATGAAGTTGAGATAGAGAGGTGACTGCCATTCCAAGCTTTGTTCAATGATGATCCGTAGAGTGGCGATTTGATCAATACATGATTTGTTTCTCCTGAATCCAGCCTGTTCCGGACGAAGTTTTTCATCTAGGGCTTGTTTGATTCTCTCCAGGATGATGCGACTTAGTATCTTGCTTGGAATGGACAGAAGCATAATTCCCCGCCAGTTTTTACATTGACTTAAGTCTCCTTTCTTTGGAAGTTTGAATAAGTAACTGTTCTTCCAATCCTCGGGTACTTTGCCCTCTTTCCACACCTTCTCCAGTAGTGGTGTCATCAAGTCCGCTGTTGTCTCTGGGTCTATTTTCAAAGCCTCTGCTGGGATTCCATCTGGTCCCGGTGTTTTCCCAGTTTTAAGCATCTTGATTGCATTCAGGACTTCTGATTTCGTCGGGGGGTCAGTGTTCACTGGTAGTTCTGCTTCCGTTGTTGGTATTGCTGGACGTGTTGTAGGTGGCGGACGATTTAGAAGTCTTTTGAAGTGTTCAACCCAGTGCTTTCTCTGTTCCACCTCTTTGGTGATTGACTTTCCATTGTCGTCCTTTATTGGCTTAATCTGTGTCGAACGTTTGCCCGATAGGTGCCTAGTTGTTTGGTAGAGTGTGGCGAGGTCTCCTTTGCCTGCAGCTTGTTCTGCTTCGTTTGCCATGGTTTCATAATATTTTCTTTTGTCTTCCCTGGCACTTTTCTTCACTCTTTTGTTCAGTGTATTGTAGCTTGCATTCAGCTCCTGTTTTTGTTGCTCGTCGTGCACTGGATAATCTTTTGCTTCACTGTCCTTCTCTCTTCTATTAGTTTCCAAGTGTCCATAGTGAGCCACTGTTTGTCCTGTCTCTTTTTTCTGCCTAGAATTTCTATGCAGGTTTGGCTCCACACCGTTTTCAAGTTGTTCCAGTGCTTTTCAACGCCGACCTCTTCGCTAGTGTTGATTTGTGTCTCGACTTTGTCCTTTATGCTTGCAATGAAGATGTCCTTTGTAGCCTGGTCCTTCAGCTTTTGAGTGTTGAACTTGGCTTGTGGTCTATCTGCAGCTCCTGATTCCCTGAAAGCTTTTAATTTGATTTGGATTGTCCCTTGTACGAGATAGTGGTCTGAGCCAACGTCTGCTCCTCTTCTTGCTTTTGTGTCCAGTAGGCTGCGCCTCCACTTCCTTGAGATTGAGATGAAGTCGATTTGGTTTTTGGTTTGCCCGTCTGGTGACACCCATGTAGCCTTGTGGATATCTTTGTGCTTGTATACACTGCCACCAATCACCAGTTCGTTGAAGGCGCAGAAGTCGGCGAAGAGTTCTCCGTTTTCATTCATTTCTCCTAGAGCTTCTCTACCCATGATGAGTTCCCTTCCCGTATTGTCTGGTCCCAGTTTGGCGTTCATGTCTCCCATTAGTATTTTCATGTCGCCAGCTGGAGTATTGTCCATTGTTGCCTGTAGTTGCCTGTAGAATTCTTCTTTCTTCTCGAGGTCTGCGTTGTTTGTGGGTGCATAACATTGTATGATTGACACTTTCCTTCCTTTGGAGTTGAACCTGGCGGTCATTATCCTGGACGAAATCGCCTCCCATTGTATCAGGGCTTTCGTTGCCGTTGGTGACATCATGATAGCCACGCCCTCGGTGTGCGTGTGGTTATCTTCTGGGTGACCGGAGTAGATCACTGACTCACCTGTTGACAATTTGGTGAGTCCACTCCCATTCCATCTGCTCTCACATATTCCCAGCACTTGTATTCCGTATCTTTTCATCTCGTTGGCGATCTGGGCAGCTTTTCCAGTCTCGTACATAGTTCGAACGTTCCATGTTCCTACACAGACTTTTTCTTTTGGTGCAAGGAGGTTCACATACTGAAGTTCTGTAGCAATTTTTGTTTACAGGGTGGGGTTGCTAGCCTCACGCCTGAGAAAAGAATGATTACATTAAGTAAAAGTTTAGAGAGAAGCAACTTTTTGGGTTGCTCCCCTCAAAATCAGAAAATAACGGACAAACAATGAGAACAACATCAACAAAGGAAACAGTTCACAGAAAAAAGGGCAAAAAGCGACGACAACTATACAATAAGACAACATGCAATATAGTTCAGTATATGTAACTAAAATGATATCTTAACCATAAACTCACTGACTTGGAGCAACTTGAACATATAAATCCAACAATATATACAATTATAGATGTGTTTATGTTTAAAAATTCCACAAATCCAAACAGTGAGTTATGTGTATTATCTGTCAATAAGATTGTATTTTTTGGATTCAGTGTTCGAAAGGTTAATAATTGTGATAATTTCCGCAAACACTTTGCATAAAATTTTAGAGTAATAAGATATTTTATTTATGACCAAAATGTAGCGTAATAGTCGAAAAGCGCGCGCTGGAATGTTCCCTCTGAGAATAAACGGGCAGTATTCTAAGATAGGTCGGACACATACTTTGTATAATAAAACCCTAGTTTCACAACAAAAGAAATTGCGTGTTATGCGTCCTATCAGCCTTCGTGTTTTACGTCTGGCATAATCAGTCTGTTCAGCGAACGTTAGGTTACTAGAGTATCTAATACCGAGATCTACGACTGAGTTGAGCTTAGCTAGTTTTCGCCCATTTATTTCGAGAGGTAGATCAAGGTTACTGTTGCCGATACAAATCCAGCCGCATTTGTCAATGTTAAAATTTAGACAGGATTCAGCACACCATGATGCGAGACTACTTAGTTCAAGATGTATTTTATCTACCATATCGCTTAATTCATGAGTGTGGCAGGAGTAGACGACTTTGAGATCATCAGAATGTAGGAATGGTTTACCTGAGGTGAAGCGCTTGCAAATGCTGTTAATGTAGACTGTGAATAAAAGTGGCCCAAGGACACTACCTTGCACAACCCCACATGACATCTGCCTAGGATGAGACAATACAGATCCAACTTTGGTTATTTGTACCCTGTTGCTTAGAAATGATTTTAACCAGTTCAGTAATGGGTTGCGAATTCCACAAGAGTACAGCTTCTCGAAGAGAATACTGTGAGATACCATGTCAAATGCCCTAGATATATCGAAGTGGAGAACAACGACTAGCTTACGTGCTTCGCGACTACTAGTGATGCAGTTGAAAAAGTCGAAGTGGCAAGTAACGCAGGATCTATTTTTGAGAAATCCGTGTTGAGACCTTGTAACAAGATCTTCCCTAAGTAGGTAGTCTGACAATTGATCTTTTACAACTTTCTCCATGATTCGTGAGATAACTGGGGTTATATTTATGGGTCTGTAATTTCGGACGTTTGCCTTATCACCAGATTTGTAGTGTGGAATTATGAAGCTAGTTTTCCACTCACTAGGGTAATTGCCAGTGACCATAGATACTGAGAAGAATTTAAGAAGTAACAGGGGTATATCACACCCATTAATTTTGAAAATTATCGAAGCGAGGCCATCCGGTCCCGTACTAGTGGAAGGTCTAAGGCTTTTAATTGCTTGTACTATTAATTGATTAAAGAACACAATCCCATCAAGGGAAGAGCTAGTAATGGGGGCGGTTTCACCAGGCATATGTGTTTCTAAACTAAAGTTTGCAAACCAAACACTGAAAAGTTCACAGATGGTGGCAGGCTCATTGTAGATTACCTTGTCGTGAAGTTAGTATGGGATTTCCCTCGTCGACTGCATTCGTTTTTTAAGAAGTGACGTTAAGTTATAAACTTTGGAGGTACTTTCAAGTGCCGTTAACTCTTCGTCGAGGTATTTTTGAGAGCGTAGGCGCTTGATAAATTCAAGAGACTCGTGGATTGAGAGCAGTAGTGATATATCCTTAGTGGAATAGTACTGTTTCTTCAACTTCCTTAACTTATTGCGGTGAGCCCTCGGAATATATTCAGCTCGGTGTATACTTAGTTTCACTATTTTCTTTGGAGCAACTGTATCTAGACGGCCTCCATGGAGTCAGTGGTAAAATAGTCATCCCATTGACAGAGTCGAATAAGTTCTTGGACTAATCCCCAGTCTGTATATTTGTAACTACGACATATTATGCTTCCTGAATCTTGTTTGTTTCCTGTATTTAGTGGTGAGAAAGGCAGAGAGCAGAGTACTATTCTGTGGTCACTACTGGAAAATCTACTACCAACATAGGTGGATACTGGGATTGTGTCATGACAAAAAACAAGGTCCAAAATGTTGTCACCACAAGTAGGTGTCTGAACGTGTTGTTGCCATCCATAACAGTCGATAGTGGCAAGTAATTCGTCGAAGCGTTGGGGGCCGGAACTACTTAACCAATTGACTTCTGGGAGATTGAAGTCCCCTGTAATTATTTTGTAATTAGCACTAAACAAGGAGGCGTGTGCAAACGATTTAGCTAATAACGCATCAGTTTCTTTTGTTGCGCTTGGTGCTCGATGAACACAGCCTATAAAGAGTGTCAAGGGAGTTGAAGATTGAACGATCAATTCTTGGTTGTTTGCTCAAAATCAACTTCCCCAATTTTCGCGGAGGCATCAATACGACAGTCATCGTCTCATCGGTCGCTGTTCAGAAAGAAGAGTGAAACATCGTCAGAAGTAATCTTATGATTTATTATTGTAATGTTTGTTCACAGACCTTAGTTCACTTATTCCTTTTATATGTTGGTGTAACAATAAAGAAATCTCAAGCGGCTGATCGGTGTTTTGGTTTTTTCGTCCGTTATAACTAAGCGTTTCTGAAATCTTCAAGGAACAGCGTGGGCCCGAGCGTAGCGAGAGCTGGGCATTAACGGTTTATGAGACGTGATTGACAGTTTCTGACGATAGAAACAGATCTGGCGGATTCAAACAGTTGGTGAAAGTTTGGATAGTCGCCGTTCATTTTTCCTGGTGCCGGTCAAGTCCTCTTTGAACAAGCAATATCTGGAACTTTTTTGGAATTGGGTCAAGTTCAACAATGCCTGGGTCAAAGAAGGGACAGAGTGTCTTGGATGCAAACACGAAAGTAAATCATGGTGACTTGTCTGTTAATTGTAACGATGTGTCTGATGTTGAGTATGACATGGTTGATGTTACTGTTTCGCCGTTCAGGGATAATAGGAACATCAAACTCGCTAGATTTGAACCACGGTGTTTTGATGAAAACCCGGCTGATTATTTACAATTTGTAAAGGAGTTTGAGATCATGTTGAATAGTTTTCTATTAAGTGATGAATTGAAATTGATGTATTTGATGAGATATTGCACTGGAGATGCTGCAAGAGCTATACAGTGCTGTACGTTTATGAAGCCAAAAGAGGGCTACTACGAGGCTCTGAGCATATTACGTCAAAGGTTTGGAAGACCTTCGATGATTGCAGGGAAATTATTCGAGGCCGTTAAGGGTAATGGTGGTCAATTACAGGATGACTCTCAGGCACTCACTGAGTTTTTAGATAATTTGCTAATTTACAAGAATGGAATGATTTCAATGAATCGCATGAGTGACCCCAACTCGAGTTTTATACTAGAAGTAATAGCAAGACGTCTGCCTACTCGACTGCAAAGGAAGTGGGTGAAGATGAGCTCCCGTATGGAGGATGAGGGTATCGAGCCAAAGTTTGATGATATCCTGAAACTGGTAAATACCAGTGTCAATCAATCTACGAGCAAGTTCGCCAGTCTATTACATCTCACCCCTAGAATAGAGCAGTCTGAGGGTAAAATGCAATCATTGATGACGAAAGGGCCTCAGAGAGGTGTATATCGAGAAAGCTCCATGTTGTATAGTAATGCATGTAGACCTAGTTAGTGTAACAGGTTTCGTAGTACATCCTCAACAAATAAGTTACAAGATGCAAGACAAACACGGTTGTGGTTTACACGTGTGCAAGAGGTGCATACAGGAGTGAACTGTGAACCAGTGAGCAAGTTCAGTGATAAGCTGAATGTAAACTCCAGGCCTGACTCCGAATTGTGTGACGATAACTGTGCGGTCAGGAAGTCTGTAGTTGCAACTGGTAAGCCATTGTTGAATAAAGTGTCACAGAATAGAGTTACTGCTTCAGAGTGGAGTTCTGACTCCAAAAGTTTACAAAGTATAACTAGTCAGAGTGAAGATATAAAACCTTTAATGATTTGTGAGGAGGAACCAAAATTGTCTACTTCTGTTATTAAAGAATTTGAAAATGATGAACTTGACGGTAAATTGAATATTTGTGGTAATGATCATGATAGTGCAGATTTGTCTTTGGTTGATCATGATGAAATGGAGGGAATGCCTACTACCGCTAAGTTAAATAAAGGTTCTGCAGAACTTGTACGTGAAGTAGAAATAAATGCAGGTGCAGTTGCAGAAGGCATGCGTACTTGTAAGACCGTCAGTGCGATTGATCGGCATGTAGCCCACCTATCATCAGATGATAGTGCTGAACCTGAGCTGATAGTAAAAGACAGCAGTGGTTATAGTCTTGTGATTAGACAACTTTCTAAAACCGAACAACAACAGCTTCTGATCCACCGCTAACTTCATCAACTGATATCAATCAGTCGTCGTTAGTGCTGTCATCCACAATGAAACAGACACACATCAACTCAAGTATCTTGTGCAATGACTATGCTAGTATCAGTTCGTTTGAATGGACGAATATCAGTGGTCAGTTTAGTGTGGATAAGCCAAGTGTAAACGAGAGAGTAATTGTTAAATTGACTTGCACGAATAAAGGCATTTCTAGTTTCAAGTTACTATTTGAATGTTATTATCTTTGGTGTAAATTACTCTGTTTCTATACTTGGTTGATGAGATATGTCGTGTGTTTGTTGGTCATCTATATTCTACGATACAATGACATGGGCGTGTTACCGTTCAGATTCGAGGATATAGCTGATAGAAGGAAGTTAGCAAATGAACTCTGCGACGATTTTCCAACCTAGGGCGTCAACCTGAGAAGCGTTGTAGGCGTACTGGTGTAAGTCCTACAGTTCTTCAAAGGGTAGCGCATCAATGAGCAGTCCAATGTGCTTGGTGTATGATCTTGTACATATGTTCATATTGTATATACTGAATTGATATCATCTGTCATCTAGCTGTTGGTAATTCTGTCTGTGTCCGGACGACTTCCACTTGGATCATCAACCTGAGAAGGAATGTAGGCGTACTGCTGTAAGTCCTACAGTTCTTCAAAGGAATTCCACCAAGAGATTATCGGCGAGGTTGTTTGTACTATTTCCATATACGTGTGGTGTGTCATAGCAATTGGTGTATTTTGGATTCATTGTGTTTACTTGTTGTTTTCGTGTCATGTTGTTATTGCGTAATTCTGTTAAAATTTTCGTCGTGATTATTTCTGAAGTTGTTTCGAGTCTTCTACATCCATGAATGAATTGATTGATGTTAAGGACAGCAGACGGGTCGTAAACGCCGGGGAGGCTAGGCTATTGCTGAGAATGAAATGCACACGGAGATAATTGTTAGCTGCGGTCCGACACGCCGGGGAGAAAGAGTGTAAACGACTGAGGCTCGCATGCGTCACCGCTACTAGAATTGAGGCAGAATGAGTGACAAGCGATTGCAGTGGTAATTGGTAATGAGTAGATAAGAGGATGTGCGTAGAGTATCGTGAGGTCCCGCCATGGTCACTTTGCATTCTGCGAGACTCATTCTAGCAAATGGCGATTGTGTTGCAAGATGTCAAGAGGAGGTCTCTGTCTGGACGCGCAGGTCGTCATTGATGTGTGAGATTGTGCTGTGGGTATGCTTGTGGTGTGTTGGCTTTTCTGTTTGTTTTCCATTTCAGCTCTGTCCGTGTGACCCAGGTTCTCGCAATGGCATCCAAGTCAACGTGTATTGGTCGTGAAGGGAAAAAGGGTTGGATACCATTTTCTGGCGGGGAGTGTCAATGGAGTTGAAGATTGAACGATCAATTCTTGGTTGTTTGCTCAAAATCAACTTCCCCAATTTTCGCGGAGGCATCAATACGACAGTCATCGTCTCATCGGTCGCTGTTCAGAAAGAAGAGTGAAACATCGTCAGAAGTAATCTTATGATTTATTATTGTAATGTTTGTTCACAGACCTTAGTTCACTTATTCCTTTTATATGTTGGTGTAACAATAAAGAAATCTCAAGCGGCTGATCGGTGTTTTGGTTTTTTCGTCCGTTATAACTAAGCGTTTCTGAAATCTTCAAGGAACAGCGTGGGCCCGAGCGTAGCGAGAGCTGGGCATTAACGGTTTATGAGACGTGATTGACAGTTTCTGACGATAGAAACAGATCTGGCGGATTCAAACAGTTGGTGAAAGTTTGGATAGTCGCCGTTCATTTTTCCTGGTGCCGGTCAAGTCCTCTTTGAACAAGCAATATCTGGAACTTTTTTGGAATTGGGTCAAGTTCAACAATGCCTGGGTCAAAGAAGGGACAGAGTGTCTTGGATGCAAACACGAAAGTAAATCATGGTGACTTGTCTGTTAATTGTAACGATGTGTCTGATGTTGAGTATGACATGGTTGATGTTACTGTTTCGCCGTTCAGGGATAATAGGAACATCAAACTCCCTAGATTTGAACCACGGTGTTTTGATGAAAACCCGGCTGATTATTTACAATTTGTAAAGGAGTTTGAGATCATGTTGAATAGTTTTCTATTAAGTGATGAATTGAAATTGATGTATTTGATGAGATATTGCACTGGAGATGCTGCAAGAGCTATACAGTGCTGTACGTTTATGAAGCCAAAAGAGGGCTACTACGAGGCTCTGAGCATATTACGTCAAAGGTTTGGAAGACCTTCGATGATTGCAGGGAAATTATTCGAGGCCGTTAAGGGTAATGGTGGTCAATTACAGGATGACTCTCAGGCACTCACTGAGTTTTTAGATAATTTGCTAATTTACAAGAATGGAATGATTTCAATGAATCGCATGAGTGACCCCAACTCGAGTTTTATACTAGAAGTAATAGCAAGACGTCTGCCTACTCGACTGCAAAGGAAGTGGGTGAAGATGAGCTCCCGTATGGAGGATGAGGGTATCGAGCCAAAGTTTGATGATATCCTGAAACTGGTAAATACCAGTGTCAATCAATCTACGAGCAAGTTCGCCAGTCTATTACATCTCACCCCTAGAATAGAGCAGTCTGAGGGTAAAATGCAATCATTGATGACGAAAG
Organism: Trichobilharzia regenti; assembly: GCA_944472135.2. NCBI lineage: Eukaryota > Metazoa > Platyhelminthes > Trematoda > Strigeidida > Schistosomatidae > Trichobilharzia > Trichobilharzia regenti. Next base: position 17,587,820 of record OX235270.1, read on the forward strand.
GGCCTCAGAGAGGTGTATATCGAGAAAGCTCCATGTTGTATAGTAATGCATGTAGACCTAGTTAGTGTAACAGGTTTCGTAGTACATCCTCAACAAATAAGTTACAAGATGCAAGACAAACACGGTTGTGGTTTACACGTGTGCAAGAGGTGCATACAGGAGTGAACTGTGAACCAGTGAGCAAGTTCAGTGATAAGCTGAATGTAAACTCCAGGCCTGACTCCGAATTGTGTGACGATAACTGTGCGGTCAGGAAGTCTGTAGTTGCAACTGGTAAGCCATTGTTGAATAAAGTGTCACAGAATAGAGTTACTGCTTCAGAGTGGAGTTCTGACTCCAAAAGTTTACAAAGTATAACTAGTCAGAGTGAAGATATAAAACCTTTAATGATTTGTGAGGAGGAACCAAAATTGTCTACTTCTGTTATTAAAGAATTTGAAAATGATGAACTTGACGGTAAATTGAATATTTGTGGTAATGATCATGATAGTGCAGATTTGTCTTTGGTTGATCATGATGAAATGGAGGGAATGCCTACTACCGCTAAGTTAAATAAAGGTTCTGCAGAACTTGTACGTGAAGTAGAAATAAATGCAGGTGCAGTTGCAGAAGGCATGCGTACTTGTGAGACCGTCAGTGTGATTGATCGGCATGTAGCCCACCTATCATCAGATGATAGTGCTGAACCTGAGCTGATAGTAAAAGACAGCAGTGGTTATAGTCTTGTGATTAGACAACTTTCTAAAACCGAACAACAACAGCTTCTGATCCACCGCTAACTTCATCAACTGATATCAATCAGTCGTCGTTAGTGCTGTCATCCACAATGAAACAGACACACATCAACTCAAGTATCTTGTGCAATGACTATGCTAGTATCAGTTCGTTTGAAAGGACGAATATCAGTGGTCAGTTTAGTGTGGATAAGCCAAGTGTAAACGAGAGAGTAATTGTTAAATTGACTTGCACGAATAAAGGCATTTCTAGTTTCAAGTTACTATTTGAATGTTATTATCTTTGGTGTAAATTACTCTGTTTCTATACTTGGTTGATGAGATATGTCGTGTGTTTGTTGGTCATCTATATTCTACGATACAATGACATGGGCGTGTTACCGTTCAGATTCGAGGATATAGCTGATAGAAGGAAGTTAGCAAATGAACTCTGCGACGATTTTCCAACCTAGGGCGTCAACCTGAGAAGCGTTGTAGGCGTACTGGTGTAAGTCCTACAGTTCTTCAAAGGGTAGCGCATCAATGAGCAGTCCAATGTGCTTGGTGTATGATCTTGTACATATGTTCATATTGTATATACTGAATTGATATCATCTGTCATCTAGCTGTTGGTAATTCTGTCTGTGTCCGGACGACTTCCACTTGGATCATCAACCTGAGAAGGAATGTAGGCGTACTGCTGTAAGTCCTACAGTTCTTCAAAGGAATTCCACCAAGAGATTATCGGCGAGGTTGTTTGTACTATTTCCATATACGTGTGGTGTGTCATAGCAATTGGTGTATTTTGGATTCATTGTGTTTACTTGTTGTTTTCGTGTCATGTTGTTATTGCGTAATTCTGTTAAAATTTTCGTCGTGATTATTTCTGAAGTTGTTTCGAGTCTTCTACATCCATGAATGAATTGATTGATGTTAAGGACAGCAGACGGGTCGTAAACGCCGGGGAGGCTAGGCTATTGCTGAGAATGAAATGCACACGGAGATAATTGTTAGCTGCGGTCCGACACGCCGGGGAGAAAGAGTGTAAACGACTGAGGCTCGCATGCGTCACCGCTACTAGAATTGAGGCAGAATGAGTGACAAGCGATTGCAGTGGTAATTGGTAATGAGTAGATAAGAGGATGTGCGTAGAGTATCGTGAGGTCCCGCCATGGTCACTTTGCATTCTGCGAGACTCATTCTAGCAAATGGCGATTGTGTTGCAAGATGTCAAGAGGAGGTCTCTGTCTGGACGCGCAGGTCGTCATTGATGTGTGAGATTGTGCTGTGGGTATGCTTGTGGTGTGTTGGCTTTTCTGTTTGTTTTCCATTTCAGCTCTGTCCGTGTGACCCAGGTTCTCGCAATGGCATCCAAGTCAACGTGTATTGGTCGTGAAGGGAAAAAGGGTTGGATACCATTTTCTGGCGGGGAGTGTCAATGGAGTTGAAGATTGAACGATCAATTCTTGGTTGTTTGCTCAAAATCAACTTCCCCAATTTTCGCGGAGGCATCAATACGACAGTCATCGTCTCATCGGTCGCTGTTCAGAAAGAAGAGTGAAACATCGTCAGAAGTAATCTTATGATTTATTATTGTAATGTTTGTTCACAGACCTTAGTTCACTTATTCCTTTTATATGTTGGTGTAACAATAAAGAAATCTCAAGCGGCTGATCGGTGTTTTGGTTTTTTCGTCCGTTATAACTAAGCGTTTCTGAAATCTTCAAGGAACAGCGTGGGCCCGAGCGTAGCGAGAGCTGGGCATTAACGGTTTATGAGACGTGATTGACAGTTTCTGACGATAGAAACAGATCTGGCGGATTCAAACAGTTGGTGAAAGTTTGGATAGTCGCCGTTCATTTTTCCTGGTGCCGGTCAAGTCCTCTTTGAACAAGCAATATCTGGAACGTTTTTGGAATTGGGTCAAGTTCAACAATGCCTGGGTCAAAGAAGGGACAGAGTGTCTTGGATGCAAACACGAAAGTAAATCATGGTGACTTGTCTGTTAATTGTAACGATGTGTCTGATGTTGAGTATGACATGGTTGATGTTACTGTTTCGCCGTTCAGGGATAATAGGAACATCAAACTCCCTAGATTTGAACCACGGTGTTTTGATGAAAACCCGGCTGATTATTTACAATTTGTAAAGGAGTTTGAGATCATGTTGAATAGTTTTCTATTAAGTGATGAATTGAAATTGATGTATTTGATGAGATATTGCACTGGAGATGCTGCAAGAGCTATACAGTGCTGTACGTTTATGAAGCCAAAAGAGGGCTACTACGAGGCTCTGAGCATATTACGTCAAAGGTTTGGAAGACCTTCGATGATTGCAGGGAAATTATTCGAGGCCGTTAAGGGTAATGGTGGTCAATTACAGGATGACTCTCAGGCACTCACTGAGTTTTTAGATAATTTGCTAATTTACAAGAATGGAATGATTTCAATGAATCGCATGAGTGACCCCAACTCGAGTTTTATACTAGAAGTAATAGCAAGACGTCTGCCTACTCGACTGCAAAGGAAGTGGGTGAAGATGAGCTCCCGTATGGAGGATGAGGGTATCGAGCCAAAGTTTGATGATATCCTGAAACTGGTAAATACCAGTGTCAATCAATCTACGAGCAAGTTCGCCAGTCTATTACATCTCACCCCTAGAATAGAGCAGTCTGAGGGTAAAATGCAATCATTGATGACGAAAGGGCCTCAGAGAGGTGTATATCGAGAAAGCTCCATGTTGTATAGTAATGCATGTAGACCTAGTTAGTGTAACAGGTTTCGTAGTACATCCTCAACAAATAAGTTACAAGATGCAAGACAAACACGGTTGTGGTTTACACGTGTGCAAGAGGTGCATACAGGAGTGAACTGTGAACCAGTGAGCAAGTTCAGTGATAAGCTGAATGTAAACTCCAGGCCTGACTCCGAATTGTGTGACGATAACTGTGCGGTCAGGAAGTCTGTAGTTGCAACTGGTAAGCCATTGTTGAATAAAGTGTCACAGAATAGAGTTACTGCTTCAGAGTGGAGTTCTGACTCCAAAAGTTTACAAAGTATAACTAGTCAGAGTGAAGATATAAAACCTTTAATGATTTGTGAGGAGGAACCAAAATTGTCTACTTCTGTTATTAAAGAATTTGAAAATGATGAACTTGACGGTAAATTGAATATTTGTGGTAATGATCATGATAGTGCAGATTTGTCTTTGGTTGATCATGATGAAATGGAGGGAATGCCTACTACCGCTAAGTTAAATAAAGGTTCTGCAGAACTTGTACGTGAAGTAGAAATAAATGCAGGTGCAGTTGCAGAAGGCATGCGTACTTGTGAGACCGTCAGTGTGATTGATCGGCATGTAGCCCATCTATCATCAGATGATAGTGCTGAACCTGAGCTGATAGTAAAAGACAGCAGTGGTTATAGTCTTGTGATTAGACAACTTTCTAAAACCGAACAACAACAGCTTCTGATCCACCGCTAACTTCATCAACTGATATCAAACAGTCGTCGTTAGTGCTGTCATCCACAATGAAACAGACACACATCAACTCAAGTATCTTGTGCAATGACTATGCTAGTATCAGTTCGTTTGAAAGGACGAATATCAGTGGTCAGTTTAGTGTGGATAAGCCAAGTGTAAACGAGAGAGTAATTGTTAAATTGACTTGCACGAATAAAGGCATTTCTAGTTTCAAGTTACTATTTGAATGTTATTATCTTTGGTGTAAATTACTCTGTTTCTATACTTGGTTGATGAGATATGTCGTGTGTTTGTTGGTCATCTATATTCTACGATACAATGACATGGGCGTGTTACCGTTCAGATTCGAGGATATAGCTGATAGAAGGAAGTTAGCAAATGAACTCTGCGACGATTTTCCAACCTAGGGCGTCAACCTGAGAAGCGTTGTAGGCGTACTGGTGTAAGTCCTACAGTTCTTCAAAGGGTAGCGCATCAATGAGCAGTCCAATGTGCTTGGTGTATGATCTTGTACATATGTTCATATTGTATATACTGAATTGATATCATCTGTCATCTAGCTGTTGGTAATTCTGTCTGTGTCCGGACGACTTCCACTTGGATCATCAACCTGAGAAGGATGTAGGCGTACTGCTGTAAGTCCTACAGTTCTTCAAAGGAATTCCACCAAGAGATTATCGGCGAGGTTGTTTGTACTATTTCCATATACGTGTGGTGTGTCATAGCAATTGGTGTATTTTGGATTCATTGTGTTTACTTGTTGTTTTCGTGTCATGTTGTTATTGCGTAATTCTGTTAAAATTTTCGTCGTGATTATTTCTGAAGTTGTTTCGAGTCTTCTACATCCATGAATGAATTGATTGATGTTAAGGACAGCAGACGGGTCGTAAACGCCGGGGAGGCTAGGCTATTGCTGAGAATGAAATGCACACGGAGATAATTGTTAGCTGCGGTCCGACACGCCGGGGAGAAAGAGTGTAAACGACTGAGGCTCGCATGCGTCACCGCTACTAGAATTGAGGCAGAATGAGTGACAAGCGATTGCAGTGGTAATTGGTAATGAGTAGATAAGAGGATGTGCGTAGAGTATCGTGAGGTCCCGCCATGGTCACTTTGCATTCTGCGAGACTCATTCTAGCAAATGGCGATTGTGTTGCAAGATGTCAAGAGGAGGTCTCTGTCTGGACGCGCAGGTCGTCATTGATGTGTGAGATTGTGCTGTGGGTATGCTTGTGGTGTGTTGGCTTTTCTGTTTGTTTTCCATTTCAGCTCTGTCCGTGTGACCCAGGTTCTCGCAATGGCATCCAAGTCAACGTGTATTGGTCGTGAAGGGAAAAAGGGTTGGATCCCTTTTTCTGGCGGGGAGTGTTAATGGAGTTGAAGATTGAACGATCAATTCTTGGTTGTTTGCTCAAAATCAACTTCCCCAATTTTCGCGGAGGCATCAATACGACAGTCATCGTCTCATCGGTCGCTGTTCAGAAAGAAGAGTGAAACATCGTCAGAAGTAATCTTATGATTTATTATTGTAATATTTGTTCACAGACCTTAGTTCACTTATTCCTTTTATAATTATAACAATAATAATTATTTCTGTAACAGAAACCAGCCAACAATAAAGAAATCTCAAGCGGCTGATCGGTGTTTTGGTTTTTTCGTCCGTTATAACTAAGCGTTTCTGAAATCTTCAAGGAACAGCGTGGGCCCGAGCGTAGCGAGAGCTGGGCATTAACGGTTTATGAGACGTGAATGACAGGATTTCTGTACTTATCTCCATGTAAGACAACCCAGAGTGAGTCAGGTACATTATTCATTATTTCATCTTCCACCTTACTAGCTACAAATGAGCTACGTATATATATGAGACATCCTCCACCACTCTTGCAATCTCTGTTTGCACGGTGTACAGTGTAATCATCGATAGCTATATGCACATCAAGTACAGAGGATGAGCACCATAACTCAGTAATCAGAGCTACAGTAGGCTTGGCGACTAATAATAATGTCCTTAGTTCAGATATCTTATTTATTAAGGAACGTGCATTAATTAGCAATATCCTGAATAAGTCACGGGATACTACAAACTGGCTTAAAATGTCACCATAACCTAAATCCATTTGTGCGTCAGCACCGCAAGAGTTCATGAATGAAAGGGAGGTTTGACTGAGTGTCTGTACATCGGGGTTGGTGTGCAATGAAGGCTCAAGGCACAACGAGAAAGGATGAGTGTGCTGTCTGACATAACACGCATGCATTGAGTGATTACAATCGCTTCATTGCTATGTCCCCTACAGAATGGTCAAAAATGGCAAAACAGAAACGTCTGTGTTTCAGTTGTTTAAAGATGAGGTATACAAAGTTGAATTGTAAGGCGACAGAAAAATGAAGTGGTGGTTCAACCGATGTGCACCCACTTCTGAGGACAGTAAACGAACCAGCTAATTTGGTTAATTGTAATAGTACCTTTGGACCCCTTGGCAACCCACAAGTTTATTTAAGGGTATTACCAGTTAAGGTGAAAGGACAGAAACCCCCGGTAGAGACTTATGCACTGTTGAATAATGGTTCAGACGCTAGATTGATAGATGCTAAGCTGGCTGGCTGCTTGGGTATTAAGGGCCCAAAGCAATCATTGGTTTTATCACTTTCAATTCTTCGAAAACGGTAGTATGTGAACAAGTGTCATTTCATTTAGGATCCTTGACTACTGGAGAAACCGTTGAAAAAGATACTGCTTACACTACATTCAGTATGAAACTCGACGAAGCTATAGTACCTTGTCGTGAAACAGTTGTCGCTAAGACATACCGGTGTGAAATTTCATGTGGGCCAAATCGAATAAACTGTAAATGTCCATGTCTTACTTCGCTGGATCTCACGCTATCCCTCGAAGACTTTCAGAAACCACTTCTAATAACCAAAGCAAAAAACCAGAACACAAATTGGCGACTCGAGAATCATTTATTCTTACGCCAATATGTAACCAAAACCAGGGTGATTATACACAAGGCCTAAGAATAAATGCCATAACAATAAATCACGATAATACATCTGATAGTTCTCTGTCTTCCACTGAACAGGGAACGATGAGACTGTGACTGCCGTATTGATGACTGCCGCGAAAAATATAGAGTTGGGCATGAGCAAACAACCATGAATTGATCATTCAATCTTCAAAAACATTGACATGTATATAAATGAGATTGAACAGCTCTGTGAATGAATTCGCCATCAAAGAGAGTCTCCTCACTGAACGTCTTTTATTCTTCATATGACTCAACGGGAATTTTCAAGCTACATTTATATTTGGCTGGGCACGATGAGATAAGCGGAACGCCTACTTCTACTGAGTTTAAAAAATGTTCAATACAACTTGAACGTGAAGCCATATAACTCTCCGCGGTACGTTCGAATCTGGTGAAACTTTTGCACGTGTTTTCGCTGATATTCATTTTTCTGTCCTGCTATATTATCACTAATAATAATGGGCAAAAGCAATGAAAAGCATGTTTTTAGAAAAACACTAGCGATTTGAAAAATAGCTTAAGCTTATAGAGTAACGCATTTTCACCCCTTAAATCAGCCGCAGTTAGTAGTTCACCCAATATAAACGGTTCCAACATAATGCTAACCCCTGTAATTCAGGTGGAAGATATCCTGTCACAAAAGGCAGAGAATACTAACTTAGTCTGCATCATAAATGACATGCAGCTACAAATAAATGACCTCAGGACAAAACCAAATCAACTTGACCTGGTACCAGAAACAATTCTCCATCTCAAAAAGGAACTGGGGGGTCTCACTTTACTAAAACTCTTTAAGCTCAGGACTAAACCAACCGATGCTGAATTGGAACATGCTAAGGAGCTAGAAAACGTTATCAACTATTTGTCGAGCGAAGTTGTTAAGAGACTTGCTTCTAAGCAGAACGCCATAGTATACAACATACCTGACAAAAAGCCCATAAAATCGGTTGAGCGTTCCTTGTTAAGAGCTGCCAAACTCTTAAGCACACCCAGTCAGTGTATAAGATTAAATAAAAAGGAGACCACCTATCATCAGATGCTAGTGCTAGACCTGAGCTAATAGTAAAAGACAGCAGTGGTGGTGGTCTTGCAGTTAGACAAATTTCTGAAAGCAGAACAACAACAGCTTCTGATCCATCGCTAAGTTTATCAATCAGTCGTCGTTGGTGTTGTCATCCACAATGAGAAGGACGCCCATGAACTCAAGTATCTTGTGCAATGACTATGATAGTATTGGTGCATTTGAAAAGACGAAAGATACTGTTCAGTTTAGTGAGGATAAGCCAAGTGCGTACGAGAGGGTAATTGTTAAATTGACTTGCATGAATAAAGGTTTTTCAAGTTCCAAGTTACCATTTGAATGTTATTATCTTTGGTGTGAATTACTCTGTGCCTACGCTTGGTTGGTCAGATACGTCGTGTGTTTGTTTGTCATCTACATTCCACGATACAATGACATGGGAGTGTTACCGTTGAGATTTGAGGATACAGTTGATGGAAGGAGGTTATTTATTATTATTATTTAGTAGTAGTAGTAGTAAATGAACTCTGCGACGATTTTCCAACCTAGGGCGTCAACCTGAGAAGGGTTGTAGGCGTACTGCTGTAATTCCTACGATTCTCCAAGAGTAGTTCATCATGGCAGAATCCTCCACATTTGATGTGTTGATTGTACATATGTTTGTGTTAAATAATTGTGTGAGTTCCAATTATTGTAATTGTTGGTTAATCTTGTTTGTGTCTGGACATTCTTCAACTTACAACCGTCAACCTGAGAAGGGTTTCAGGCGTACTGGTGTAAGTCCTGAAATTCTTCAAAATAATTCCACCAAGACATGATCCGCGAGGTTATTTGTACTGTTTGTGTATACGTGTGGTGTGTCTTCGCAATTTGTGATTTTGGATCAGTTGTGTTTACTCGTTGTTTTCGTGCCTTGTTGTTATTGCATAATTTTGTTAAAATTTTCGTCGTGATTACTTCTGAAGTTGTTTCTTGTCTTCTACATTCGTGAATGAATTGATTGAAGTTAGAGACAGCAGATGGGTCGTATACGCCGGGGAGGCTAGGCTATTGCTGAGAATGAAATGCATACGGGGATAATTGTTAGCTGTGGTCCCACACACCGCGGAGCGTGAGTGTAGACGACTGAGGCTTGCATACGTCACCGCTACTAGAACTGAGGCAGAATGAGTGACAAGCGATTTCAGTGGTAATTGGTAGTGAGTAGATACGAGGACGTGCGTGGAGCATCATGAGGTGTTGCTACCGTCACGTTGCATTCTGCAAGAGTCATTCGAGCAAGTGGCGATTGTGTTGCAAGAGGATGCCTTTAACTGGAAGGCGCAGGTCGTCATTGATGTGTGAGATTGTGCTGTGGGTATGCCTGTGGTGTGTTGTTAATCGCCCCATTCTGCAGGAACGGCAATATGCAATTTGACGACTCGAGAGTTTTCTAATTTTTCTGAGGGATTAGATCTTTATCTTGAAATGGATAACAGTGAACGCCTAGACAAATCACACTTCTACCTTTAAACATATGCCATTTGCTCAGCCTATTGTTGAGGTGCAGCCACGTGGGATCTGTACGGATTTATGGGGCATCTTATAGATTAACTTGCTATCCATTGTCGGATCTATAAATACCACTTCACGATGTCTTATCTCATTTATTTTCTAATAACGTTTTTACTTGATCCTCATTATATTCCATTAAACCTAACATTTTGTAGCTCTCTATGAATTTGATTAGACTCATTGTATTCCTATTATCTATAAGGTCCGTCTGTGCATCAAAGAGAGAAAAATTCATGAAACAAAAACAACTGGCTTGAAAATAATTGTATTAAAGCCAAAAGTGGACATCATGATAGTACGAACTATATGGGTAGCATTTTACATTGCAAATGAACGTTGTCAGCCTACGGATTAATTAGTTTCCCATTTTATTTCCTATATAAATGCGTTTATTAATGATACATTGCTCTTACTTATTTCATTACACTTTATTGACTCGCCTTAGCATTTCTGCTTTTCTAAAACAGCTTTCAATCCCTTGTAAAAGTTGTACTTACCTCAATATCGGTTGGTTATCGTATGCCTACAACCACGGGACGAAAACGAAACGAAGTCGATTATCCCGCGCCAACTGGCGGACAACTGCACAATTCAATAAGATAACGGCCTGGTTCAGACAATGAGTGTATTTTATATATATATATCAAATAACTAGCTGTTGAAATATAATTAACTTGTAGACAATCTACGATTTGATATTATATCATGTTTTTGACACTACCTATTGTAAATGTGGAAGATTTTTGTGTGATTAATTTTTATTTATAATTTGGTGAAACTAGATGCAATATTGTGATTAACGCTGAAAATTCTATTCTGTATCACAAGTACTGTTTTTGGAATAAAGTAAATCATTATTATTATTGATCGTGCCTATAAAAATGGCTTGCATTTTCATGTAAATTTATATGTACATATGAGAATACACATTAAAATTATTATAAGAATGAAGTGTTGGTATCTGTTTTGGGTAGTCATCAGACCATAGCAAGCTTTGTGCAGAAATCGGCACACGCTTCCCACTGGATACATAAGGTGTATGAATGGCTTCTGTTGGCTTGCTAAATGTGGTCTGTGGCGAGCATTCTGCCGCTGTATCACCGACACACTATATGATCACTAACGGCATGCGATATGGAAAGAGCTAAAAGCAGTTGACTATATTTGTCTCCCGAAAGATGATACTAAAATTAGGTGCAATTTTCAAAAAACAAAGTTTAACGAACAAAGAGATTATGTATGCGAAGTGTATGTGAAAGTGACGTGTCACATACTGACCTACCAATCAATTTATCACACTATGTTTGCTGGAGTAAGATTAATTTGGTAGTCGGAGGGTGGTTGGTGTGATAGACTCCATCAACCAATCAGTCTGGTAAATTGGTTCGTGTTAGTCTGGTTCATACGTCAAGAAATAACATCTACTAATTTTGAAGGAATTGGCTTTATTCACATCACCTCTACAGCCTTGAATGTCCCATTACTATATGCACAATGTTACATTAGGCCTAGCAAATTTATTCTCCTTTGATTTCCTTTTTGACCATGAAGTGTAGTGACTTCCACTGAGTCGTTAGGGCCCAAGACCTTTTGATGCTCGTGTGTTAGATCCTCCTACTTATCCAATTGACTCGGCAGCAAATGGACAATCTACGATAAGTTTACACTCAAACCAGGCACTTGTGGTTAGACAGACAGACAGACTTGTGGTTAGTAAATATGCATTTTTATTTTGCGAAACCTTTGGAGGGTTAATGAATCAACCATTCTATACAAAACTTAACTCTAATAAACCACAGAAAATTAAGTCTTAATAGATGAACGAAATGCACAGTAACCAAAATCATCAAAATGTACTAGAGAGTAAAGAAGGTATTAGTAGTTAAAACTAGTAATGATTACCTTGTACAAGATGCCGCCACGTGGCACTGACTGTAAAAGTAGCAAAGGCGTGCAGTTCTTCACTGCTTCACGAACTACGGCTATTGGATTTATAACAGTATTTTCACCATCCGGACTGCCTGCACTACCTTTGTTTTGTAGGGGACTAATATTAGAGTTCACTAACACTCCAAGTATAAAAGTAATAATCCAAGTCAGTGGAGTGTTAAACCACAATATATTACCAAAAATACAGTGACGAGTTATAGCAACAATAAGGATTACTTGGTTATACAGTATAAGTCCTCGGCTACAAATTAATTATATAATCCACAGGCACGTTAACTGTTTGGACTGCGTCTGCTGTAGCTGCTGTGTTCCGGTTGTAGAAATGTCTTCGGTTGAAAGTAGTAGGCTCCTACAATAAATCCGAAGTATACAACACGGTGTGAGTGCAGCAAGTAAGCAGAAGGGACCAGGGAAAAGACGAAGTCTCCAACAGCAGAGTGTATTTTTCAATTGTACACGGAAGTTATGTATATTTCAACAAGAAGCGTTTTAAACAAAAATTATGTACAATATCTCGAATTTATACAAGTAACCAAAAAGTGTACAATCACATTGTTACGTACTCAACAGTTTTTCCTTATCTACAAGAATTGATAAAATTACAAACAAACCGTAAAAGTACCTGTATCAATTTAATTTCCCTAAATGTCATGCGCATGACGTCTCTCGCGACTTCTCTTTCTCCTCTTATGGTCATCATTCCAACAATTCTTGAAACAAGATCATCATAATTTGACCCCGTATGCTCCCATTTGCCTGCCGGGGCAACAAATTTAACAAGGCGAGGGTCCTTTGAGTCTACCGCATCATCAGGACTAATCATTTTAGGTCGAAGAGCTGCTTAAAATCATTATCATTGGCTTACATTTTTATTCTTTATTCTATTCCTTCTTTATACATCTACTGGGTCCGACTATATTATCACTATGATTATTAAAAATTGTCCCGTCATTAACCATCATGTAACATTAGTTTTGTGGTTGTTCTTTGTTCGGCACTATTTAACTGACAATCTTGTTTGTTATTGCCACTATCACCATCTTAAAAAATTTTGTATTATGCATGATTCCTCACACTACCACTACAAACACTGCATTAGTGCTGACAATAAAAAAAAACACAACCTGAAATGTTTATCTTATGATTGCTTAGTGTTGTTCAATCAAATTAACTGATCATCTTAGCTATAAACATTTTTTTAAGAACATCTCATAATTTCCCGTATGATTTTAGCTGTTACTGTTCACCACGCATACACATATCGTAGCTTCCACTAACCAATACTGAAATATTTTTTCATTATATGTGTTTATCTTCCTTTTTACTTGGTATTTTTATTGCAATTTTTGTTATTTCTGTGTTTCTTTTTGGTTTTTTGTTGTTATTGTTTTTTTTGTTTTTTTTTAAATATTTTATTTTTTTTATAATACTCCTTTTAAATGTATGATGAAATTAGATGCAATATTGTAGATATGTGCTGAAAATTCCACACTGTACCACAAGTACTGTTTCTGGAATAAAGCGAAATTGTTATTGTTATTGTTAAATGATAAACGCTGGTTCTGAAGGACTGAAAATTTACAACCACACGCTGATTTTGACGACAAAATTATACTGAGACCCCACATACTCGGAGTTTTGGCCAACGGAGTATTCTGAAAAGAGTTGAAAAATCCTCACCAATCCCTAAGAACAGAAAAAACCTCAGCGGCGTAAAATATCTTACACACCGGACAACGAGCCATAATACTATATGTAAGACACCTAGTAGACGACACTTCAGTTTGAAGCAGTGAACAAATACCCAGAAATACGTGTCAAATAAATTATCATAATGCTAACATACAAATTCCTTTCGATTTACGCTTAATTTACCACATGTCAAATGTGTACGAGGCTGTCATTTAGGAGCCAAATATTATCTAGGTATAGATTTTTTTACCTTAAATTCGTCTAATTAGGTGATCGCAATTATATTTGCTTAACAAAAATAACTCAAAGGATGTACTTACACATGTATCGCTAGTACAATTCAACAGTTAAATCGAGCAAAGTGATTTGATGAAGAACTACACTACCGACCGATATCTGTTAAGGAACCAATGAAAGCCAGAAAAGAGACGATTATTTTCGTCATTAGTCAGTCACCTGTTTGTCCGCGAAGTTTCAATTTACCTACATTGAAATATCGAATGACTTATCTTGAAGAGGTGATACGAAGTCATTGTGGCGGCTCCCTGACTATATACTTGAAATACAGTTGGTTTACAGAAACGCCACTGCTGTATTAAGTTATACTAATTAGTGTAAACACTGTCGGCAAAACTAGGAGAGTTATAGCATGGGAGTTATTGAAAACAGCAACAACTGCCTTGCACACTCGGTGTGTGTTGAGCTCTATGTATAAAGATTTTCCTGTGTCCACTTTCTCGTGTTCCCGAACGCTACAAAAGCCTTGACAGGTTTCAGCACGATGTTCTAACTTAATGGCTACACTGAAGGCAGCCGAATTATGGATAGAAGTTAACCTTTTGGAAAAATATATGGTTCATCATACGACTTTGTTGCTGCTAGGAATGGTAATTGGGGTTTCAACATACATCCACCCCCCCCAGACCTGTCGAAAACAAACCGAAAACAGAGGAAATAAAGTCACCTTCACTACTAATCCGGAAGTCCAATATCAACTAGGTAATGGTCTTCAGATGAAATAAATGAAGAAGCAAACGAGGTACCTCGCTTACAACAATTCTAAACTTATTCTGAAATAACGCTGGTCATGCTTAAAAAGCGACGTGAGTGGTGAATTAAGTCTTTTCGTTCTGAAGTAACGCTAGTCTGTGCTTAATATATCCTGTGAGGGCTGGAACAACGCTGATGAGCAAACCCAGTAGGCTCTGATCTACTCCCGAAAATGACTAGGAAAAACAGGGTGCTGAATTAGTGCCAGCCATGCTTGAAACCAGCACTGAATTCTGGTCTCTGCCATTAAACAATCCATTTTAGAACAGATTCAGAATTTACTCACTACATAATGTTAGAATTATCTCAGAATTAGTGAGATGATTCAGCATTATAGTAAGCTTGGGGTACTTGGTCCTCAGAGATCTCCGCGGACCGCTTTGTGACGTGATGGTGAGTGTCTACATAGAATATATTGTGGATCGCAATGATATAGAGTAATTTTTTCTCATTATAGAAATAGTTTATACCAAAACACAAACCAACCACAAGCAAACAGAGGACAGCGGCTCAAGGTCGAAATATTAAATGGCTTCAAGTCAGAATAACAAAGCAGTTTGTTTTCTTCATGCAGGTGTCTCATAACCGTACTTTATTCTCCCCTGACTATGTAAGTGACCTGTGCATATCTCTTAATATTTTCACGCCACTGAGGAAAGTAAGCCACTGGCCCATGTATGTATTTGCATTTACTGAGCATTGGACGACCGACATCATTTTTGATGAGTCGATGAATATACTGAGAGTGTTTGCCCCGATTCTTTGGTTGATGGTTTATTTCTGCATCACCATTGTATAATTTGGTCAGGAATAATTAAAAACTAATAACATGGTTGAATAATAGTCAAATGAACTTCGGGATCTCCAGTGGATCTCTAACTTACTGAAAGTCCACTTAAGAAGGTTGACATGTTAAGCTGAAACTCTCGCCAAACATCCAACATCCTCTATTCTGTTAATAATCCTACACGCGAAAAACATCTAAACGGTAAGATATGGCATCTAAAATTAATGACTACTGTGATGGATGTAATGTGTTCGTAGTAGTGCGTAAAATTGTCTTTATAGCCCAGACGATTTATTAATAAAAAAAGTCATCCTTTTTAAGAAATTTCACATAGAAAAACTATTATGTGCGTTTTAGAGACTTGAGGATTTGTCTTCTGCAAGTTGTTTTGGACCTTAAAGTTGTAAATTGACTACAGGCAGTGGCTGTTGTCATCCCAGTTATTCTATGAGAATCGGGCATTTGAAAGAGAAATAGCCTACAGACATAAGTTAGATGTGTATTTTGAGGATGTTAAACACTTCTGTTATCATCCTTGATGACTGAAACATTCCATAGCATATCGAAGAGATCATGCGATGAATGAGACAGGCTGCTGAATTTCCTCGTGAATACATCTATTTTGATGAAGTTCCTAGTTAAAATTGCTTGGGTGAAGACGTGATACTAGTTTAGTTTGCATTTGCACATGGAATTTCAGAAGACCATAATTGCTCAGTGCATGAAATGGCATCAGATTATGTTTATATCAGTGTGCATTGGGGCACGAAGAATAGCATAGATGGTCCTTCTAAAATGCCAGACTACTTAAAATTAGTATCAGCTTTCTGTCGATTAGTAGCTAGCAGCTGTGTCCTACAACTACTACACCTGTTACATAAGTTGTACCAGTCTTAATAATTATTCGTTTTCAGATCACTAAGATATTTTGAGATCCTTAATGAATTACTTGTGGCTATGAAGGATATAGAAGATGCACTTATGGCCCATACCTTTAAAGCATTTATTATTAAACAAGTTATCTGTAGGGATTTTGTGATGTTCAGGTTACGATGCTTCAGTGTATATAGTGACTGCATGCTTCTGTGCGTGAAGGGAAAGTTGGTGAAAATGAAGATATAATGAAGTTTCCTATATATTGTTCATTGTGGAAGGTTTACAAGTTAACACTTATCATAACCTGTCCTAATTACTCGCAGAATAATTGAGCGATTTTAACTTTTGAAAAAGTGTTAATTTATGATACTTCACGATTGCAATTCATAACATAACTTATTGTACCTCTAGAAATGACATGCATTCCTTGTAAACACCCGTTCATACGACATATTAAATAACTATTATTTGCTTGCTGCAATTCGACATCGCCGAAATAATTACGACAAACAACTGAGTAAAGATATTTGCTTGTTATTATTTTCATTAAATATATTTAACATCCTGCTTACCATACTTTTCTTATTCTATCTGAGTGAAACTAAATTTGTCATCAGGACGAGATGGAGGCCTGACTTATCAATGAGACCTGATATAGTAATTAGTGGCGTAATTCAGTGTAAGCGAAATATTGCTACGATTGCTACGGCTAAACCTATTCAATTATACGTCTCGTGTACACTTCACCTTACACTATAAGTTAACACACATAATCATATAGATTGATATTACGCCTTAAGTGAAATAATGGTAATGCACTACTTTTGAATACACTTAATTCTGTACGAAATCGACTCAATTGCAGTGCCTAAGTTCATTTCTTATTTTTCAAATACTGAAGTATTTTTGTCATTGGTCCCTACGGACTTACCTACGACTAGGAGACATATTCGCGTAACTTTAGGCAGATGTTTAGGCTTGACTAAAGTACTTATAATTCACTACTTATAATAATAATAATAATAATATATATATATTCTCATTTTTTACATGAGGGACGCCAGTTTACAGGCATCATCAATTCGATAATTTACACATAATATTAATAAGCATATTTAGTAAAGATAATATAATAAAGTACATTTTTTCCCTAGCTATGTAGGGTACACCAATTGTATAGGCATGCATAAATATTGTTTTAATAATAATATATTCCTTCCTGTTTATGCAGAAACATACCTGTTGTACAGGCATGGATAAGTTATTACATAAATTACACATAATTTGATGTATAATGGACTTACAGTTTGGTTGTTCTTTCTGACATTAGAGTCAGTCGGAACAGTCTGCTATAAAGTCTGTTTGTGTAGCACATAAAGAGATATAGAAATATTGTCTTCGCATTAACAAAAACCCAGACATCACATGAATGTAATACAGATATCTGGGAAAAATAAAGCTTGAAGTCAATTCTCCCATATAACTTTGTTGTGAACAGCACCCTTGGCTTAAAGATTATTGATGTATAATGTTGAGATCAGTGTTATGTTTATTCCATTTTTCAGCAGTCTTATCGTAGTTTCATAACAGGAAAGAAATTTGATCGTGGAGGCGAAAATTAGATAAGGTCATGTTGGGTTGTTTTACTGCATCAAATGGTCCCGAGGTCGATTCCGGAATTCCCCATTTGCGCCATTTGTGACTGCATGGCGGACTGTACTCGTAAGTTGAGTAAAATGTTGAAAACCAGTTGCTTCTTTATTTCAGATCATGAATACTCATTTACATCGTGTCCGCCAGCTTCTTTAAATGGTAGAATTGGATCGTTCCTGGAATTTGAGTGATGGCAAAGTTTAAGAATAGAGTCCCAAGCGATGCGAACGCACAATGACCTTGAGCCGACCAGTCAGAAAATAGGACGATTTTTGCATAAAATTTAACGTATATTTACACAAAAAAGCATGAAAAAAACATTATACAGGATATTTCTGTCTGATATGAGATAAAAACGTCTCCCAGTTATATTGAGGAGTATCAGTTTTTAAATTGAACCAATTTCTATACATATATTCGTCTAGATGACTAAAAATAACTTCCTTTTGAGAGCCGTTTATAGCTCTGATTCTATTTTTTACTCTTCCCCAGAAACCTTCAATTGAATTGGTATGCGTACCTGTTCTAGGGTCCACGAAGTCGTCTGAATGGTTCACCCGATGGTGTATATATCCCAAATCTGATAAACGGTTATATGCTGCCCATTCATCCGTATGAATGGTTGTGCCTGGCAATACCAGTCTTTGAATAATAGGTAGCAGAGTATCCGCACTCCTATCTGGAATAAGTTCGATGAAACCTTTCCGAATCTCCGTGTCGTGAATGCCAAGAACCAAAACGTTGTTGGCCCTCGCACGACCCCGGTTATACTTCTTTTTTATGAGCACAGTTTCATCGATATGAACAACTACACCCACTCCGCCGAGCACTTGCGTGATGCTATTTATCTTCCACGACGCTAAATCTCTACAAAACTGGAACCATTGCACTGTAGACGGTAAGGTATTGTCTGTCTGGGCTGCAGTTGGTCTCACTCCTGTCTTCAAAACCCAGTAATGAGATAGAAACAGGATATTCGTCAGAGAAAGTTTCGACTTTTCGAAGAAAGTTCCTAAAAAATAATCAACTGAGAATGTTACTTACCAGTGCGAACACTTATTCGCTTCCTACACTGTGTACACCTGAATATATATCCATCAGTGGCCTGGGAATACTGCTGCAGGTTCATAGAGGCACCGCAACTACAAATCCGAGCACGTCCTATTAACCCATTGTCCAAACAGTACTGAAAAACATTCTCTGGCTGAAATTTGCATCTGAGCAAATGCACAGGCGTCATTTTCGCGGTAGAATAATGGGAAGGTTCCTCAACCAATGACTAGCATGCGTTCAAGGTCATTGAACGTTGAAGCTTTTGGGACTCTATTCTTAAACTTTGCCTGAGTGATTATGGGATAAATGGTTTGGAATTAATCATAGCAGTTAGAATAGAGTTAAACATGCAGAGAAGTACTTTTGATTCAGATACCGGTGAATTTTTTATTCTTTTCGATCTAGTACCAGAATAACTGCGAACCATTCCATTCAATATGTCGAATAAGGCACGCAGGAGGAGATCATTACCATGGAATGAGTCAACTTGATCTGAGATGCGGCTTTCAGCATGTTTTCGTTATATCATATATATCCAAGTTTATTGGCGCTGTAGAGGCAGTGATTTGGATTATGACGTAATCTACAAAGTCTCCGTGCCCAATTGAAGTATACATGTGCTTTGAAAGGATTACTTTGTTGGCTCCTACCCCCACTGAGTGTTAACAACAGCTGCTGTGGGTTTATGTATTTCCTCGCCTTTTTGGATAAAACATCGCCGCATTCTTTTTGGGTAGGAGACCAGTTGGTGGATTATAAATGATATCCAAGTAACTTTTATCCTTTCATGTGGTGTTGCGGTAAGTTTCTACCTTGTTTTCTCATATTTCATTCGTATGTTGATTATGGTTCACCCTTTGTATCAGGTAGACATAGTTTGATCGACTCTTGGTTGAATGGGTGTTATTGTCATGACTGCTGCTTTTTTGTCTGGAATTATAAATAGAGACAAAACAAACAACAGGTGTAGTCTCTGAGTTCATACATTAAATGGGCCTATGATTTCTGAAACTCTTACATGGGAATTACCATTGGTATCAATTACAAACTCACTTAGTGTGTCATTAAGTGCCTTTTCAAAGGAGGCCAATGTGCTTGCTAGTCGTATTTTCTCAGGTAGTTTGTTCCATATTTGGGCATATCTAATCAAGAAAAACTTTTGCCTGGTGGCTGTTTTACATGGTTCTATAGCCACTGTACCTTCAGTGTGCCTATGGTTGTATCCTGTGTTACCTGAGGACCGAGTATAGTTAGCAGGGGTATACACTATTTGGTTAAGAAGCTTATAGAAGAGTAACAGATTTAGTCGCAGTCGCCTTAACCATAATGTTTCTAGTCCTAGGATTTCACATCTGGTAGAGTAGTTTGTGCCGTTATCGGTTCCGAGTACTTTTCGCGTAAAGTACCTCTGTACTCCTTCTACTTTCAGTTTATCTCCTATGCGTGTACTACCAAACACGAATGAGCAGTAATCTAGGAGTGGGCGCATACAAACCTTGTACAGTAGTATTCTGGATTCGTTTCTGTAGAAGTTTCTGAGTAGGAAACCAATAAGCCTGCGTGATTTCGATACTTGATTCCAGATATGGTTTGAAAATGATAGATTGTGTGAATATTTCAGTCCTAGATCTAGTACAGATTTGAGTCTGGGGATTTTGTGGCCCTGAATTGCCAGATCGAGTTCAAAAAAAAAAGTACCCGCGCGCTTCGTGTAGGACGTTACAATCTCTCCATATAACGTGGAAATATCTTTTCGAATTCTGGAATATCGTGGTCTATATTTGACTACTATATAATTATAGCTGATATTGGTTGCACCTCCGGTAGCTAAATATCCAAATTTATCACCTCCAGAATACTGTTTGGATCCAGTCAGATTCGTGTTAATAAAGAGCAATCTATCACAAAAGAACTATAGAGAAGTCCTTAGTTTTGTTGTTTATAACTGTCAGAGTTAACTCGTTTGATAGTGGTCTATTTTTAGTTCGTACTTCATACATTCATACCTGTTTATTGTTGTTTTTATCTACTTAGATAATATAACAGTATTTCACACACTTTTGTCAATTTTTGAGAAATTTTTATAATCTTTACCTCCATAATGGTCAAAGTTATTAAACGAGTTAGTACTGTTAAGAGACTAGCATCAAATAGTCAGCCGGTCACTAGAAACATTAGTCCTGACGATGAATTTGTACTAAGATCAATTGATACACCGAGAGTTATAGTACCAAACTTAATGGAAGAACTAATCGATAACGTAGCCCGTAACACTAGTGATCTAAAGATCCTTCAGAAATCTATAACAGACCTGCAGGATAAGTTCGAAAGTATCACTCCTTTCCTCCAACTTTGTGATCCATCACAAGAAATTTGCTTAGATTCACTCCTCAAATCTGAGCGCCTGCTAGACTTTTTGACTGCAGAGGCTGTAAAGAGGGTCATGTCCTCATACAATGTTTTAGGATATAATATACCAGACAATGTACCTATTATCAAACTTAAAGCAATCTGTCTACAGGCATGCAACATTTCAGTATCTGACTGCCAGGTTCTGCGTCTTCGTAAGAAATCCGCAAACCACCCATGTCCTGTACTCTTCAAATTTAAGTCTATTGACCTAGCTAAGAAATTTTTGGAGTCTGGCAAAACTCTTGGCTCCTCAACACCCTACACCAATATCAGGATTGTACCTGATTTAACTTCTTGCCAAAGACGTTGCCGCGCAGGTAAACTGAGGGAAGACAACCCCAATAAGACAACCGATGTTAATACTTCCCTCGTTGTATTGCCTGATGACCAAGAGCACCAGATAATATCGCATACACAAACTAACAGTAGTCAAGCAACTGTTGAAGACTTAGCTCGAAATACTGAAATTTCAGACATAGAAATGTCAACAGATCACAGTATTGACGTGCATCCCTCGCACACTGGCACTAATGCCAAACCCTCGAAAAAGTCTAAGCTGAATTCAGTAGTACACTTTGAATCTCTCGGGAAGTCATATACCTCACAACCTCTTAGCCCGGCTACTGTGAAGCAGCAATCACATGTGGCCACCCAGGTAGGTGTAAATACAAGGCGTTATGATAAACGTCCTATTTCCGTTAGGAACACCAAAAAAACTGTTGAGACTATTCATCAGAAATCCAGTTTATTAGGAAATCCTACTAATCACCAGCAGCCCAAATTATACAGGCCGACTAATACGGATAAAGCTAAACCAAACGTTAGACCCGGAACACTAAAGCCCATAAGTAGGAAAGTTTCAAATGGGTCACTGGCTCATTCTACTGATAGACAATCATCTAAACTTAGTCATGTTCCTGAAGTTAGACGTAATTCACATACCGTAGGAGCTGAATCATTTCCGACTTCCACTACCAGTCCTATGATAAGAAATAACAATCGTCACATATCTCACCAAACACTTCGAAAACACGAAGTTGCTCAACCCCTCACGAATGCACCCTCAACCATGATGTACAGGAAACATCAGTTTGAGAATACAGACGTTAGTCCAAAAACGCGTATAGTGCCCTGTCATAATTCTCATGCATTCAGTAGGGGTCACATGCCAATTTCAGCACAATGCTCATCATGGCCTAGGAAGTACTCTAATCAGACACAGGGATCTAAGTCATATGCACACAACAACACGCCGATCACACATTTCGGTTATAACTATGCAGATTACACGACACTAGCCAATCCATATGACCAAAATTTTCTCCAGCGACAACTGGCAGAAACGCCTGGGATCATGCACATAGCACGCATGATATCAGACCAATTCCTTGCTGGTATAGCGAACACCTTACAACAGGGAAACTGCTTCTTCCCCGAAAGATAGCAAACATCTTATACACACCTAATACCAATAGTAATACCATAGATTATCATACTAGTATCTCCCATAGCACGCAATATCTAAACGACCAACTACTCACGAGTGACATTTCACAACCCATCCCTAACTATCAAATTAAAGAAACCGTCTCTAGTGATCAAAATGTTGTAATTAATGAATCCAATAACGACTGCACATATTCAGTTGATAACCATAGAGTATTTTATTATGATATTGCCCATACACTAAAACCACTTCGTCAAAGTCTATCCGTCATCCTCATAAATGCTAGATCAGTTCTTAACAAACATTTAGCATTATGTACGTTAGCCTCTATATGCAATCCGTCTCTGATCATGATCACTGAAGCCTGGTGCTCAAGTGACATTGTGGATGGTAGCTTATCAATTGATAAGTACAATCTTTTTCGAGGGGATAGGGAAACAGGTCGTGGGGGTGGAACACTCATATACGTTAAACAACCCATTTGTGCAACGCATTTTAGTCACCCTATTCTGTCACAACTTAATGATTCGGTGTGGGTCGAAATAAAAGTTCTCAGAAGTAAACCTATCCTTATAGGGTGCGTATACCGACCGCCATCATCCAACCGCGAATACGATAACGTACTCAGCAACATATTTAGTGTTGCATCCAATCTCCCCTTCAGTTATAATATAATTGGTGGTGACTTCAATTTGCCTGATATATCATGGCGTACACTTCGTGGACCCTCGAGGTATGATAATCTTCTTAATTCCATCATTACTGGAGGATGGACGCAACACATAAATGTACCCACTAGGTCCAATAACATTCTTGATCTTATATTCACGATCAACGTAGCACCATCTACAATTCATGTGGGACATGAATTCCCAGGTAGCGATCATAAAATAGTTGCATGTTCGTTTAACATTTCCCCAGAAACTATACACAGAAACGAAGTTAGTCGGACACCTATAAGACCATACACGCGGGTTGATTGGGACTTGTATCAGGACTTGATTAGATACTCTAATTGGGATTCCTACTTTACCAATGACTCCTTAGAGGAAGTCCTTAAAAACTTCTATGACAATATACAGTCGGTTAATGATGTCATAGCGCCTGTGAAACTGATTAAATTCAAAATCCCTCAAGGTGATTTTATTCCAATATCATTAAGAAGAAGTTTGCGGAAGCATTCATTAAGTTACTATAGACATGACGACTTATCGTCGTTAATCGCTATCAAATCAATCCTCATTAGAATCCATGAGTTAAAAAATCTAAGTCTTAGGAATAAAGAAACGCGGGCAATTCAGTCGCCACATAACACTGGAGAAATAGCCAAACTCTTCAAAAGTAGGTTAACTAACTCCAAATCAACATATCCAAAAATAATACACCTAGGTGGCATTACTCACGAAAGTGCTGAGGATATATGTGAGGTGTTTAGCACGCACTTTGCCAAACTGTACACTCTAGAAAATGACCAGGATATAGATTTCCCTCGTAAAACAGAAAAGTGTCTAAGCGATGTAGTCTTAAACGCCCAAGAAATCGATAAAGCTATCACAACTCTTAAGCTTACTAATACTCCCGGCCCAGATGGAATGTCTTCCGTCCTCTTAAAAAATGGTGGAAATGACATGAATCTACTTCTTCTCAAGATATTTTCAACTTCGATAAGGAGTGGAACATATCCAAATAGCTGGAAGAAATCCTACGTTGTACCCATTCACAAAACCGGACCTACAGCGGACATAGATAATTACCGCCCCATCAACATTACTTCCGTAGTTTCACGTGTGATGGAAAAGATTGTAAAGAAGCAAATTGTTCAGTATTTGCTCTCGAATGACTTAATATCCCCTTTCCAATACGGTTTCCTAAATAGAAGATCGTGCATTACGTGCCAGTTAGATTATTTCGACCACATTACTGAATGTGTAGACAAAGGTCGTTCGGCAGCAACATTATTTCTAGATGTTAGGAAAGCTTTTGATAAAGTCCCACATAAAAGACTCATACTGAAACTCCTATCTTATGGAATAAGTGGAAGGCTTCTTGAGTGGATAACTTCCTTTCTTACAGGAAGAGAACAGTTAGTTAAAGTCAACCATCACTTATCAACATCCAAACCGATAACCAGCGGCGTGATACAAGGTAGTGTTCTTGGCCCTACCCTATTCATTGTATTCATAAATGATATTGTCTCTATGATCAAGTATGGCAAGCCATACCTCTTTGCAGATGACCTCAAAGTTGTCTATGATTTTGACTATAATGATATGAATATTGTTAGTAAAATCCAAGAAGACCTAAATAGTCTATGTAATTGGAGTGAAAAGTGGCAGTTAACGTTCAATCCAGCTAAATCTGGGATAACATACTTCGGACGTTGGAAACCTAGCATGTGTCTATACATGTACGGTGACCTTGTCTCAAACACAAACACAGTCACAGATCTCGGGATAACATACTCAGATCTTACCTTTACTGAACATGCAAATAAGGTGGTATCTGATTGTAAACGTCTAACCGGCTTTGTGCTACGCAACTTTTACACTCCAGAAGCCAGATTAGCCATATATAAGATATGCATTCGCCCCAAACTTGAATACTGTGCCCACTTATACAGTAGCTTCAAGTCGGCAGACAGAAAAAAGTTGAAAGTGTCCAAAGATTCCTTACGAAACGCATATTAGGCTATGGTCAGCAAATAGAATACCTTGACAGATGTATTCGACTGGACTTAGAGCCCTTATGGTTAAGGAGAGTGAAGTGCAATTTATTTCTCTTATTCAAAGTTATAAGAAAGCACTGTAACAGTAACTCGTCCATAACCTGGGCTAATCCTAAATCGTATGGACTACGCAACCACAACTACCTTCTCAAGGTTAACACCCATAAACTCAACACTAGAGCTAACTTCTTCACCATTAAATATTGCAAACTTTGGAACCAACTACCCTCTGAGATAAGATCCTGTGAAAGGCCTGACAGTTTCAAAAGGAGCCTAGAAAAACATATAAACATGTCCACCCTAGCCCGCCTCAAAGATCTCAACTGCTGGTAGAGTGGAGAGACAATGGCTTTTCAATATTTAACTACGGAAAGTACACTAGTCCCAATACCAATATAATAACACTTAGTAATTATGTAGGTTCAATACTTGAAATTCGATTGTCATTAAAATACTTAAAATGATTAAAATAGCTATGCGGCAAGTGTTCTCTTGCTTTACCATGCTTGTTTCCCTTATAACACTCAGTTATTGAGCCTAATGTATTCTTTGATAATACGAATTATGACACTGACTATGCTCTTATTATACATAGATTGATTTACTTTACGATTACCTGTAGTACTAACTACCCTTCTGTAGTATTGTTAAACAAATGCTGAAATTTTGTTGGTTCTGTTAATATCTTTTTATAATATGTTTAGACACGTTACTTTGCAATGTCAGATGTCTACTATATACAAGACTGTCATGATAATTTAGTACACTAAGTCCTGCCAACCGACCTTACCTTCAGTTCATACTACCTACATTGATCCCTAACTATATTGTTCTGCTGAATCTTGCTTCACTATTCACAAAACCTATTCTTTTTATTCTTTAAGGTTCTAACTTCTTGTAAAGTAATCTGTTCATTAGGACGCATGCATACATATATAATGTTCATAAAGATGTACGCGGAGACCTATTGGAAGCACTCATTAAGAAAGCTAGGGAGATGGAATATGAGGTACGAACATGTCTGGTACCAAGCAATTTATTTGCGGTAGCCATAATAATCATAGTCTCAGAGCTTAACATCAAAAAAGGAGGGAGGGTGGCGTTAGCTGATCAGTAGATATGGTGGGGGTCACTAAGGTGAATCGCCCCATTCTGCAGGAACAGCAATACACAAATTAAAGGCTCGAGATATTTCTGATTTTTATGAGGGCTTAGATCTTTATCTTGAAAAAGATAATAATGAACGCCTTGACAGATCATGCTTCTACCTTTAAATATATACCATTCGCTCAGCCTATTGTTGAGATGCGACCATGTGGGATCTGCACAGATTTATGGGGCATCTTATAAACTAACTTGCTGTCCATTGACTGATCTTTAAATACCACTTCACAATGTCTTATCTCATTCATTTTCCAATAACGTCTTTACTTGATCCTCATTATATTCCATTAAACCTAACATTTTACAGCTCTTTATGACTTATTATATTCCTACTCTCTGAAGGGTACGGTTGTACATTAAATGCACAAAAAGGTATAAAACAAAAACAACTGGCACAACTGAGGATAAATGTATTAAAACCAAAATTGGACATCATGATAGTACGAGGTATATGTGTTGCATTATACATTGCAAATGAACGTTGTCAGCCTAGGGAGTTTTCTTTTTTAATGCATTTATTAATGATACTTGCACTTACCTATTTCATTACAATTTAATGATTCACCTCAGCACTTTTACTTTTCTAAAACAGCTTTCAATCCCTTGTAAACGTTGTACTTACCTCAATATTGGTTGGTTATCGTATGCCGACAACCACGGGATGAAAACGAAACGAAGTCGATTTTCCCGCTCAACCTGGAGGACAACTGTACAATTCAATAACTATACAGCCTAGTTCAGACAATGTGTATTTATATATATATCAAATATTTAACTGTTGAAACATTATTAACTTGTAGACAATCTACGATTTGATATTATATCATACTTGATCGTGCCTGTAAAAATGGCATGCATTTTCATGTAAATTTATATGTTTATATGAGAATATACATTATTATTATTATTAAGGTTGGAACAGCCTATGCAGAGCCATCCACACTTTTCAACATTAAACTCGAGTCTCCAGGTGTCACACCATCTATCCATTTTTGCCACTTCTTCATGTATGGAGTTCATAGTTGGGCCGATATCTGTATTTGTGCAGGTATATGTCACCTTCAAGTCATCTGCATACAGATTCTAGAACATAGACACACTTTTCGGCGTCCAACAATTGTCATATTTCTTGACTTGAAGGCGGCCTTCGACTCCGTGGATCGAAAGGTACTATGGCAATGTCTGACTGTGAAGGGAGTGCCAAGAAAGTAAATTGCACTAATCAAGGCACTCTATTCAAACTCACGTAGTCGTGTAAGGGCTTATGGGGAATTGTCATCTGAATTGGTAACAACCAGTGATGTCCGACAGGGATGTCCACTTTCCCCATTTCTGTTTAACTTCGTCATAGATATGCTAATGGAAGTATCCTTAACTGAACGTAGTGACTTAGGAATCGACTTATTACCAGGGAATAGTCTTATGGACTTAGAATATGCAGATGACATAGTCCTGTTAGGGGAGGATGCTGAAAAAATGCAGAGTCTTCTGAACACCTTGAGCAGCAATCTTCGTATGTTTGGCATGCGATTCGCCCCTGCAAAATGTAAGATGCTGCTACAGGACTGGACCACGTCAACCCCTAACTTAGTGATAGGGAGTGAAGTGATAGAACATGTTGACCACTTCACCTACTTGGGAAGTTGTACTAGCACCAACGGACTGATTGGCGATGAAATCTCAGCACGGATCCGAAAAGCTCGAGCTGCTTTCGCTGACTTACACCATCTCTGGCGTAGGCGTGACATCCGGCTATCAACCAAGGGACGTGTGTACTGCTCATCAGTTCGCTCCGTCCTTGTCTATGGCTCTGAAACATGGCCAATACGAGTTGAAGACATGAAAAGGTTGACTGCTTTCGATCATAGATGTCTGCGATCTCTGTCTCACGTTAGGTGGTTTAATAAGGTAAGTAATGCTGACGTTAGGCGTAAAGTGTTGGGCAAAGAGGGAAAATCAATCGACGAGGCTATAAAGTTACATAGACTAAGATGGCTAGGTCACGTGCTGCGCACGCCTAACCACCGCCTCCCCCGACGGGCATTGCTAGCTGATATCGGTGAAGGTTGGAAAAGAGCCAGTGGTGGCCAAACAAAAACATGGCATCAATCCATGAAATCCTTGACAGTTAAACTGAGTCAGGTAGGGAGATGCAGACTCCCGGGTTGGGGTCCTCGGGACTCTAGGAATCAATGGCTGGAGACAATAGGTGACATGGCTCAAAATCGTTGTCAATGGCCAGCGCAGATGTATTCAGTCTCTGTAATCTTTCATATTCCTTCCTACCATTACCCATTCTGTTTCACTCTCATACTTGTCAAACTCTATTGATTCTCTCCATTCATCTTCTTGTCTACCTCTGTGTGCTATTTGGAACGTGGCAACTCGAACTGGTGCACTTCGGTGCCAAGTTCTATGTTGAATCCAGACCAGAGCATACAGTATTGGCTTGCCTATACTAAAACATTCACATATACTGTTTATGTATGTAATGAAAAGAAAGGGTCCTAATACACTACCCTGGATGACACCACTGCTGATTGGTCTAGGCCTGGAGATCATTGGGCCAACTTTAGTTGTCTGGTTCCTGTCATAGAGAAATGGTTTTATCTAATTGTACAGGGGGTTGCGTATCCCCAGTGAGCATAGCCTGCTGACTAGCAGACTATGTGGGACTCTATCGAAGGCTTTCCTTATGTCGAAATAGAGGATAATGACTAGCCCTCTTCTATCCCTTCTGTAGGTGACTTCGTTGAAAATGTCTATATAGCGAGTGACGCAAGATCTTTTCTTGAGGAATCCGTGTTGTGATAGGTCGATGAGTTTATGTTTTAGAAAGTAGTCTGACATTTGGTCTTTGACTACTTTCTCCCCGATCCTTGATATGACAGATGTCATATCGATAGGCCTATAATTTTATGCACTAGTTTTGGCCCCTCCTTTATGCTTATGTAATATATATATATGTGTTTTTCCAAGTTTCAGGGTAGGTTTCGGTCACTAGTGAGATATTAAGTATTCTAAGTAATAATACAATCATATCCGTACCACCGTTTTTGTATATGACGGATGGTATATCGTCTATCCCACAACTACTGTTAGCTTTTAATGTCCTTACCGCCGATGCTATATTTTGTATATTAAACTTGATTTCACCTAACTTGTGGTTATTTTTGCAGGTTATGTCGAGAATTGGGGACGGATGTGCTTTGGTGTTATTGGAGAACCACTCACTCAGGAGTTCACTAATGATCTGGGGATCATCATAAATTATATCTTCGTGTTCTAAATGACTGATATTGTTTTCTTCACCCTTCTTCATCCGTTTTTGCAAGATTTTGCAGAGTTCCTGCGTTTTAGAGGTGCCCTCTAGGGCTTTATTTTCCTCGACTTGTGCTTTCATTTTATGTCTCTCATCTAAATTTTTAAATATTTCGTGTATCAGGTGTAATGCATTAAATTCTTTGTATAAATAAAATCTCCTTTTTAGTTTCCTTAGTTTTATTCGCGTTTTGCGGTCTATGAATAGAGTTGGTGTCTTTAGGGCAGATTTCAGTGGTGCGATTGTGTCTCTTACCGAACTGATTGTCTTGTAGAAGGTATTTAGTATTACTTCTAAGTTATTATTGATGAAGTATTCATCCCAGTCTGAGCTTCTTAAGAGCGTTGGTAGGAATTCCCAGTCGGCATTTCGATAGTCCCTATATTGATAGTAAACCGGGGAACTCTTAGGTGTGTGTTTAGTTGTTAGTTGTAAGGGTAGGGTGCAGTACAGTATGTTGTGGTCACTGTTGTCGAGTTTATCCCTCACCTCTATCGAGATCGGCTCTATTTTGTGACAGAGGATTAAGTCGAGAATATTGTTGTGTCGTGTTGGGAGGCGTACGCACTGCTTCCATCCTCCTACATCTATGGCTTCTAGGATCACCTCGTAGGTTCTCGGTCCAGTGCAGGTATCCCAGTTCACTCCAGGGAGGTTGAAATCGTCACAAACTAGTTTGTAGTCGAATTCCAGCTTAGGTACAACCTCTAGTATTTCTCCGATAACCGTATCAGTCGTTGTAGGGCTGTTAGGGGCTCTGTATATACATCCCACAAGAATGTTATTTTCATTCGTGTGTATGCTTATCCACTTGGATTCTGGGAGTTTGTCGATAGTTAGGTTTGTAAAGGTATTGGAGTTAGTGGATTTAGAGGCATATATTAGACAGCCGCCTCCTCTCTTGTCTACTCTGTCATTCCTGTGGATGTTATAGTTATCAATTATCAGCTTTGTGTCAGGTATATCAATAGTAAGCCAAGTTTCAGTTACCAGAATCAGTGTTGGCCGCTCCATGTATACCAAGCTGCGAAGGGAAGTCATTTTGTTAAGGAGAGATCGAGCATTTAAAAGCATAATTTTCAGAAAACCAGGGTTGTTGGGATAGTTAGTAGGTTTTCTTGTTACTATCCCTAACTCCTGGTTGCCTATGTTATGTTCGGAGGGATCCTCATATGAGACATTGTCAGCGTGTTTACTATTCCCTGGACAAATTGTGCTGCAAGGGGGGCTATTGTTTGCTGCAGCCGAAAATAATCCTGTTGCATATTTTGGCTATTAGCATCCATGGGTCGGCATCTGCGTTGATCTACTGGTGATATATGGTCTGCCCTGCAATTTGGGTTGTAGTTTGCTGGACCTGGGTACCCTGTGTTAAGACTACCCTGGTAGTTGTACCTCATGGGGCTTTCATAGCCGTATGCATATTGGCTCACGTCACGTGTGTGAGTGAAGTTATTGAGGGGATCAAGTGTCGACCTGTTCTCATTATGTTGATGAGGTTTAACATATATAGTGCGGGAGTCTGGACGAGAATTTTCGTTAATATGGTGCCTATATGAGTCCCGTTTAGTGCCCCATGTATCCCGAGGATCCATTCTACGTTGCATTCCCAAGTTATGTGCGTTGTTTGGCATGTTACTTCTAGTCCGGGAAGGGGTATTCCTTCTCATATGCTGCGTGACGTCTTTGGGAATGTGCTTCGTTACCCATGCTTTGTCATTTTTTAGACTGACACGCTGCTTATTAGACTTATTACGAGGGAGGTATGTCGAAGTCTGGGGTGGGACTCTGGGTTTTGTGGTCTTTTTTGCGGTTTCTACTGAGGGACTCTCTGGCTTGGATCCAGATTGAGTGTGGTCTGCCAGTAGTTTCTGGTCAACCATAGTTTGTGCATCTATGTCAACCTCATGTAGGTCAGCAGGTTTTTGAGATGTGCTCTCGTGCACTCTAAGACTGCACCCAGTGGCACTGCTCTTACTGAGTTTTGGGTCGCTCTTACTTGCCGTTTTTTCTCCTAACACTATACACGTGACTTGCTGTGCCTCAGTGTCCGTCGACTCTTTAGCACTGATACCAGATGTATTTCTCAGTGTTGTCAACTTTGTGTCGAAGGAGTTCTTGGTTGCTTGCCTTTGGTTTGGTGTTTTATCCGAGACTACTTTGATAGTCTTGAATTTAGTGGCAGTAGCCGGAAGATCTTCGGTCATCTTAAATCGTTCAGCTGTTATGTAGCTGTCGAACCTAAAGAGTATAGGACAAGGATACTTCAGGTCTTTTTTGCTTAGGCGAATGCACTGACAAGGTGCATTCAATAGATTTGCAGCCTTCAGCAATGAGTGCTGGACTGACTTTATGGGCTCACTATCCGGTACATTATATACTATTGCGTTTTGTTTTGAAGCCAGCCTTTTAACAACTTCGCTGGATAGAAAGTCGATGGCGTTTTCTAACTCCTTCGCACTTTCTGAGTCAGTATGAGTCATTCTAGAGGTCATATTAAAAAGCTTTAGGATTGTAGGATCCTGCATTTCTTTTTTCATACGTGAGATAGTTTCAGGTATACATTCTAGGGAACTTAATTTCGTTTTTAATTCATCTATCTGTAGCTGCATCTCTTTAATTACGCACGTTAAGTAAGAGAGCTCTACTTTTTCAGACAGAACATCTTCCACCTGTATTACAGGGGTCAGAGTTATGTTCGAGGCTTTTATGTTGGGTGAACTACTAATAATATGGGGTGGTAATGTGTTATTAGACGAGCCGGTGCTATTTTCTAAATTACTGGTGTTCACACGAACACGCTTTTTAGAATTATAAACCATCGTTATTAAAGATCAATTATTAGTAACCAATAAATGAATATAAGCGAAAACACGTGCAAAAGCGTCACCTGATTTGAACGTACCGAGCGATAACGTATGGATAGATAGTGTTCCTACAGAATTACACTTATGTATAGTAGCAAGTTCATATCCTAGGGAGTACCGGTCTAGCATGCCGTGCTCCCACCACATGCAGAACAAATAGAACACAAGAATATTAAGAGAGAAAAGTTTATTTCACTGCAACGCAAACAAGTTTATTTACATGTATTAACTGAGCACAGTCGAAGACGAAAGTCTTCGTTTGGAAAGTATCTCCGATTATTCTACGGAAACTGCTCTGTCAATGGAGTTGAAGATTGAACGATCAATTCTTGGTTGTTTGCTTAAAATCAACTTCCCCAATTTTCGCGGAGGCATCAATACGACAGTCATCGTCTCATCGGTCGCTGTTCAGAAAGAAGAGTGAAACATCGTCAGAAAACTTAGTTCGCTTATTCCTTTTATATGTTGGTGTAACAATAAACAAATCTAAAGCGGCAGATCAGTGTTTTGGTTTTTGCGTCCGTTATAACTAAGCGGTTCTGAGAAATCTTCGAAGAACAGCGTGGGCCCGAGCGTAGCGAGAGCTGGGCATTAACGGTTTATGAGACGTGATTGACAGTTTCTGACGATAGAAACAGATCTGGCGGATTCAAACAGTTGGTGAAAGTTTGGATAGTCACCGTTCATCTTTCCTGGTGCCGGTCAAGTCCTCTTTGAACAAGCAATATCTGGAACAATTTTGGAATTGGGTCAAGTTCAACAATGCCTGGGTCAAAGAAGGGACAGAGTGTCTTGGATGCAAACAGGAAAGTAAGTCATGGTGACTTGTCTGTTACTTGTAACGATGTGTCTGATGTTGAGTATGACATGGTTGATGTTACTGTTTCGCCGTTCAGGGATAATAGGAAATCAAACTCCCTAGATTTGAACCACGGTGTTTTGATGGAAACCCGGCCGATTATTTACAATTTGTAAAGGAGTTTGAGATCATGTTGAGTAGTTTTCTATTAAGTGATGGATTGAAATTGATGTATTTGATGAGATATTGCACTGGAGATGCTGCAAGAGCTATACAGTGCTGTACGTTTATGAAGCCAAAAGAGGGCTACTACGAGGCTCTGAGCATATTACGTCAAAGGTTTGGAAGACCTTCGATGATTGCAGGGAAATTATTCGAGGCCGTTAAGGGTAATGGTGGTCAATTACAGGATGACTCTCAGGCACTCACTGAGTTTTTAGATAATTTGCTAATTTACAAGAATGGAATGATTTCAATGAATCGCATGAGTGACCCCAACTCGAGTTTTATACTAGAAGTAATAGCAAGACGTCTGCCTACTCGACTGCAAAGGAAGTGGGTGAAGATGAGCTCCCGTATGGAGGATGACGAAATCGAGCCAAAGTTTGATGATATCCTGAAACTGGTAAAAGATAGCGTCATTCAATATATGAGCAAGTTCGCCAGTCTATTACATCTCACCCCTAGAATAGAGAAGTCTGAGGGTAAAACGCACTCATTGATGACGAATAAGCCTCAGAGAGGTGGATATCGAGAAGACTCCATGATGTATAGTAATGCATATAGACCTAGTGAGTGTAACAGGTTTCGTAGTACATTCTCAACAGATAAGTTACAAGATGCAAGACAAACACGGTTGTGGTTTACACGTGTGCAAGAGGTGCATACAGAAGTGAACTGTGAACCAGTGAGCAAGTTCAGTGATAAGCTGAATGTAAACTCCAGGCCTGACTCCGAATTGTGTGACGATAACGTTGTTGTGAAGAAGTCTGTAGTTGCAACTGGTAAGCCGTTGCTGAATAGAGTGTCACAGAATAGAGTTACTGCTTTAGAGTGGAGTTCTGATTCCAAAAGTTTACAAGGTATTACTGGTCAGAGTGAAGTTATAAAACCTTTAATGATTTGTGAGGAGGAACCAAAATTGTCTACTTCTGTTATTAAAGAGTTTGAAAATGATGAAGTTGACGGTAAAGTGAATATTCGTGATAATGATCATGATACTTCACAGTTGTCTTTGGTTGATCATTATGAGATGAGGGATATGCCTACTACTGCTAAGTTAAATAAAGGTTCTGTACAACTACAACGTGAAGTAGAATTGAACGCAGATGCAGTTCCAAAAGGTGTGCATACTTGTGAGACAGTCAGTGTAATTGATCAGCGTGTAGCCCACCTATCATCAGATGATAGTGCTAAACCCGAACTAGTAGTGAAAGACAGCAGTGGTGGTAAACTTGCAGTTGGACAACTATCTGAGAGCCGAAAAAGAACAGCTACTGATCCAACACTAAGTTCATCACCTTGTGTCACTCAGTCATCGTTGGTGCTGTCATCCACAATGAAACAGACACACATCAACTCAAGTATCTTGTGCAATGACTATGCTAGTATCAGTTCGTTTGAAAGGACGAATATCAGTGGTCAGTTTAGTGTGGATAAGCCAAGTGTAAACGAGAGAGTAATTGTTAAATTGACTTGCACGAATAAAGGCATTTCTAGTTTCAAGTTACTATTTGAATGTTATTATCTTTGGTGTAAATTACTCTGTTTCTATACTTGGTTGATGAGATATGTCGTGTGTTTGTTGGTCATCTATATTCTACGATACAATGACATGGGCGTGTTACCGTTCAGATTTGAGGATATAGCTGATAGAAGGAAGTTAGCAAATGAACTCTGCGACGATTTTCCAACCTAGGGCGTCAACCTGAGAAGCGTTGTAGGCGTACTGGTGTAAGTCCTACAGTTCTTCAAAGGGTAGCGCATCAATGAGCAGTCCAATGTGCTTGGTGTATGATCTTGTACATATGTTCATATTGTATATACTGAATTGATATCATCTGTCATCTAGCTGTTGGTAATTCTGTCTGTGTCCGGACGACTTCCACTTGGATCATCAACCTGAGAAGCAATGTAGGCGTACTGCTGTAAGTCCTACAGTTCTTCAAAGGAATTCCACCAAGAGATTATCGGCGAGGTTGTTTGTACTATTTCCATATACGTGTGGTGTGTCATAGCAATTGGTGTATTTTGGATTCATTGTGTTTACTTGTTGTTTTCGTGTCATGTTGTTATTGCGTAATTCTGTTAAAATTTTCGTCGTGATTATTTCTGAAGTTGTTTCGAGTCTTCTACATCCATGAATGAATTGATTGATGTTAAGGACAGCAGACGGGTCGTAAACGCCGGGGAGGCTAGGCTATTGCTGAGAATGAAATGCACACGGAGATAATTGTTAGCTGCGGTCCGACACGCCGGGGAGAAAGAGTGTAAACGACTGAGGCTCGCATGCGTCACCGCTACTAGAATTGAGGCAGAATGAGTGACAAGCGATTGCAGTGGTAATTGGTAATGAGTAGATAAGAGGATGTGCGTAGAGTATCGTGAGGTCCCGCCATGGTCACTTTGCATTCTGCGAGACTCATTCTAGCAAATGGCGATTGTGTTGCAAGATGTCAAGAGGAGGTCTCTGTCTGGACGCGCAGGTCGTCATTGATGTGTGAGATTGTGCTGTGGGTATGCTTGTGGTGTGTTGGCTTTTCTGTTTGTTTTCCATTTCAGCTCTGTCCGTGTGACCCAGGTTCTCGCAATGGCATCCAAGTCAACGTGTATTGGTCGTGAAGGGAAAAAGGGTTGGATCCCTTTTTCTGGCGGGGAGTGTTAATGGAGTTGAAGATTGAACGATCAATTCTTGGTTGTTTGCTTAAAATCAACTTCCCCAATTTTCGCGGAGGCATCAATACGACAGTCATCGTCTCATCGGTCGCTGTTCAGAAAGAAGAGTGAAACATCGTCAGAAAACTTAGTTCGCTTATTCCTTTTATATGTTGGTGTAACAATAAACAAATCTAAAGCGGCAGATCAGTGTTTTGGTTTTTGCGTCCGTTATAACTAAGCGTTTCTGAGAAATCTTCGAAGAACAGCGTGGGCCCGAGCGTAGCGAGAGCTGGGCATTAACGGTTTATGAGACGTGATTGACATGCTCATGTCCGAATTGTCTCACGTTTAAATTCTTCCAAAATTCAAGTGAACAGAACTCTATGCCCACATCCATAGCTTTTAAGGAAATTCTGACTTTTTACTTGCAACATATAACTATTTATCGTTGTTGTTTTGATACTTCGATAATGCAGCTATCTTATTTTTATATTCTCAAGAATTTTTGTCCGAAAATTGTGAAATTTCTTGTTTCTGAATTGGTAAGGCTATCAAACGTGTAAGTACCGTTAAGAGACTGAGATCTAATAATAGTCAACCATCTAAAGGCCTCAGCTCCGTTGACGATTCTACACTTTTTATACCAGCCACACCCAGAGTTATGGTATTTGTTATCGTGGAGGAACTGACAGAGAGTGCGACTTGTAGCAAAAGTGATTCGCTGACACTTCAGAAGCCAATAGCAGAAGTGCAGAGCAAGTTTGACGGCATTATGCCTCTCACCCAACTGTGTGACCCATCACAAAACATCTGTTTTGAATCACTAATCAAATCCGAGCGCACAATTGACTATTTGGCTGAAGAGGCTGTTAAGAGGATTATGTCTTCACATAAGGATTTGGCCTATAACATTTCAGACAGAGAGCCGATTGCCAAACTTAGGACTTCGTGTCTAAAGGCTTGTAATATGTCGTTGATAGAATGTCAGGTTTTGCGTCTTCGTAAGAAATCTGCAAACCACCTGTGTCCGGTGCTTTTCAAGTTAAGGTCTACCGAAGAAGCCAGGAATTTTCTGAAATCTGGTGGGACAATAGGATCTTCAACACCATACACTAACATTGGGGTTGCACCTGATTTAACACCATGCCAAGGACGATGCCGCTCAAGAACACTGAATGTTGATAACCCTAATAAAACAACTGTAAATGATGCTCCATATGTTATTCCGTCTTTTGAAATACCTGATCACGGCATGCATCAGACTTTTTCGCAGCCACTGGTTAATGTTAGGCAAGCGTTATATAGCGATACTGATGCGGACACTGGAATGATGGACATGGATGAGTCAACGGAAAATAATGTCGAAATACATCGTATTCACACTGGCGCAAATGTCAAGAGCCCGAAACCATCAAAACCCATCCCAGTGGTGCTACAACCATCCCCTTATAAGTGATTTACCCCTCAGTCTGACAATCCACACACTGTGAAGCACCAGTCGAATGTAGTTGCCCAAGTTGGCAAGTTTTCTAGACATTATGAAAAACGTCCCATTTCAATTAAGTTAATTAAACCTCATGAGGTGTCCAAGCCACAGAAACCCTACATAGAATGTTCTGGCTGCCCTGTTAGCCATCATCAACTAGTTGACCATAAGAAAGGGGGAAAAGAAGTAAATAAATTAAATACTGGACCCGGAGCAAGAAAGCCCTTTGATATGACAGAGGCGAAAGCACCTCTAAGTCATCTTTCTAAGAGAAAGTCAAAAATGGTATACCAAGCTCCTAGGGGTAGGCCTAATTGAAGGCGAGTGGAAAGCCAATTATACCCGACCAATAATTATAGACAAACAGCACAGAAAGGCAGTAGGTATCATTCCGCGCATCCACTACGTAAACCCCTTGTTAGCCAGCCCACTTCTAATGTTCTATCGACTGAAAGCTATAGAAAATCCCCAAATATCGGCCACAGACCACATTTAGCAAGCCAACAGAAGCCATTCATACACCTTATGTATCCAGTGGGAAGCGTGTGCCGATTTCTGCACAAAGCTTGCTATGGTCTGATGACTACCCAAAACAGATACCAACACTTCATTCTTATAATAATTTTAATGTGTATTCTCATATGTACATATAAATTTACATGAAAATGCAAGCCATTTTTATAGGCACGATCAATAATAATAATGATTTACTTTATTCCAAAAACAGTACTTGTGATACAGAATAGAATTTTCAGCGTTAATCACAATATTGCATCTAGTTTCACCAAATTATAAATAAAAATTAATCACACAAAAATCTTCCACATTTACAATAGGTAGTGTCAAAAACATGATATAATATCAAATCGTAGATTGTCTACAAGTTAATTATATTTCAACAGCTAGTTATTTGATATATATATATATAAATACACTCATTGTCTGAACCAGGCCGTTATCTTATTGAATTGTGCAGTTGTCCGCCAGTTGGCGCGGGATAATCGACTTCGTTTCGTTTTCGTCCCGTGGTTGTAGGCATACGATAACCAACCGATATTGAGGTAAGTACAACTTTTACAAGGGATTGAAAGCTGTTTTAGAAAAGCAGAAATGCTAAGGCGAGTCAATAAAGTGTAATGAAATAAGTAAGAGCAATGTATCATTAATAAACGCATTTATATAGGAAATAAAATGGGAAACTAATTAATCCGTAGGCTGACAACGTTCATTTGCAATGTAAAATGCTACCCATATAGTTCGTACTATCATGATGTCCACTTTTGGCTTTAATACAATTATTTTCAAGCCAGTTGTTTTTGTTTCATGAATTTTTCTCTCTTTGATGCACAGACGGACCTTATAGATAATAGGAATACAATGAGTCTAATCAAATTCATAGAGAGCTACAAAATGTTAGGTTTAATGGAATATAATGAGGATCAAGTAAAAACGTTATTAGAAAATAAATGAGATAAGACATCGTGAAGTGGTATTTATAGATCCGACAATGGATAGCAAGTTAATCTATAAGATGCCCCATAAATCCGTACAGATCCCACGTGGCTGCACCTCAACAATAGGCTGAGCAAATGGCATATGTTTAAAGGTAGAAGTGTGATTTGTCTAGGCGTTCACTGTTATCCATTTCAAGATAAAGATCTAATCCCTCAGAAAAATTAGAAAACTCTCGAGTCGTCAAATTGCATATTGCCGTTCCTGCAGAATGGGGCGATTAACAACACACCACAGGCATACCCACAGCACAATCTCACACATCAATGACGACCTGCGCCTTCCAGTTAAAGGCATCCTCTTGCAACACAATCGCCACTTGCTCGAATGACTCTTGCAGAATGCAACGTGACGGTAGCAACACCTCATGATGCTCCACGCACGTCCTCGTATCTACTCACTACCAATTACCACTGAAATCGCTTGTCACTCATTCTGCCTCAGTTCTAGTAGCGGTGACGTATGCAAGCCTCAGTCGTCTACACTCACGCTCCGCGGTGTGTGGGACCACAGCTAACAATTATCCCCGTATGCATTTCATTCTCAGCAATAGCCTAGCCTCCCCGGCGTATACGACCCATCTGCTGTCTCTAACTTCAATCAATTCATTCACGAATGTAGAAGACAAGAAACAACTTCAGAAGTAATCACGACGAAAATTTTAACAAAATTATGCAATAACAACAAGGCACGAAAACAACGAGTAAACACAACTGATCCAAAATCACAAATTGCGAAGACACACCACACGTATACACAAACAGTACAAATAACCTCGCGGATCATGTCTTGGTGGAATTATTTTGAAGAATTTCAGGACTTACACCAGTACGCCTGAAACCCTTCTCAGGTTGACGGTTGTAAGTTGAAGAATGTCCAGACACAAACAAGATTAACCAACAATTACAATAATTGGAACTCACACAATTAACAATAACAATAACAATTTCGCTTTATTCCAGAAACAGTACTTGTGGTACAGTGTGGAATTTTCAGCACATATCTACAATATTGCATCTAATTTCATCATACATTTAAAAGGACTATTATAAAAAAATAAAATAAAATATTTAAAAAACAAAAAAAACAATAACAACAAAAACCAAAAAGAAACACAGAAATAACAAAAAAATGCAATAAAAATATCAAGTAAAAAGGAAGATAAACACAAATAATGAAAAAATATTTCAGTATTGGTTAGTGGAAGCTACGATATGAGTATGCGTGGTGAACAGTAACAGCTATAATCATACGGGAAATTATGAGGTGTTCCTAAAAAAATGTTTATAGCTAAGGTGATCAGTTAATTTGATTGAACAACACTAAGCAATCATAAGATAAACATTTCAGGTTGTGTTTTTTTTTATTGTCAGCACTAATGCAGTGTTTGTAGTGGTAGTGTGAGGAATCATGCATAATACAAAATTTTTTAAGATGGTGATAGTGGCAATAACAAACAAGATTGTCAGTTAAATAGTGCCGAACAAAGAACAACCACAAAACTAATGTTACATGATGGTTAATGACGGGACAATTTTTAATAATCATAGTGATAATATAGTCGGACCCAGTAGATGTATAAAGAAGGAATAGAATAAAGAATAAAAATGTAAGCCAATGATAATGATTTTAAGCAGCTAAGCATGTTTAAGAAGGTTGTTCACTATAGAGTAC
Organism: Trichobilharzia regenti; assembly: GCA_944472135.2. Classification (NCBI taxonomy): domain Eukaryota; kingdom Metazoa; phylum Platyhelminthes; class Trematoda; order Strigeidida; family Schistosomatidae; genus Trichobilharzia; species Trichobilharzia regenti. Next base: position 17,628,963 of record OX235270.1, read on the forward strand.
AAATAAGAGAGTGTAAGGGGGAAATAACAAGGGCCAAAATTATGTTATTCACAACAAAGCAAGTCATAGGTTTCACGCTTAACATTGTCTCTGTCACTTAGAACACGGGCCAAATATGGTATCGTTGAGTTCCTATACTTGGTTGTACGAGCATATATTATTTTGTACTGATTTCTGGTTCTACCTGATGAGATGCAAGGAGAGAGTTGGGAATAGAGGGGGTGTTGGCAGTCAGAGAGTATGGTTTTAGACCATTTCTCACATGTATTCAGATGCTTATCCACTAATGTTGTGACGAGCTGACTGAGTTTTACACCGCTAGTCCTGCTAACTACCTTCAACATCCTTCTCAGGATGGTATAATCCTTTTTCAGTAACCCAGGAAAGACTAACGGGGAACAGTAAAGTAGAATAGGTAGGATACGAGAGTTGACAAATTGTGAAAGCAGAGGTTGAGGGACTCCAGTTAGTCTGAGTTTCTTAATGTAGTAGGTTAAACGAAACACTTTCCTCGAAATCATTTGGATATGAGATAACCAGGTAAGGTCGGAAGATATAACTAATCCGAGGTATTTTGCATTAGACTTTGTTTCAATTATAGTCCCCTCAATTCTACAGACATCATGAGTGCTTACTAGTGTTTGTAGATCTCGTTTGTGCCTAAAGTAGAAGTCGACAGTCTGGCATTTTGAGGGATTCAGCGTTAGGCCATTTAGTTTAGACCACTGACTGATGTCCGACAGGAAGCTATTTAATTTGAAGCAGTCTGACTGAGACTTAATGGGGAGCGAAACAGTCAGGTCATCTGCATATTTGACGAAGTTGATTTCGTCTGAGAGAGGTAAGTCATGTAAGAAGAAGGAAAAGAGAAACGGCGAGAGAACAGCACCCTGAGGAGCACCAGCTTCAGTAAGCAAAGGAGAGGAAGCTACACCATTATATACCGTGTACTGCATCCTATTGGAGAAGTAAGAGTGCAGCCAGTTGATAGCCCAGGACTCAGTTTGTATAAGGCTAAGCTTGTTTAACAAAAGGCCTCTAGGTACAGAGTCAAAAGCAGATGTGTAATCAAGGAAAGTACAACGGACATACTTGGCCCCTTTGTCTAAGGAGGATACAATGTTGTGATGAAACACAGCAGCAGCATCCAAAGTACTTCTACCCTGTTTGTAAGCAAACTGCTTTGGATCGTTTGAGAATCTTAGGGAGGGAATGAGTTTTTGTAACAGTAATTTCTCCATCAGTTTCAAAAAATGAGAGGTAATGGCAATTGGTCTAAACTTAACACTATCTCCAGAACCAGACTTGGGTACAGGGATGATTTTAATATCTTTCCACAGAGAAGGTACACTATTATTAGAAAAAGAAGTATTGAAAATGCTTGTAAGTGGGTTACTTAAAATATCAGCACATTTCTTTAAAACAATGGCAGGTATATCATCGGGGCCTAGACTCTGGGAAGGTTTAAGAGATTTCAAACATTTAAGAACATCAGAAGTATTGAAACGATGAAAGTCACTGGTCGTATTATTAGTTAAATTGAAGACAGAAAGGGCATTAGGAGGGCGGATGAAAGATCTATTGAGAGTATTTACATCAATAGTAGAGGCAAAATTATTATGCTTACCACAACCAGTAATTTCTCTAAAAAGTTTCCATATGTTTTCTGATGTTTTACAAGATAGTATTGTTTGATTATAAATGTTGTTTAGTCTCTTGATTTCAGATTTAATTTGGGTGTTTATCTTCTTAAGACCAGATTTATTCTTTGTTTTGTACAGCTTCTCTTTTTCTCTACGAAGTTTTTTGAGATGAGGGGAAGCGAAACGATCCATTCTTTTGAAAATTATCTGTTTTGGACAGCATATATCAAGGCAGAATTTAAGATAGTCAGTCAAATTAGAAATAGTATCATTCAGTTTTAGTTCGTTGAAAAGTTCCCAGTTAGTGTCATTTAGCATGCATCTTAGTTTAAGCATATTTTCTTGTGAGTAACACCTTTGCTGTGTTTTCTTGGACAGATTTGAGAAGATATTAAAGTGAGATCTGCTGTATATCTTAGGTAATATCCGAATAATACAATGATCTGAGTTCATGATAGGAGCACGTCGGCGTACTTCATATAATTCCTCATCATTAATGAACACTAGGTCAAGGATTTGATCAAGTCGAGTAGGGAATTTAACAATGTATGTATGTATGTATGTAAACCCCTTGTTAGCCAGCCCACTTCTAATGTTCTATCGACTGAAAGCTATAGAAAATCCCCAAATATCGGCCACAGACCACATTTAGCAAGCCAACAGAAGCCATTCATACACCTTATGTATCCAGTGGGAAGCGTGTGCCGATTTCTGCACAAAGCTTGCTATGGTCTGATGACTACCCAAAACAGATACCAACACTTCATTCTTATAATAATTTTAATGTGTATTCTCATATGTACATATAAATTTACATGAAAATGCAAGCCATTTTTATAGGCACGATCAATAATAATAATGATTTACTTTATTCCAAAAACAGTACTTGTGATACAGAATAGAATTTTCAGCGTTAATCACAATATTGCATCTAGTTTCACCAAATTATAAATAAAAATTAATCACACAAAAATCTTCCACATTTACAATAGGTAGTGTCAAAAACATGATATAATATCAAATCGTAGATTGTCTACAAGTTAATTATATTTCAACAGCTAGTTATTTGATATATATATATATAAATACACTCATTGTCTGAACCAGGCCGTTATCTTATTGAATTGTGCAGTTGTCCGCCAGTTGGCGCGGGATAATCGACTTCGTTTCGTTTTCGTCCCGTGGTTGTAGGCATACGATAACCAACCGATATTGAGGTAAGTACAACTTTTACAAGGGATTGAAAGCTGTTTTAGAAAAGCAGAAATGCTAAGGCGAGTCAATAAAGTGTAATGAAATAAGTAAGAGCAATGTATCATTAATAAACGCATTTATATAGGAAATAAAATGGGAAACTAATTAATCCGTAGGCTGACAACGTTCATTTGCAATGTAAAATGCTACCCATATAGTTCGTACTATCATGATGTCCACTTTTGGCTTTAATACAATTATTTTCAAGCCAGTTGTTTTTGTTTCATGAATTTTTCTCTCTTTGATGCACAGACGGACCTTATAGATAATAGGAATACAATGAGTCTAATCAAATTCATAGAGAGCTACAAAATGTTAGGTTTAATGGAATATAATGAGGATCAAGTAAAAACGTTATTAGAAAATAAATGAGATAAGACATCGTGAAGTGGTATTTATAGATCCGACAATGGATAGCAAGTTAATCTATAAGATGCCCCATAAATCCGTACAGATCCCACGTGGCTGCACCTCAACAATAGGCTGAGCAAATGGCATATGTTTAAAGGTAGAAGTGTGATTTGTCTAGGCGTTCACTGTTATCCATTTCAAGATAAAGATCTAATCCCTCAGAAAAATTAGAAAACTCTCGAGTCGTCAAATTGCATATTGCCGTTCCTGCAGAATGGGGCGATTAACAACACACCACAGGCATACCCACAGCACAATCTCACACATCAATGACGACCTGCGCCTTCCAGTTAAAGGCATCCTCTTGCAACACAATCGCCACTTGCTCGAATGACTCTTGCAGAATGCAACGTGACGGTAGCAACACCTCATGATGCTCCACGCACGTCCTCGTATCTACTCACTACCAATTACCACTGAAATCGCTTGTCACTCATTCTGCCTCAGTTCTAGTAGCGGTGACGTATGCAAGCCTCAGTCGTCTACACTCACGCTCCGCGGTGTGTGGGACCACAGCTAACAATTATCCCCGTATGCATTTCATTCTCAGCAATAGCCTAGCCTCCCCGGCGTATACGACCCATCTGCTGTCTCTAACTTCAATCAATTCATTCACGAATGTAGAAGACAAGAAACAACTTCAGAAGTAATCACGACGAAAATTTTAACAAAATTATGCAATAACAACAAGGCACGAAAACAACGAGTAAACACAACTGATCCAAAATCACAAATTGCGAAGACACACCACACGTATACACAAACAGTACAAATAACCTCGCGGATCATGTCTTGGTGGAATTATTTTGAAGAATTTCAGGACTTACACCAGTACGCCTGAAACCCTTCTCAGGTTGACGGTTGTAAGTTGAAGAATGTCCAGACACAAACAAGATTAACCAACAATTACAATAATTGGAACTCACACAATTAACAATAACAATAACAATTTCGCTTTATTCCAGAAACAGTACTTGTGGTACAGTGTGGAATTTTCAGCACATATCTACAATATTGCATCTAATTTCATCATACATTTAAAAGGACTATTATAAAAAAATAAAATAAAATATTTAAAAAACAAAAAAAACAATAACAACAAAAACCAAAAAGAAACACAGAAATAACAAAAAAATGCAATAAAAATATCAAGTAAAAAGGAAGATAAACACAAATAATGAAAAAATATTTCAGTATTGGTTAGTGGAAGCTACGATATGAGTATGCGTGGTGAACAGTAACAGCTAAAATCATACGGGAAATTATGAGGTGTTCCTAAAAAAATGTTTATAGCTAAGGTGATCAGTTAATTTGATTGAACAACACTAAGCAATCATAAGATAAACATTTCAGGTTGTGTTTTTTTTTATTGTCAGCACTAATGCAGTGTTTGTAGTGGTAGTGTGAGGAATCATGCATAATACAAAATTTTTTAAGATGGTGATAGTGGCAATAACAAACAAGATTGTCAGTTAAATAGTGCCGAACAAAGAACAACCACAAAACTAATGTTACATGATGGTTAATGACGGGACAATTTTTAATAATCATAGTGATAATATAGTCGGACCCAGTAGATGTATAAAGAAGGAATAGAATAAAGAATAAAAATGTAAGCCAATGATAATGATTTTAAGCAGCTAAGCATGTTTAAGAAGGTTGTTCACTATAGAGTACAAATAAGAGAGTGTAAGGGGGAAATAACAAGGGCCAAAATTATGTTATTCACAACAAAGCAAGTCATAGGTTTCACGCTTAACATTGTCTCTGTCACTTAGAACACGGGCCAAATATGGTATCGTTGAGTTCCTATACTTGGTTGTACGAGCATATATTATTTTGTACTGATTTCTGGTTCTACCTGATGAGATGCAAGGAGAGAGTTGGGAATAGAGGGGGTGTTGGCAGTCAGAGAGTATGGTTTTAGACCATTTCTCACATGTATTCAGATGCTTATCCACTAATGTTGTGACGAGCTGACTGAGTTTTACACCGCTAGTCCTGCTAACTACCTTCAACATCCTTCTCAGGATGGTATAATCCTTTTTCAGTAACCCAGGAAAGACTAACGGGGAACAGTAAAGTAGAATAGGTAGGATACGAGAGTTGACAAATTGTGAAAGCAGAGGTTGAGGGACTCCAGTTAGTCTGAGTTTCTTAATGTAGTAGGTTAAACGAAACACTTTCCTCGAAATCATTTGGATATGAGATAACCAGGTAAGGTCGGAAGATATAACTAATCCGAGGTATTTTGCATTAGACTTTGTTTCAATTATAGTCCCCTCAATTCTACAGACATCATGAGTGCTTACTAGTGTTTGTAGATCTCGTTTGTGCCTAAAGTAGAAGTCGACAGTCTGGCATTTTGAGGGATTCAGCGTTAGGCCATTTAGTTTAGACCACTGACTGATGTCCGACAGGAAGCTATTTAATTTGAAGCAGTCTGACTGAGACTTAATGGGGAGCGAAACAGTCAGGTCATCTGCATATTTGACGAAGTTGATTTCGTCTGAGAGAGGTAAGTCATGTAAGAAGAAGGAAAAGAGAAACGGCGAGAGAACAGCACCCTGAGGAGCACCAGCTTCAGTAAGCAAAGGAGAGGAAGCTACACCATTATATACCGTGTACTGCATCCTATTGGAGAAGTAAGAGTGCAGCCAGTTGATAGCCCAGGACTCAGTTTGTATAAGGCTAAGCTTGTTTAACAAAAGGCCTCTAGGTACAGAGTCAAAAGCAGATGTGTAATCAAGGAAAGTACAACGGACATACTTGGCCCCTTTGTCTAAGGAGGATACAATGTTGTGATGAAACACAGCAGCAGCATCCAAAGTACTTCTACCCTGTTTGTAAGCAAACTGCTTTGGATCGTTTGAGAATCTTAGGGAGGGAATGAGTTTTTGTAACAGTAATTTCTCCATCAGTTTCAAAAAATGAGAGGTAATGGCAATTGGTCTAAACTTAACACTATCTCCAGAACCAGACTTGGGTACAGGGATGATTTTAATATCTTTCCACAGAGAAGGTACACTATTATTAGAAAAAGAAGTATTGAAAATGCTTGTAAGTGGGTTACTTAAAATATCAGCACATTTCTTTAAAACAATGGCAGGTATATCATCGGGGCCTAGACTCTGGGAAGGTTTAAGAGATTTCAAACATTTAAGAACATCAGAAGTATTGAAACGATGAAAGTCACTGGTCGTATTATTAGTTAAATTGAAGACAGAAAGGGCATTAGGAGGGCGGATGAAAGATCTATTGAGAGTATTTACATCAATAGTAGAGGCAAAATTATTATGCTTACCACAACCAGTAATTTCTCTAAAAAGTTTCCATATGTTTTCTGATGTTTTACAAGATAGTATTGTTTGATTATAAATGTTGTTTAGTCTCTTGATTTCAGATTTAATTTGGGTGTTTATCTTCTTAAGACCAGATTTATTCTTTGTTTTGTACAGCTTCTCTTTTTCTCTACGAAGTTTTTTGAGATGAGGGGAAGCGAAACGATCCATTCTTTTGAAAATTATCTGTTTTGGACAGCATATATCAAGGCAGAATTTAAGATAGTCAGTCAAATTAGAAATAGTATCATTCAGTTTTAGTTCGTTGAAAAGTTCCCAGTTAGTGTCATTTAGCATGCATCTTAGTTTAAGCATATTTTCTTGTGAGTAACACCTTTGCTGTGTTTTCTTGGACAGATTTGAGAAGATATTAAAGTGAGATCTGCTGTATATCTTAGGTAATATCCGAATAATACAATGATCTGAGTTCATGATAGGAGCACGTCGGCGTACTTCATATAATTCCTCATCATTAATGAACACTAGGTCAAGGATTTGATCAAGTCGAGTAGGGAATTTAACAATGTATGTATGTATGTATGTAAACCCCTTGTTAGCCAGCCCACTTCTAATGTTCTATCGACTGAAAGCTATAGAAAATCCCCAAATATCGGCCACAGACCACATTTAGCAAGCCAACAGAAGCCATTCATACACCTTATGTATCCAGTGGGAAGCGTGTGCCGATTTCTGCACAAAGCTTGCTATGGTCTGATGACTACCCAAAACAGATACCAACACTTCATTCTTATAATAATTTTAATGTGTATTCTCATATGTACATATAAATTTACATGAAAATGCAAGCCATTTTTATAGGCACGATCAATAATAATAATGATTTACTTTATTCCAAAAACAGTACTTGTGATACAGAATAGAATTTTCAGCGTTAATCACAATATTGCATCTAGTTTCACCAAATTATAAATAAAAATTAATCACACAAAAATCTTCCACATTTACAATAGGTAGTGTCAAAAACATGATATAATATCAAATCGTAGATTGTCTACAAGTTAATTATATTTCAACAGCTAGTTATTTGATATATATATATATAAATACACTCATTGTCTGAACCAGGCCGTTATCTTATTGAATTGTGCAGTTGTCCGCCAGTTGGCGCGGGATAATCGACTTCGTTTCGTTTTCGTCCCGTGGTTGTAGGCATACGATAACCAACCGATATTGAGGTAAGTACAACTTTTACAAGGGATTGAAAGCTGTTTTAGAAAAGCAGAAATGCTAAGGCGAGTCAATAAAGTGTAATGAAATAAGTAAGAGCAATGTATCATTAATAAACGCATTTATATAGGAAATAAAATGGGAAACTAATTAATCCGTAGGCTGACAACGTTCATTTGCAATGTAAAATGCTACCCATATAGTTCGTACTATCATGATGTCCACTTTTGGCTTTAATACAATTATTTTCAAGCCAGTTGTTTTTGTTTCATGAATTTTTCTCTCTTTGATGCACAGACGGACCTTATAGATAATAGGAATACAATGAGTCTAATCAAATTCATAGAGAGCTACAAAATGTTAGGTTTAATGGAATATAATGAGGATCAAGTAAAAACGTTATTAGAAAATAAATGAGATAAGACATCGTGAAGTGGTATTTATAGATCCGACAATGGATAGCAAGTTAATCTATAAGATGCCCCATAAATCCGTACAGATCCCACGTGGCTGCACCTCAACAATAGGCTGAGCAAATGGCATATGTTTAAAGGTAGAAGTGTGATTTGTCTAGGCGTTCACTGTTATCCATTTCAAGATAAAGATCTAATCCCTCAGAAAAATTAGAAAACTCTCGAGTCGTCAAATTGCATATTGCCGTTCCTGCAGAATGGGGCGATTAACAACACACCACAGGCATACCCACAGCACAATCTCACACATCAATGACGACCTGCGCCTTCCAGTTAAAGGCATCCTCTTGCAACACAATCGCCACTTGCTCGAATGACTCTTGCAGAATGCAACGTGACGGTAGCAACACCTCATGATGCTCCACGCACGTCCTCGTATCTACTCACTACCAATTACCACTGAAATCGCTTGTCACTCATTCTGCCTCAGTTCTAGTAGCGGTGACGTATGCAAGCCTCAGTCGTCTACACTCACGCTCCGCGGTGTGTGGGACCACAGCTAACAATTATCCCCGTATGCATTTCATTCTCAGCAATAGCCTAGCCTCCCCGGCGTATACGACCCATCTGCTGTCTCTAACTTCAATCAATTCATTCACGAATGTAGAAGACAAGAAACAACTTCAGAAGTAATCACGACGAAAATTTTAACAAAATTATGCAATAACAACAAGGCACGAAAACAACGAGTAAACACAACTGATCCAAAATCACAAATTGCGAAGACACACCACACGTATACACAAACAGTACAAATAACCTCGCGGATCATGTCTTGGTGGAATTATTTTGAAGAATTTCAGGACTTACACCAGTACGCCTGAAACCCTTCTCAGGTTGACGGTTGTAAGTTGAAGAATGTCCAGACACAAACAAGATTAACCAACAATTACAATAATTGGAACTCACACAATTATTTAACACAAACATATGTACAATCAACACATCAAATGTGGAGGATTCTGCCATGATGAACTACTCTTGGAGAATCGTAGGAATTACAGCAGTACGCCTACAACCCTTCTCAGGTTGACGCCCTAGGTTGGAAAATCGTCGCAGAGTTCATTTACTACTACTACTACTAATAATAATAATAATAAATAACCTCCTTCCATCAACTGTATCCTCAAATCTCAACGGTAACACTCCCATGTCATTGTATCGTGGAATGTAGATGACAAACAAACACACGACGTATCTGACCAACCAAGCGTAGGCACAGAGTAATTCACACCAAAGATAATAACATTCAAATGGTAACTTGGAACTTGAAAAACCTTTATTCATGCAAGTCAATTTAACAATTACCCTCTCGTACGCACTTGGCTTATCCTCACTAAACTGAACAGTATCTTTCGTCTTTTCAAATGCACCAATACTATCATAGTCATTGCACAAGATACTTGAGTTCATGGGCGTCCTTCTCATTGTGGATGACAACACCAACGACGACTGATTGATAAACTTAGCGATGGATCAGAAGCTGTTGTTGTTCTGCTTTCAGAAATTTGTCTAACTGCAAGACCACCACCACTGCTGTCTTTTACTATTAGCTCAGGTCTAGCACTAGCATCTGATGATAGGTGGTCTCCTTTTTATTTAATCTTATACACTGACTGGGTGTGCTTAAGAGTTTGGCAGCTCTTAACAAGGAACGCTCAACCGATTTTATGGGCTTTTTGTCAGGTATGTTGTATACTATGGCGTTCTGCTTAGAAGCAAGTCTCTTAACAACTTCGCTCGACAAATAGTTGATAACGTTTTCTAGCTCCTTAGCATGTTCCAATTCAGCATCGGTTGGTTTAGTCCTGAGCTTAAAGAGTTTTAGTAAAGTGAGACCCCCCAGTTCCTTTTTGAGATGGAGAATTGTTTCTGGTACCAGGTCAAGTTGATTTGGTTTTGTCCTGAGGTCATTTATTTGTAGCTGCATGTCATTTATGATGCAGACTAAGTTAGTATTCTCTGCCTTTTGTGACAGGATATCTTCCACCTGAATTACAGGGGTTAGCATTATGTTGGAACCGTTTATATTGGGTGAACTACTAACTGCGGCTGATTTAAGGGGTGAAAATGCGTTACTCTATAAGCTTAAGCTATTTTTCAAATCGCTAGTGTTTTTCTAAAAACATGCTTTTCATTGCTTTTGCCCATTATTATTAGTGATAATATAGCAGGACAGAAAAATGAATATCAGCGAAAACACGTGCAAAAGTTTCACCAGATTCGAACGTACCGCGGAGAGTTATATGGCTTCACGTTCAAGTTGTATTGAACATTTTTTAAACTCAGTAGAAGTAGGCGTTCCGCTTATCTCATCGTGCCCAGCCAAATATAAATGTAGCTTGAAAATTCCCGTTGAGTCATATGAAGAATAAAAGACGTTCAGTGAGGAGACTCTCTTTGATGGCGAATTCATTCACAGAGCTGTTCAATCTCATTTATATACATGTCAATGTTTTTGAAGATTGAATGATCAATTCATGGTTGTTTGCTCATGCCCAACTCTATATTTTTCGCGGCAGTCATCAATACGGCAGTCACAGTCTCATCGTTCCCTGTTCAGTGGAAGACAGAGAACTATCAGATGTATTATCGTGATTTATTGTTATGGCATTTATTCTTAGGCCTTGTGTATAATCACCCTGGTTTTGGTTACATATTGGCGTAAGAATAAATGATTCTCGAGTCGCCAATTTGTGTTCTGGTTTTTTGCTTTGGTTATTAGAAGTGGTTTCTGAAAGTCTTCGAGGGATAGCGTGAGATCCAGCGAAGTAAGACATGGACATTTACAGTTTATTCGATTTGGCCCACATGAAATTTCACACCGGTATGTCTTAGCGACAACTGTTTCACGACAAGGTACTATAGCTTCGTCGAGTTTCATACTGAATGTAGTGTAAGCAGTATCTTTTTCAACGGTTTCTCCAGTAGTCAAGGATCCTAAATGAAATGACACTTGTTCACATACTACCGTTTTCGAAGAATTGAAAGTGATAAAACCAATGATTGCTTTGGGCCCTTAATACCCAAGCAGCCAGCCAGCTTAGCATCTATCAATCTAGCGTCTGAACCATTATTCAACAGTGCATAAGTCTCTACCGGGGGTTTCTGTCCTTTCACCTTAACTGGTAATACCCTTAAATAAACTTGTGGGTTGCCAAGGGGTCCAAAGGTACTATTACAATTAACCAAATTAGCTGGTTCGTTTACTGTCCTCAGAAGTGGGTGCACATCGGTTGAACCACCACTTCATTTTTCTGTCGCCTTACAATTCAACTTTGTATACCTCATCTTTAAACAACTGAAACACAGACGTTTCTGTTTTGCCATTTTTGACCATTCTGTAGGGGACATAGCAATGAAGCGATTGTAATCACTCAATGCATGCGTGTTATGTCAGACAGCACACTCATCCTTTCTCGTTGTGCCTTGAGCCTTCATTGCACACCAACCCCGATGTACAGACACTCAGTCAAACCTCCCTTTCATTCATGAACTCTTGCGGTGCTGACGCACAAATGGATTTAGGTTATGGTGACATTTTAAGCCAGTTTGTAGTATCCCGTGACTTATTCAGGATATTGCTAATTAATGCACGTTCCTTAATAAATAAGATATCTGAACTAAGGACATTATTATTAGTCGCCAAGCCTACTGTAGCTCTGATTACTGAGTTATGGTGCTCATCACCTGTACTTGATGTGCATATAGCTATCGATGATTACACTGTACACCGTGCAAACAGAGATTGCAAGAGTGGTGGAGGATGTCTCATATATATACGTAGCTCATTTGTAGCTAGTAAGGTGGAAGATGAAATAATGAATAATGTACCTGACTCACTCTGGGTTGTCTTACATGGAGATAAGTACAGAAATCCTGTCATTCACGTCTCATAAACCGTTAATGCCCAGCTCTCGCTACGCTCGGGCCCACGCTGTTCCTTGAAGATTTCAGAAACGCTTAGTTATAACGGACGAAAAAACCAAAACACCGATCAGCCGCTTGAGATTTCTTTATTGTTGGCTGGTTTCTGTTACAGAAATAATTATTATTGTTATAATTATAAAAGGAATAAGTGAACTAAGGTCTGTGAACAAATATTACAATAATAAATCATAAGATTACTTCTGACGATGTTTCACTCTTCTTTCTGAACAGCGACCGATGAGACGATGACTGTCGTATTGATGCCTCCGCGAAAATTGGGGAAGTTGATTTTGAGCAAACAACCAAGAATTGATCGTTCAATCTTCAACTCCATTAACACTCCCCGCCAGAAAAAGGGATCCAACCCTTTTTCCCTTCACGACCAATACACGTTGACTTGGATGCCATTGCGAGAACCTGGGTCACACGGACAGAGCTGAAATGGAAAACAAACAGAAAAGCCAACACACCACAAGCATACCCACAGCACAATCTCACACATCAATGACGACCTGCGCGTCCAGACAGAGACCTCCTCTTGACATCTTGCAACACAATCGCCATTTGCTAGAATGAGTCTCGCAGAATGCAAAGTGACCATGGCGGGACCTCACGATACTCTACGCACATCCTCTTATCTACTCATTACCAATTACCACTGCAATCGCTTGTCACTCATTCTGCCTCAATTCTAGTAGCGGTGACGCATGCGAGCCTCAGTCGTTTACACTCTTTCTCCCCGGCGTGTCGGACCGCAGCTAACAATTATCTCCGTGTGCATTTCATTCTCAGCAATAGCCTAGCCTCCCCGGCGTTTACGACCCGTCTGCTGTCCTTAACATCAATCAATTCATTCATGGATGTAGAAGACTCGAAACAACTTCAGAAATAATCACGACGAAAATTTTAACAGAATTACGCAATAACAACATGACACGAAAACAACAAGTAAACACAATGAATCCAAAATACACCAATTGCTATGACACACCACACGTATATGGAAATAGTACAAACAACCTCGCCGATAATCTCTTGGTGGAATTCCTTTGAAGAACTGTAGGACTTACAGCAGTACGCCTACAACGCTTCTCAGGTTGATGATCCAAGTGGAAGTCGTCCGGACACAGACAGAATTACCAACAGCTAGATGACAGATGATATCAATTCAGTATATACAATATGAACATATGTACAAGATCATACACCAAGCACATTGGACTGCTCATTGATGCGCTACCCTTTGAAGAACTGTAGGACTTACACCAGTACGCCTACAACGCTTCTCAGGTTGACGCCCTAGGTTGGAAAATCGTCGCAGAGTTCATTTGCTAACTTCCTTCTATCAGCTATATCCTCGAATCTGAACGGTAACACGCCCATGTCATTGTATCGTAGAATATAGATGACCAACAAACACACGACATATCTCATCAACCAAGTATAGAAACAGAGTAATTTACACCAAAGATAATAACATTCAAATAGTAACTTGAAACTAGAAATGCCTTTATTCGTGCAAGTCAATTTAACAATTACTCTCTCGTTTACACTTGGCTTATCCACACTAAACTGACCACTGATATTCGTCCTTTCAAACGAACTGATACTAGCATAGTCATTGCACAAGATACTTGAGTTGATGTGTGTCTGTTTCATTGTGGATGACAGCACTAACGACGACTGTTTGATATCAGTTGATGAAGTTAGCGGTGGATCAGAAGCTGTTGTTGTTCGGTTTTAGAAAGTTGTCTAATCACAAGACTATAACCACTGCTGTCTTTTACTATCAGCTCAGGTTCAGCACTATCATCTGATGATAGATGGGCTACATGCCGATCAATCACACTGACGGTCTCACAAGTACGCATGCCTTCTGCAACTGCACCTGCATTTATTTCTACTTCACGTACAAGTTCTGCAGAACCTTTATTTAACTTAGCGGTAGTAGGCATTCCCTCCATTTCATCATGATCAACCAAAGACAAATCTGCACTATCATGATCATTACCACAAATATTCAATTTACCGTCAAGTTCATCATTTTCAAATTCTTTAATAACAGAAGTAGACAATTTTGGTTCCTCCTCACAAATCATTAAAGGTTTTATATCTTCACTCTGACTAGTTATACTTTGTAAACTTTTGGAGTCAGAACTCCACTCTGAAGCAGTAACTCTATTCTGTGACACTTTATTCAACAATGGCTTACCAGTTGCAACTACAGACTTCCTGACCGCACAGTTATCGTCACACAATTCGGAGTCAGGCCTGGAGTTTACATTCAGCTTATCACTGAACTTGCTCACTGGTTCACAGTTCACTCCTGTATGCACCTCTTGCACACGTGTAAACCACAACCGTGTTTGTCTTGCATCTTGTAACTTATTTGTTGAGGATGTACTACGAAACCTGTTACACTAACTAGGTCTACATGCATTACTATACAACATGGAGCTTTCTCGATATACACCTCTCTGAGGCCCTTTCGTCATCAATGATTGCATTTTACCCTCAGACTGCTCTATTCTAGGGGTGAGATGTAATAGACTGGCGAACTTGCTCGTAGATTGATTGACACTGGTATTTACCAGTTTCAGGATATCATCAAACTTTGGCTCGATACCCTCATCCTCCATACGGGAGCTCATCTTCACCCACTTCCTTTGCAGTCGAGTAGGCAGACGTCTTGCTATTACTTCTAGTATAAAACTCGAGTTGGGGTCACTCATGCGATTCATTGAAATCATTCCATTCTTGTAAATTAGCAAATTATCTAAAAACTCAGTGAGTGCCTGAGAGTCATCCTGTAATTGACCACCATTACCCTTAACGGCCTCGAATAATTTCCCTGCAATCATCGAAGGTCTTCCAAACCTTTGACGTAATATGCTCAGAGCCTCGTAGTAGCCCTCTTTTGGCTTCATAAACTTACAGCACTGTATAGCTCTTGCAGCATCTCCAGTGCAATATCTCATCAAATACATCAATTTCAATTCATCACTTAATAGAAAACTATTCAACATGATCTCAAACTCCTTTACAAATTGTAAATAATCAGCCGGGTTTTCATCAAAACACCGTGGTTCAAATCTAGGGAGTTTGATGTTCCTATTATCCCTGAACGGCGAAACAGTAACATCAACCATGTCATACTCAACATCAGACACATCGTTACAATTAACAGACAAGTCACCATGATTTACTTTCGTGTTTGCATCCAAGACACTCTGTCCCTTCTTTGACCCAGGCATTGTTGAACTTGACCCAATTCCAAAAACGTTCCAGATATTGCTTGTTCAAAGAGGACTTGACCGGCACCAGGAAAAATGAACGGCGACTATCCAAACTTTCACCAACTGTTTGAATCCGCCAGATCTGTTTCTATCGTCAGAAACTGTCAATCACGTCTCATAAACCGTTAATGCCCAGCTCTCGCTACGCTCGGGCCCACGCTGTTCCTTGAAGATTTCAGAAACGCTTAGTTATAACGGACGAAAAAACCAAAACACCGATCAGCCGCTTGAGATTTCTTTATTGTTACACCAACATATAAAAGGAATAAGTGAACTAAGGTCTGTGAACAAACATTACAATAATAAATCATAAGATTACTTCTGACGATGTTTCACTCTTCTTTCTGAACAGCGACCGATGAGACGATGACTGTCGTATTGATGCCTCCGCGAAAATTGGGGAAGTTGATTTTGAGCAAACAACCAAGAATTGATCGTTCAATCTTCAACTCCATTGACACTCCCCGCCAGAAAATGGTATCCAACCCTTTTTCCTTCACGACCAATACACGTTGACTTGGATGCCATTGCGAGAACCTGGGTCACACGGACAGAGCTGAAATGGAAAACAAACAGAAAAGCCAACACACCACAAGCATACCCACAGCACAATCTCACACATCAATGACGACCTGCGCGTCCAGACAGAGACCTCCTCTTGACATCTTGCAACACAATCGCCATTTGCTAGAATGAGTCTCGCAGAATGCAAAGTGACCATGGCGGGACCTCACGATACTCTACGCACATCCTCTTATCTACTCATTACCAATTACCACTGCAATCGCTTGTCACTCATTCTGCCTCAATTCTAGTAGCGGTGACGCATGCGAGCCTCAGTCGTTTACACTCTTTCTCCCCGGCGTGTCGGACCGCAGCTAACAATTATCTCCGTGTGCATTTCATTCTCAGCAATAGCCTAGCCTCCCCGGCGTTTACGACCCGTCTGCTGTCCTTAACATCAATCAATTCATTCATGGATGTAGAAGACTCGAAACAACTTCAGAAATAATCACGACGAAAATTTTAACAGAATTACGCAATAACAACATGACACGAAAACAACAAGTAAACACAATGAATCCAAAATACACCAATTGCTATGACACACCACACGTATATGGAAATAGTACAAACAACCTCGCCGATAATCTCTTGGTGGAATTCCTTTGAAGAACTGTAGGACTTACAGCAGTACGCCTACAACGCTTCTCAGGTTGATGATCCAAGTGGAAGTCGTCCGGACACAGACAGAATTACCAACAGCTAGATGACAGATGATATCAATTCAGTATATACAATATGAACATATGTACAAGATCATACACCAAGCACATTGGACTGCTCATTGATGCGCTACCCTTTGAAGAACTGTAGGACTTACACCAGTACGCCTACAACGCTTCTCAGGTTGACGCCCTAGGTTGGAAAATCGTCGCAGAGTTCATTTGCTAACTTCCTTCTATCAGCTATATCCTCGAATCTGAACGGTAACACGCCCATGTCATTGTATCGTAGAATATAGATGACCAACAAACACACGACATATCTCATCAACCAAGTATAGAAACAGAGTAATTTACACCAAAGATAATAACATTCAAATAGTAACTTGAAACTAGAAATGCCTTTATTCGTGCAAGTCAATTTAACAATTACTCTCTCGTTTACACTTGGCTTATCCACACTAAACTGACCACTGATATTCGTCCTTTCAAACGAACTGATACTAGCATAGTCATTGCACAAGATACTTGAGTTGATGTGTGTCTGTTTCATTGTGGATGACAGCACCAACGATGACTGAGTGACACAAGGTGATGAACTTAGTGTTGGATCAGTAGCTGTTCTTTTTCGGCTCTGAGATAGTTGTCCAACTGCAAGTTTACCACCACTGCTGTCTTTCACTACTAGTTCGGGTTTAGCACTATCATCTGATGATAGGTGGGCTACACGCTGATCAATTACACTGACTGTCTCACAAGTATGCACACCTTTTGGAACTGCATCTGCGTTCAATTCTACTTCACGTTGTAGTTGTACAGAACCTTTATTTAACTTAGCGGTAGTAGGCATTCCCTCCATTTCATCATGATCAACCAAAGACAAATCTGCACTATCATGATCATTACCACAAATATTCAATTTACCGTCAAGTTCATCATTTTCAAATTCTTTAATAACAGAAGCAGACAATTTTGGTTCCTCCTCACAAATCATTAAAGGTTTTATATCTTCACTCTGACTAGTTATACTTTGTAAACTTTTGGAGTCAGAACTCCACTCTGAAGCAGTAACTCTATTCTGTGACACTTTATTCAACAATGGCTTACCAGTTGCAACTACAGACTTCCTGACCGCACAGTTATCGTCACACAATTCGGAGTCAGGCCTGGAGTTTACATTCAGCTTATCACTGAACTTGCTCACTGGTTCACAGTTCACTCCTGTATGCACCTCTTGCACACGTGTAAACCACAACCGTGTTTGTCTTGCATCTTGTAACTTATTTGTTGAGGATGTACTACGAAACCTGTTACACTAACTAGGTCTACATGCATTACTATACAACATGGAGCTTTCTCGATATACACCTCTCTGAGGCCCTTTCGTCATCAATGATTGCATTTTACCCTCAGACTGCTCTATTCTAGGGGTGAGATGTAATAGACTGGCGAACTTGCTCGTAGATTGATTGACACTGGTATTTACCAGTTTCAGGATATCATCAAACTTTGGCTCGATACCCTCATCCTCCATATGGGAGCTCATCTTCACCCACTTCCTTTGCAGTCGAGTAGGCAGACGTCTTGCTATTACTTCTAGTATAAAACTCGAGTTGGGGTCACTCATGCGATTCATTGAAATCATTCCATTCTTGTAAATTAGCAAATTATCTAAAAACTCAGTGAGTGCCTGAGAGTCATCCTGTAATTGACCACCATTACCCTTAACGGCCTCGAATAATTTCCCTGCAATCATCGAAGGTCTTCCAAACCTTTGACGTAATATGCTCAGAGCCTCGTAGTAGCCCTCTTTTGGCTTCATAAACGTACAGCACTGTATAGCTCTTGCAGCATCTCCAGTGCAATATCTCATCAAATACATCAATTTCAATTCATCACTTAATAGAAAACTATTCAACATGATCTCAAACTCCTTTACAAATTGTAAATAATCAGCCGGGTTTTCATCAAAACACCGTGGTTCAAATCTAGGGAGTTTGATGTTCCTATTATCCCTGAACGGCGAAACAGTAACATCAACCATGTCATACTCAACATCAGACACATCGTTACAATTAACAGACAAGTCACCATGACTTACTTTCCTGTTTGCATCCAAGACACTCTGTCCCTTCTTTGACCCAGGCATTGTTGAACTTGACCCAATTCCAAAAACGTTCCAGATATTGCTTGTTCAAAGAGGACTTGACCGGCACCAGGAAAAATGAACGGCGACTATCCAAACTTTCACCAACTGTTTGAATCCGCCAGATCTGTTTCTATCGTCAGAAACTGTCAATCACGTCTCATAAACCGTTAATGCCCAGCTCTCGCTACGCTCGGGCCCACGCTGTTCCTTGAAGATTTCAGAAACGCTTAGTTATAACGGACGAAAAAACCAAAACACCGATCAGCCGCTTGAGATTTCTTTATTGTTACACCAACATATAAAAGGAATAAGTGAACTAAGGTCTGTGAACAAACATTACAATAATAAATCATAAGATTACTTCTGACGATGTTTCACTCTTCTTTCTGAACAGCGACCGATGAGACGATGACTGTCGTATTGATGCCTCCGCGAAAATTGGGGAAGTTGATTTTGAGCAAACAACCAAGAATTGATCGTTCAATCTTCAACTCCCTTGACACTCTTTATAGGCTGTGTTCATCGAGCACCAAGCGCAACAAAATAAACTGATGCGTTATTAGCTAAATCGTTTGCACACGCCTCCTTGTTTAGTGCTAATTACAAAATAATTACAGGGGACTTCAATCTCCCAGAAGTCAATTGGTTAAGTAGTTCCGGCCCCCAACGCTTCGACGAATTACTTGCCACTATCGACTGTTATGGATGACAACAACACGTCCAGGCACCTACTTGTGGTGACAACATTTTGGACCTTGTTTTTTGTCATGACACAATCCCAGTATCCACCTATGTTGGTAGTAGATTTTCCAGTAGTGACCACAGAATAGTACTCTGCTCTCTGCCTTTCTCACCACTAAATACAGGAAACAAACAAGACTCAGGAAGCATAATATGTCGTAGTTACAAATATACAGACTGGGGATTAGTCCAAGAACTTATTCGACTCTGTCAATGGGATGACTATTTTACCACTGACTCCATAGAGGCCGTCTAGATACAGTTGCTCCAAAGAAAATAGTGAAACTAAGTATACACCGAGCTGAATATATTCCGAGGGCTCACCGCAATAAGTTAAGGAAGTTGAAGAAACAGTACTATTCCACTAAGGATATATCACTACTGCTCTCAATCCACGAGTCTCTTGAATTTATCAAGCGCCTACGCTCTCAAAAGGACCTCGACGAAGAGTTAACGGCACTTGAAAGTACCTCCAAAGTTTATAACTTAACGTCACTTCTTAAAAAACGAATGCAGTCAGCGAGGGAAATCCCATACTAACTTCACGACAAGGTAATCTACAATGAGCCTGCCACCATCTGTGAACTTTTCAGTGATTGGTTTGCAAACTTTAGTTTAGAAACACATATGCCTGGTGAAACCGCCCCCATTACTAGCTCTTCCCTTGATGGGATTGTGTTCTTTAATCAATTAATAGTACAAGCAATTAAAAGCCTTAAACCTTCCACTAGTACGGGACCGGATGGCCTCGCTTCGATAATTTTCAAAATTAATGGGTGTGATATACCCCTGTTACTTCTTAAATTCTTCTCAGTATCTATGGTCACTGGCACTTACCCTAGTGAGTGGAAAACTAGCTTCATAATTCCACACTACAAATCTGGTGATAAGGCAAACGTCCGAAATTACAGACCCATAAATATAACCCCAGTTATCTCACGAATCATGGAGAAAGTTGTAAAAGATCAATTGTCAGACTACCTAATTAGGGAAGATCTTGTTACAAGGTCTCAACACGGATTTCTCAAAAATAGATCCTGCGTTACTTGCCACTTCGACTTTTTCAACTGCATCACTAGTAATCGCGAAGCACGTAAGCTAGTCGTTGTTCTCCACTTCGATATATCTAGGGCATTTGACATGGTATCTCACAGTATTCTCTTTGAGAAGCTGTACTCTTGTGGAATTCGCAACCCATTACTGAACTGGTTAAAATCATTTCTAAGCAACAGGGTACAAATAACCAAAGTTGGATCTGTATTGTCTCATCCTAGGCAGATGTCATGTGGGGTTGTGCAAGGTAGTGTCCTTGGGCCACTTTTATTCACAGTCTACATTAACAGCATTTGCAAGCGCTTCACCTCAGGTAAACCATTCCTACATTCTGATGATCTCAAAGTCGTCTACTCCTGCCACACTCATGAATTAAGCGATATGGTAGATAAAATACATCTTGAACTAAGTAGTCTCGCATCATGGTGTGCTGAATCCTGTCTAAATTTTAACATTGACAAATGCGGCTGGATTTGTATCGGCAACAGTAACCTTGATCTACCTCTCGAAATAAATGGGCGAAAACTAGCTAAGCTCAACTCAGTCGTAGATCTCGGTATTAGATACTCTAGTAACCTAACGTTCGCTGAACAGACTGATTATGCCAGACGTAAAACGCGAAGGCTGATAGGATGCATAACACGCAATTTCTTTTGTTGTGAAACTAGGGTTTTATTATACAAAGTATGTGTCCGACCTATCTTAGAATACTGCCCGTTTATTCTTAGCGGACTCAGACAAAATGACAAGCTTAAATTAGAGGGAGTGCAACGGCAGTTTACCTCAAGAACTCTTGGTTTAGAAAGTAGTCTGGAATACCATGAGCGATGCGTAAGACTAAGATTAGAACCACTCTGGAAAAGACGTCTTAAGCTAAACCTTATCTTTTACTACAAGCTAACTAATCTTCTCTTGCATTCCTCTTAACCAATAACTAAACCTACCACTGTCATCAGTTACAATCTTAGAAATCATCACAACCTAGCTGCCATAGAGCACTTTCAGACTTACGTGCGGTACAACTTCTTAAATAAGTTTTCAGTCATTTGGAATAGACTACCAGCTAATGTGCGCGATGCAAACACACTCCCAGTGTTCATCTCATCAGTCACCAGACTGCTCAAAGATGACAATGCACTTATACGTCTGACTCTTACATCTTCTTTTTCACCCTACATAGATATTTTAAGTTCTTTAAACGTGTAGTTACAACAAACTACAATTATAAATTTCAATATTATTGGAACTAGATGATAAACAGTAATATTAGTTCACACATAATTTAAAAGTTAGCATAACGGGACTAGTTAGTTAATGAACAAAAATAACCATAGTTACAAGACAGAATATATATGTATATATTTATTAATCACTCCTAAAGGACTCGTCTTGCTTTCTTTTGCTTTGCTGTCGTTTGTCTTCTTTTTTCTCCCACCATTTTAGCTTCCATTGGACTTTTTGAATGAGAATGAATAATGTGGATGTTTGACCATTTACAATGACAAATGATCTGCAAACATTATTGGTCCCGTATCTTTCAGTTGCCTAGTGAATAACGAGTTAACTTTCCCTACGACGCAACCTGGATTACACTTGGGGAATATACTCTTATACCAATGGAAAAGTACTAATTTGTAATACAATGTCACGACTGTAACTTATAACATAACTGATCGTATCTGTAAAAATAGCTTTCTTATTACCCAATTTGGATATAAATCAAATCAAAAATGAGATTCGGATTTGTACACACCTAAGTTATATTGTGGAATTACTTCAAGCTTTATTTTTCCCAAGTATTTTTAATCCATCCAAAACTTACTTGGGTTTTTTTGTTAATGCGAAGTCAATATTCCTATATTTCATGATGTGCTCCATTGAATGACTGGTTATCATATTATTCCCACAAACCAAAGACGAAAACGTCAGCAGCCATGTAATTTAACCATAAACCAAATTTATGAAATTTAAGTAATGCTTATCCATGCCTGCACATATGGTGTGTCCTACACAGGTAGGAAAAAATGTGTATTTTCTTAAAACATTATTATTAAGTATGATTGCTAATTGTATATGTAATTTATCATATTGATGATGCCTGTAAACTGGCGTCCCTCATGTACAAAATGAGAATATACTATTATTATTCTTGTGGGATGTATATACAGAGCCCCTAACAGCCCTACAACGACTGATACGGTTATCGGAGAAATACTAGAGATTGTACCTAAGCCGGAATTCGACTACAAACTAGTTTGTGACGATTTCAACCTCCCTGGAGTGAACTGGGATACCTGCACTGGACTGAGAACCCACGAGGTGATCCTAGAGGCCATAAATGTAGGAGGATGGAAGCAGTGCGTACGCCTCCCAACGCGACACAACAATATTCTCGACTTAATCCTCTGTCACAAAATAGAGCCGATCTCGATAGAGGTGGGGGATAAACTCGACAACAGTGACCACAACATACCGTACGGCACCCTAACCTTACAACTAACAACTAAACACACACCTAAGAGTTCCCCGGTTTACTATCAATATAGGGACTATCGAAATGCCGACTGGGAATTCCTACCAACGCTCTTAAGAAGCTCAGACTGGGATGAATACTTCATCAATAATAACTTAGAAGTAATACTAAATACCTTCTACAAGACAATCAGTTCAGTAAGAGACACAATCGTACCACTGAAATCTGCCCTAAAGACACCAACTCTATTCATAGACCGCAAAACGCAAATAAAACTAAGGAAACTCAAAAGGAAATTTTATTTACACAAAGAATTTAGTGCATTACACCAGATACATGAAACGCCGGAACTCTGCAGGATCTTGCGAAAACGACTGAAGAAGGGTAATGACAACAATATTAGCCTCTTAGAACATGAAGGTATAATTCATGATGATCCCCTGATCTCCTGAGCGAGTGGTTCTCCGATAACACCAAAGCGCATCCGTCCCCAATTCTCGACATAACCTGCAAAAATAACTACAAGTTAGGTGAAATCAGGTTTAATATACAAAATATAGCATCGGCGGTAAGGACAATAAAAGCTAACGGTAGTTGTGGGATAGATGATATACCATCCGTCATATACAACAAAAACGGTGGTATGGATATGATAGTATTATTACTTAGGATATTTAATATCTCACCCTGAAACTTGTAAAAACACATACATATTGCCTGAGCATAGAGGAGGGGCCAAAACTAGTGCATGACATCTGTCATATCAAGGATCGGGGAGAAAGTAGTCAAAGACCAAATGTCAGACTACTTTCTAAAACACAAACTCATCGACCTATCACAACACGGATTCCTCAAGAAAAGATCTTGCGTCACTCGCTATATAGACATTTTCAACGAAGTCACCTACAGAAGGGATAGAAGAGGGCTAGTCATTATCCTCTATTTCGATATAAGGAAAGCCTTCGACAGAGTCCCACATAGTCTGCTAGTCAGCAGGCTATGCTCACTGGGGATACGCAACCCCCTGTACAATTAGATAAAACCATTTCTCTATGACAGGAACCAGACAACTGAAGTTGGCCCAATGATCTCCAGGCCTAGACCAATCAGCAGTGGTGTCATCCAGGGTAGTGTATTAGGACCCTTTCTTTTCATTACATACATAAACAGTATATGTGAATGTTTTAGTATAGGCAAGCAAATACTGTATGCAGATGACTTGAAGGTGACATATACCTGCACAAATACAGATATCGGCCCAACTATGAACTCCATACATGAAGAATCAATAAAAATGGATAGATGGTGTGACACCTGGAGACTCGAGTTTAATGTTGAAAAGTGTGGATGGCTCTGCATAGGCTGTTCCAACCTTGAACTCGATCTGGCAATTCAGGGCCACAAAATCCCCAGACTCAAATCTGTACTAGATCTAGGACTGAAATATTCACACAATCTATCATTTTCAAACCATATCTCGAATCAAGTATCGAAATCACGCAGGCTTATTGGTTTCCTACTCAGAAACTTCTACAGAAACGAATCCAGAATACTACTGTACAAGGTTTGTATGCGCCCACTCCTAGATTACTGCTCATTCGTGTTTGGTAGTACACGCACAGGAGATAAACTGAAAGTAGAAGGAGTACAGAGGTACTTTACGCGAAAAGTACTCGGAACCGATAACGGCACAAACTACTCTACCAGATGTGAAATCCTAGGACTAGAAACATTATGGTTAAGGTGACTACGACTAAATCTGGTACATTTCTATAAGCTTCTTAACCACATAGTGTATACCCCTGCTAATTATACTCGGTTCTCAGAAGACACTGTGTCAGCCACGTCTCGTGAACCGTTATTTCCTAGTTCTTGCGACGCTGAGACTCGAACTGTTCCTCGAAGATTCTCAGAAACGAACGGACGCAAAAACCAAAACACCGATTGGCCACTCGAGAATTCTTTATTGTAACACCAACATATAAAAAATGTCGCCACTAAGGTCTGTGAACAAATACTACAATAATAAATCACAATATTACTTCTGACAGTTTCCTACTGACTTCTTTCTGAACAGCGACCGATGAGAGGATGACTGTCGTATTGATGCCTCCTCGAAAATTGGGGAAGTTGGTTTTGGGCAAACAACCATGAATTGATCGTTCAATCTTCAACTACATTGACACTCCCCGCCAGAAAAAGGGATCCATCCCTATTTTCCATCACGACCAATACACGTTGACTTGGATGCCATTGCGAGAACCTGGGTCACACGGACAGAGCTGAAATAGAAAACAAACAGAAAAGACAACACACCACAAGCATACCCACAGCAAAATCTCACACATCAATGACGACCTGCGCCTTCCAGTTAAAGGCATCCTCTTGCAACACAATCGCCACTTGCTAGAATGACTCTTGCAGAATGCAACGTGACCATAGCACCACCTCACGATACTCTACGCACATCCTCTTATCTACTCACTACCAATTACCACTGAAATCGCTTGTCACTCATTCTGCCTCAGTTCTAGTAGCGGTGACGTATGCAAGCCTCAGTCGTCTACACTCACGCTCCGCGGTGTGTGGGACCACAGCTAACAATTATCCCCGTATGCATTTCATTCTCAGCAATAGCCTAGCCTCCCCGGCGTATACGACCCATCTGCTGTCTCTAACATCAATCAATTCATTCACGAATGTAGAAGACTAGAAACAACTTCAGAAGTAATCACGACGAAAATTTCAACAAAATTACGCAATAACAACAAGGCACGAAAACAACGAGTAAACACAATGAATCCAAAAAACACCAATCGATATGACACACCACACATATATACAAACAGCACACACAAGCTCGCAGATCGTATCTCGATGGAATTGCTCTGAAGAATTTCAGGACTTACACCAGTACGCCTGAAACCCTTCTCAGGTTGACGGTTGTAAGTTGAAGAATGTCCAGACACAAACAAGATTAACCAACAATTACAATAATTGGAACTCACACAATTATTTAACACAAACATATGTACAATCAACACATCAAATGTGAGGATCCTGCCTTGATGAACTACTCTTGAAGAATCGTAGGAATTACAGCAGTACGCCTACAACCCTTCTCAGGTTGACGCCCTAGGTTGGAAAATCGTCGCAGAGTTCATTTACTACTACTACTACTAATAATAATAATAATAAATAACCTCCTTCCATCAACTGTATCCTCAAATCTCAACGGTAACACTCCCATGTCATTGTATCGTGGAATGTAGATGACAAACAAACACACGACGTATCTGACCAACCAAGCGTAGGCACAGAGTAATTCACACCAAAGATAATAACATTCAAATGGTAACTTGGAACTTGAAAAACCTTTATTCATGCAAGTCAATTTAACAATTACCCTCTCGTACGCACTTGGCTTATCCTCACTAAACTGAACAGTATCTTTCGTCTTTTCAAATGCACCAATACTATCATAGTCATTGCACAAGATACTTGAGTTCATGGGCGTCCTTCTCATTGTGGATGACAACACCAACGACGACTGATTGATAAACTTAGCGATGGATCAGAAGCTGTTGTTGTTCTGCTTTCAGAAATTTGTCTAACTGCAAGACCACCACCACTGCTGTCTTTTACTATTAGCTCAGGTCTAGCACTAGCATCTGATGATAGGTGGGTTACACGCTGATCAGTTACACTGACGGTCTCACAAGTATCCATGCCTTCTGCAACTGCATCTGCCTTTAACTCTACTTCACATTCAAGTTGTACAGAACCTTTGTTCAGCTTAGCAGTAGTAGACATTCCCCTCATCTCATCATGATCAACCAAAGACAGATGTGCACTATCATGATTATTATCACAAATATTCACTTTACCGTCAATTTCATCATTTTCAAACTCTTTAATAACAGAAGTAGACAATTTTGGTTCCTCCTCACAAATCCTTAAAGATCTTATACCTTCACTGCGACTAGCAATTCCTCGTAAATTTGTGAAGTCAGAACTGTCCTCTGAGACTGTAACTCTCCTCTGTGACACTCTATTCAACAGTGACTCACAAGTTGCATCTACAGGCTTCTTGACCACACCATTATCGTCACACAATTCGGAGTCAGACCTTGATTTCACATTTAGCTTATCACTAAGCTTGCTCATTGACTCACAGTTCACCTTTGTATGCACTTCTTGCAAACGTGTAAAACACAACGTGTTTGTCTCGCAGCTTGTAACTTATCTGTTGAGGATGTACTACGAAACCTGTTACACTCACTAGGTCTATATGCATTACTAGACATCATGGGGCCTTCTCGATATCCACTCTCTGAGGCCCTTTCGT